>JAPEIP010000123.1:103829-130622 GCA_026120095.1 Capsicum chinense | reverse complement strand
ATTAAAAGAAATCGAAACCCAACTATATAGTTTATACCAAGAATACAAAAGATTACATAGTACTAACGAGGATCCTAGAACACTAGATAATTTAATTAAGATAATCTCTAATTTAGAATATGAATTAATAAAACATCTTAGGTCAAGAAGATAAAAATGAAAAATATTTCAATCGCTAATATTCAAAAAATACATTATATAGAAATAAATACTTATTACCCAATAACTATTTATTTCTTAGTAAAGTTACCGCACCTAATCCGCACCCCCTACATCCCCTACACTCAACTAGTTTCAAGTTACTAGCTCACCAATCAAACCACATTCAAAAGACAAAATCCTTTTTAAAGTCCCTACAGTTAACCATTTTCAAGTGACTAACTATCAGAACCAAACCACATTTAAAACAAAAAATCCCTAATAAATACACTACACTTTACCATTTTCAAGTAACTAAGTCACTAGCCAAACAATATTGAAAATAAAAAATACCATTTAAAATCTCTACACTTAACCATTTTAGTGTGACAAAGTATCAAAATAAAACCACATTCAACACAAAAAAATCCCCTTTAAATTCTAGTCACTTAACCATTTTGATGTGACTAAGTATAAAAAAAAACCACATTCAAAACACATAATCCCCTCTAAAGTCCCTACACTTAACCATTTTCAAGTAATTAAGTCACCAATCAAACCACATTCAAAAAAACAAAATCCCCTTTAAATTCCTTACATATAACCAGTTTCAAGTAACTAAGTCACCAACAAACCGCATTCAAAACAAAAAATCCCCTTCAAACACAAACCACATTAAAAACACAAAATCCTATTTAAAGTCGCTACACTTAAACATTTTCAAGTAACTAAGTCACAAACCAAACCACATTCAAAATTAAAAAATATCCTTTAAAGTTTCTACGCTTAACCATTTTCAAGTGACTCAGAATCAAAACAAAATTAAATTCAAAAGACAAAATCCCCTTCAAAGTCCCTACACTTAACCAGTGTCAAGTAACTAAGTCACCAACCAACTCACATTATTACCAAAAAATACCCTTTAAAGTCCCTATGATTAACAATTTTCAAGTGACTAAGTATCAAAACTAAACAACATTCAAAACACAAAATCCTTTTAAAGTCCCTACACTTTACCATTTTCAAGTAACAAAGTCACCAACCAAACCAAAGTTAAAATATCAAAATCTCCTTTATAGTCACTAGACTTAACCATTTTCAAGTGACTAGGTATTAAAACAAAATCCATTCAAAATAAAAAATCTCCTTTAAAGTCCCTACACAACTATTTTCAAGTGACAATGTATTAAAACAAAACAATAGTAAAAAAAATAAAATCCCCTTTAAAGTCCCTACACTTAATCTGTTTAAAGTAGCTAAGTCACCAACCAAACCACATTACAAACACAAGATCCCCTTTAAAGTCCCTACACTTAACCATTTTCAAGTGACTAAGTCACCAGCCGAACCACATTCAAAAAACAAAATCTCATTTAAAATCTCTACACTTAACCATTTTTAAGTAACTATGTCACCAACCAAACCACATTCAAAACTAAAAATCCCCTTGAAAATCTCTAAACTAAACTATTTTCAAGTGACTAAGTATTAAAACAAAACGACATTCAAAACACAACATCCTCTTTAAACCCCCTACACTAAACCAGTTTCAAGTAACTAAGTCACCGACCACTGTAAAATCCTACCTTAATGATTTTCAAGTAACTAAGTCACTAACCAAACCACATTCAAAACAAGAAATCCTCTTTAAAGTCCCTACATCCAACCATTTTCAAGTGACTAAGTATCAAAACAAAACTACATTCAAAACATAAAATCCCCTTTAGAGTCCCCACACATTACCTGTTTTAAGTAATTGAGTCACCAACCAAACCACATTTAAAAACACAAAATCACCTTTCAAGTCCCTACAATTAACCATTTTCAAGTGACTAAGTATCAAAACCAAACCACATTCAAAACCCAAAATCCCCTTTAAAGTCCCTACACTTTAATATTTTCAAGTAACTAAGTCACCAGCCAAACCACATTTAAAACTAAAAATTCCCATTAAATTCCCTACACTTAACTATTTTCAAGTAACATAGTATCAAAACAAAATCACATTTAAAACAAAAAATCCACTTTAAACTCCATACACTTAACCATTTTCAAATGACGAAGAATTAAAACAAACCCACATTCGAAACACAAAATCTCCTTTAAAGTCCCTACACTGAACGATTTTCAAGAAACTAAGTCACCAACCAAACCACATTAAAAACACAAAATCCCCTTTAGAGGCCCTACACTTAACGATTTTCAAGTAACTAAGTCACTAACCAAACCACATTTAAAACAAAAAATCCACTTTAAAATCTCTACACAAACATTTTCAAGTGACTATGTATTAAAACAAAACCACATTGAAAACACAAAATAAACTTTAAAGTACCAACACTTAACCATTTTAAAGTAACTAAGTCAACAACCAAACCACATTAAAAACAAAAAATCTCCTTTAAAGTCCCTACTTTAAACTATTTTTAAGTGACTAAGTAACAACACAAAACAACAGTCAAAATACAAAATCCTGTTTAAAGTCCCTACACTTAACGATTTTCAAGAAACTAAGTCACCAACCAAACATTATTCAAAACACAATATACCTTTTAAAGTCCCTACACTTAACTATTTTCAAGTGACTAGGTCAGCAACCAAACCACATTCAAAATAAAAATATCCCTTTAAAGTCTCTACACTTAACCATTTACAAGTAACAAAGTCACCAACCAAACCACATTAAAAAAATATTTCCTTAAAATTCCTACACAACCATTTTCAAGTGACTAAGTATCAAAACAAAACCACATTCAAAATAAAAAATCCCCCCATACACTTAATCATCTTCAAATTAATAAGTATTAAAGAAAAACCACATTAAAAACAGAAAATCAACTTTAAAGTCCCTACACTTAACCAGTTTCAAGTAACAAAGTCACCAGAAAACCACATTCAAAACACAAAATCCTCTTTAAAGTACCTATACTTAACCATTTTAAAAGAACTAATTCACCATCCAAATCACATTCAAAACACAAAATCCCCTTTAAAGTCCCTACACTTAACCATTTTCAAATAAATAAGTGACCAACCAAATCACATTCAAAACAAAAAATCCCCTTTAATATCCCTACACTTAACCATTTTCAAGTGACTAAGTATCAAAACAAAATCACATTCAAAACACAAAATCACCTTTAAAGTCCCTACACTTAACCATATTCAAGTAACTAAGTCAACAACCAAAGCACGTTCAAAACAAAAAATCTACTTTAAAGTCACTACACTTAACTATTTTCAAATGACTAAGTATCAAAACAAAACCACATTCAAAAAATAAAATCCCCTTTAAAGTCCCTACACTTAACCATTTTCAAGCAACTAAGTCACTGATCAAACAATATTCAAAATACAAAATACCCTTTAAAAACCCTACACTTAACCATTTTCAAGCAACTAGGTCACTAACCAAACAACATTTAAAATAAAAAATTCCCTTTAAAGTCCCTACACTTAACCATTTTAAAGTAACTAAGTCACCAACCAAACTGCATTCAAAATAAAAAAATTCCTTTAAAGTCCCTTCCCTTAACCTTTTTCAAGTGACTAAGTATAAAAACAAAACCACATTCAAAATAAAAAATCAGCCCCTACACTTAACCATTTTCAAATGACTAATTATCAAAACAAAACCACATTTAAAATACAAAATATACTTTAATGTTCCTCCACTTAACCAGTTTAAAGTAACTAAGTCACCAAAAATATACAAACAAAACACAAAATATCCTTTAAAGTCTCTACACTTAACTATTTTTCAAGTTTCTAAGTCACCAGCGAAACCACATTTAAACCACAAAATCCCGTTTAAAGTTCCTACACTTAACCATCTTCAAGTAACTAAGTCACCAACCAAACCACATTCAAAATAAATAATCTCCTTTAAAGTTTCTGTACTTAACCATTTTCAAGTGACTAAGTATCAAAACAAAACCACAATCAAGGCACAAAATCTCATTTAAAGACCGTACAGTTAACCAGTTTCAAGTAACTAAGTGTAACAACTCAATTTTCTGAATCGAAATGCTACATGGTGCTTATGACCCCGAAGGACCATAAGCTAACTCATGACTGATATCTGTACCTGTGCACTGCAATATATAATGTAATAATGTAGAAAAAATGAACATGTAGGTCATTAGGTTCAACTAAATAAAGAATATGTAATATAGTAACATCCGTGTGGGTGAAAGATACCCAAAACAACTGAAAACAGAATCAAATCTAAACTAACTCTATATGCCTCTAAATAATGTCTGAATAAGAAGTTGAAGGAACATTTCTCCAACTAACTCCGTCTAGCTAAAATTAGTTTAACTAATAAATAAAATAAAATAATAGCATATCATCCTCAAATGAAGAGGACACACTGCAACTCTATATACTGGAATACAGCTGCTACTGCTGGTTTAGAACTTGTGTCTCTGAACCTATGGTGTAACATAAAAAGAAAGCACCATAGCACAAATGTGTCAGTACAACTGGAGTACTGAGTATATGAGTGAGGTAGGCTAATGCAAAGGGTTTACATATATAAATAATGCTAACTGACTACTGATATAAACGTAAAACTACAAATATACATATATAGTAACTGATATCGTGAGTACGCGATAGCTAAATATTTATATTAATACATGGTTTACTGATAACTGACATGGTGGAAACTGTAGTTCTGATAACATGGGTGACTGGGTCTGACAGTCTTGAATCTGATGTAACTTTCTAAGTCCCATGCTATAACTGAATTTGACTGTATCTAATAGTCCTGGTATACTGATATCTGAAGAACTATCTGAGTTGTTTTACTGAGATTTAGTCTGAAAGTATAGGAGGTATTTTCTTAACCGACATGCCCTATTTATGCTATAATAGTTACGCTGGGGTCCACTCTCTGCCCCAACTGGAGGGGTGTTAATACCGCGCCACTAGTAAGGATAGTTGTGAGTTTCCTTAGCTAGCAGGTACTCGAAATGAGAGTGGTGGCAGCCCTAAACTGAAAGGTTAATCCCCCTCATCAACCCTAATCTAACATATTAAGATGTCTTAACCCATGCTGGCTACATAGTTCTGGAACACAAGGATGACTGCTAAGAATCACACCCTAAACTGTTAGGCGAGTTTCCATCCTTGGGTTCACTCGGTGCTAACTTCTACTCCCATCTGAAGAGACTAAACATGATTTAAATAACTGTACATGTACTGATTAATTAACTTCCTTTGACTGACGGAATAGTACTACTATCTGAGAATAAACTGAGATCATGAGATTTCTGAGGTTTCCTGAGTCACATGACTAACTAAGTTCTATAGATTATAGCTTGACAGAGATTATCATGACAACATGATATGGCTCTAGGGGCACAACTATATTTTTTGGGTACGAATACCCCATGACTCGATAGAAGAAAACTGACACACATGACATGACTTGATCACAAGATTGGAGTCCACAATTCATAATATCATAAGTAGTGGATCTTATCCTTCATGTAGTTATTCAACATCTTAAAACATTGTAGGGATTGCATGGATATATTTTGTGCGTATATTATATATATCCATTATCATACATGCTTCATACCACAACAATAGCAACACATCAATAGCATGAAATTCATATATAAGTATATAGCTAACATACACTTGTCATTTAGATATCATGGAACCATGTAAACATAAATTCCTAGCATCCCAATCATTTTATCAAACACCTAGCATGCATTCTTTAAGGCATAGGTGTGTTTCATAACTTGCACCATATCACATCACCTAAAGCTCATAGTTTTTAACTAACAACCGTATATATTCCATGAAAACACCTTTAGATATCATCTTAAAACTTAAGCAGCAATCATCAACATGTACATGCTCATATCACCACAAAAACTTAACAAAATAATATTTAAAACATGTTTCTTGAGGTTTATGAACTGATTGGATCTATAGATGAACACTACGCATAACTTAGATTAATGATCCAATAAGATAGTAGTGAAATAAGCTTAGAATTTGAAACCCCCAATTGAACCCTAGACTTGTTCTTGGTTGTTCTTGAGAGAATTTTGATAAAAAGTAATGTAAAGATCTGATTTGGGGCCTCAATACCATGTTTCGGACTTATATAGGGGTGGAAAGATGACCCAAATACCCCTCTAGATGCGTCATTTAATTTCTGTGAAAATTACCCAATTTGGGTCCCCGGCGCGATGCAGAGACATCGCATTTCGACCCGTTTGTGACCTGGAAACTCACCGCGATGCACTGGAATCACGGAGAGACACTGGAAATTGATGAACATTATTTTGGCTTATGGCACGACGTGCCACTGACTGAAATGATGCTGCTGAAACTTTAAATTACCATAACTTCTTCACTGGGTGTCCGTTTTAGGCGAATTTGGTATCGACAGAAAGCTTATTATATTATCTACAATTTGGAAGGTATAAATCTGCCAAAATACCACCTATAAACCAAGTTATTCTCGTTCAAAGATTATCTATATGAAATCACACATGAAAACTTGGTGGATTCAAAAGTTCTTAGCTTGGCTTACTCTAAGTGACTCTTATGAACATGCTTAACACATCACAAGCTCTATTATAACTAGGATACTCATCCTAATTCTTGTACTCATATATGAATCATAGGATAGGAGGTTTAATGTGTAGGAACAACAGTTCATTTTTCTAGCTTAAAAATATACGGGGTATTATAATATCTCCCCTTTAGAAATATTCATCCTCGAATGAGACTGACTAAAATAAGGAGAGACGATAAAATGGAGTACATAAAAGACATACACTATTGGAATATGATCTCATGACAGACATAACTGATAAACTAAACACATCATGTTGTAAATGTATATCTGATGCATGCGTAACTGATTCATGGATGCATAACTGAGACTTCTGATAACTGAGTTCTCCTAATGAGAATCCATATTTGATGCATGATTATACACTGGACTGATACATGAATGGATGACTGAATACGCAATGGTAATAGATACCAAGTTTATGATAGGAACATGAACATGAAACTGAGTACGCTTAAGGAGAACTATTACCTTGAGCTTGATCTAAATTGGAAGAGAAGAGGTGAGGATACTTTGTATACATATCTGCTTCTGCTTCCCAAGTAGCTCACTCATAAGACTGATTTTTCCAAAGAACCTTGACTAGAGGTACTTTTTTCTTCCTCAATCTACGTGTCTGATAGTCTAAGATTTCGACTGGCATCTCTTCATAAGAGAGACTATTCTTAACTTCAATGCTCTGAATAGGGACTCTAACTGCTGGGTCACCTATGCATTTCTTGAGCAAAGAGATATTGAAGACTAGATGAACTGAGGCTATATCTAAAGGAAATTCAAACTTATAAGCTATCTTGCTGAAGCAACTGACAATCCTGAAGAGACTGACATATCAGGGACTGAGTTTCCCTTTCTTGCCGAAACTCTTTACTCCATTCATGGGAAATATCTTGAGGTAGACATAGTCATTGACCTCAAACTCAAGATCCTTTCTACAAATATCTGCATAAGACTTCTGTCATCTCTGAGCAGTGCAGAGTCTCTCTCTAATCAACTAAACTTTTTATAAGGCGTCGAATCCTAAGCCAGGACCTATAATTGAGGCCTCACAAACTTCGAACCAACCGATTGGAGATCTATATCTCCTACCATAGAGATCTTTGAATAGAGCCATTTGAATACTAGAATGATAACTATTATTGTATGCAAACTAAATCAAAGGCAAGTGGTCATCCCAACTTCCCTTGAAATCAATTGTACATGCCTTTAGCATATCTTCGAGTTTCTAAATGTTCCTTTCTGCTTTACCATCTGTCTGAGGATAAAATGCTATACTGAGATTAACTTGGGTACCAAGACCCTTTTAGAATGATTTTTGGAAGTGAGAGGTGAACTGGGTACCTCTATCTAAAATAATAGATAGTAGAATACCGTGTAATCTGACCAACTCCCTAATATAAAGTTTGGCATAATCCTTGGCTAAATAAGAAGTACGAACAGGAAGAAAATGAGCTAAGTTGGTCATTCTTTCTACAATGATCCGAACTGAATCATGCTGATGATGAGTTCTAGCCAAACCCATCACGAAGTCCATGTTCACTTCTTCCTACTTGCAAGTAGGAATGGTGAACTCCTGCATGGAACCACTAGTTTTTTGATGCTCTATCTTAACTTGATGACATGTAGAGCACTTAGACACAAACTCTATAACATCTCTCTTCATCCCACTCCATCAATAGATCTCCCGCTAGTCGTGGTACATCTTAGTAGCCCCTAGATGAGTAGAGTATCACACATCATGCGCTTTTGCAAAAATTTGCTACCTCAAGCCATCTACACCTAGAACGTACAAACGACCCTGACAAGGAAGAACACCATCTCCCCTTTGGGTGAAAATCTTTACTTTTTGATTTTGAACTGACACTTTTAGCTTGACTAGGCTAGGATCCCTGTCTTGTTTTTCTTTCACCTCAGAAACTAGAGATGACTTTGAACTACTCTGAATAAATACACCACCCTTGGAAGAGTCAAATAAGCAAATGCCTAGTCTGGCTAGCTGATGGATTTACTAAGCTATTTTATTCTTACAATCCTCAATGTGAGAAATACTACCCATAGAGAGTCTACTGAGAGCATCAGTCACAATATTGGCCTTGCCCGGATGATAAATAACACTTATGTCATAATCTTTCAAAATCTCTAACCACCTTCTTTGACAAAGATTAAGATCATTATAAGAAAAGACATACTGATGACTCTTATGATCTGTAAAGACATCTACATAAACTCCCTGAAGATTTTAAGTTCATGAGCAGGATAATTCTTCTCATAGGGCTTTAGATGTCTGGAGGAGTAGGCTATGACCTTACCATGCTGCATGAGGGCACAACCTCAACCCACTCTAGATGTATCATAATAGACTACGAAACCATCTGATCCATCTAGAAGAGCTAGAACTGGAGCTGAGGTGAGTCGAGTCTTCAACTCTTGAAAACTCTTTTCGCATGAATCTGACCATTGAAACTTAAACATATTTTGAGTAAATCTAGACATAGGAGATGAAATAGAAGAAAATCCCTCGACAAACCATCTGTAATAGCCGGCCAAACCTAAGAAAGTCCTGATATTTGATGGAGATTTGGGGCAAGGCCAGTTTCTTACTGCTTTGGTCTTCTGAGGATCTACTCTAGTGCCATCATCGAAAACAATATAGACGAGGAATGCTATTGATCTTGCCCAAAATTTGCACTTACTAAACTTGGCAAATAACTGATAATCCTTGAGAGTCTGAAGAACTATTCTGAGATGGTCAGAATAATCATGCTCAGTGCAAGAATAGACCAAAATATCATCTCTAAAGACTATGACGAACATGTCCAAGTACTGATTGAACACCCGATTCATCAAGTCCATGAAAGCTGTAGGGGAATTGGTAAGACCAAAGGACATGACAAGAAATTCAAAGTGACCATACCACGTAAGGAAAGCTGTCTTTGGGATATCACATTCTCTAACTCTGAGCTGATGATAGCCTGATCTAAGGTCTATCTTAGAGAAGTAACTGGCACCCTAAATTTGGTCAAACAAGTCATCTATTCTAGGAAGTAGATACCTGTTCTTGACCATAACTTTGTTGAGCTAATGGTAATCGATATACATCCTGAGAGAACCATCTTTCTTGTGCACGAATGAGACTGGTTCACCCCATAGGGATACACTCAGCCTGATGAATCCCTTATCTAAGAGATCCTTCAACTGATCTTTCAATTTCTTGAGTTTTGCTGGTGCCATTCTGTATGGCAAAATAGAAATAGGTTGAGTATCTGGGAGAAAGTCTATGCCAAAGTCTATTTCCCTTTTGGGAGAAATACCTGGAAGATTTTTGGGAAAGACATCTACATATTCATTAACCACCGAGACTGATTTAAGACATGGAGATTCGAAACTGGAATCCTTAATATGCACTAGATGATACATACACCCCTTAGAAATTATTTTCCTTACACGAAGGTAGGAAATAAGCTGACCCCTGACGCTGAAGTAATACCTTTCCACTCTGACGGGCTTATTCGGGAACTAAAACTGAGCTATCCTATTTCTACAGTTGATTTTTGAATAACAAGAATAAATCTAATCCATACCGAGAATGACATCAAGCTCAGTCATCTTTAACTTGACTAAATATACTGACATAGATTTCTGAAATATCATAATCGGGAAGTTCCTGTATACCCGCCGAGCTATGATGGTTTTACCCACTGGGGAAGATACTGAAATGGGCTCTGCTAAAATTTCGGGACTGATTCTGAAATCGCCTGCTATGTATGGAGTGGTAAAAGATAAGGATGCACCTGGGTCTAGCAAAGGATAAACATGAGTATAGAAAATCTATAACGTATCAGTAATGATATCAGGAGAATTTTTCTAATCCTTTCGGGTCTGAAGAGCAAAGAGTCTATTTGGGCGTTGCCCATTAGTAGCATAGAAAATGGCACCCTACTGGTTAGGGCGACGAAACTGGGCTGTGGAACGGTTCTGCTGACCTTGAGTACACTCTCTAATCCTGTCGCCTAACTAGCCCTGACCAAAACAGACATCACTACTGGCTCTGCAAATACCCTTGTGGTTCTTACCACAAGTCTGACATAGGGGATTTGTTCGGGCACTGCTAACACTGCCCTGATATTTAGAGCCTCGTGCTCTATCTATTTCTGTCTCTAAATTTTAGCACTAGGGCACTAACGAAGAAAGAAGCTGGAGCACTGGCTGATGAATGAGCTGGAGCTAATAACCTGGGATGAAACTATGATCTGTTTTCTCCATCTAATTTGGGTTAAGCAAAACTAAAACTGCCTCACCTTGCTCTCTTATTCTGTCTCTCCCTAGTCCTAACCTTCTACTTCTCTATTTGCTGAGCATGGGTCATTAGTCTAGCTAAAGTCATATCGCTTCTCAGCATCGCAGATCTACACTCATTTACCATGCTATCATTCATCCCTGACACGAACTTGCTCATCTTAGCCCTCTTGTCTGCAACCACATGAGTGGCATATCTAGCTAGCTGAGTAAATATAAGAGAATACTCTCTAACCAGTATATTTCCCTGCTTGAGGTTGATGAACTCAAGAAATTTGGCCTCTCTCAGCTCTAAGGGAAAAAATCTATCTAAGAAAGCCGTGACAAATTTCTCTCACTCAGTTAGACCTACATTGTCTACCCTCTCGGACTTTCACTATTTGTACCAAGTATGAGTGACATCCTATAATTGGTATGCGGTTAACTCAACACTATGAATAAAAGTAACTCCCATGATATCAATGACCTTCTGGACTTGGTCAATGAATTCCTGAGGGTCTTCATCTGACTTAGACACAAAGAAAGATGGAGGGTTCATTCAGGTGTAGTCCCAAATCTTAGATTCTATGGAATTGGCCACTTGATTGGCCGAAATAACTTGTAGTCATTTATTTTGGGCAGCCATAGACTGAGCAAGTGTGGTTAATATGGCTTTAAACTCCGCATTAGAGACATGTTCTCCCAAAGGATCTCCAGGCTGAGAAACTGGCTGGTTTCTTCTCTTTGGGGCCATATTCTGAAATAAGAGATGAACAGATTAGACTGAGAGTTTAACTTTAAATTATGCTCACTATCATGACATAAATACTGAAAGAAGGGAAACTGTTCCTAAAATATCTCATAGCCTCCTATACATAAATGTGGCACGCAACACACCCATGCACAAGACTCTACTAGATGCGGCTTTCAGACTTCCTAGGATATTATTGAACCTTAAACTCTGATACCAAGTTTGTAATACCCCAATTTTTCAAACCGGAATGCTACACGGTGCTTATGACCTCGAAGGACCCAAGCTAACCCATGACTGATATCTATACCTGTGCACTGTAATATATAATGTAATAGTAACATCCATGTGGGTGAAAGATACCATAAGGTTTAACTGAATAAAAAATCTATAAAATAGTAACATCAATGTGGGTGAAAGATACCCAAAACAACTAAAAACTGAATCAAATCAAAACTAAATCTGAAAGCCTTTAAATAATGTCTTCCTAAGGAGTTGAAGGAACATGTCTCCAACTAAATCCGCCTAGAACTGACCCTAATTAATAAATAAAATAAAATAAAATTTTATCATCCTCGAATGATGAGAACTCACTACAACTCTGTATACTAGAATGCAACTGCTACTACTGGTTTAGAACTCGTGTCTCTAAACCTATGGTGTAACATGAAAAGAAAGAACCATAGAGTAAATGCGTCATTACAACTGGAGTGCTGAGTATACGAGTGAGGTAGGCTAATGCAAAGGGTTTACATGCATGAATAATGCTAACTGACTGACTGAAATGAACGTAAGCATACAAATATACATACATAGTAACTGAGATCGTAAGTACGTGATAGCTAAATCTATACGCTAATACATGGTTTACTAATAACTGACATGGCTTAAACTGTAGTTCTGATAACATAGGTGACTGGGTCTGACAGTCTTAAATCTGATAAAACTTTCTAAGTCCCGTGTTATAATTGAATTTTACTGTATCTAATAGTCCTAGTATACTGATATCTGAAGAACTGTCTGAGTTATTTTACTGAGACTGGGTCTAAAACTATGGGAGGTAGTTGTTTAACCAACATGCCCCATGTATTCTATTATGGCTATACTGGGGTCCAATCTCTGTGTAATACCCTAAAAAATCCAAACCAATATTAGAGCCATGTACCAAGCCCATGCATAGTACATTATGGTTGTTTTATAGCTTTATGAGTAGGTTATATGTATATTAAGGCTTTAAATAACTTCCAGCTATCAGACGAATCAAAACATTCCTTGCTGATTGAATTCATGACAGGGAAATCGGTATAGTCAATTTCAAACAAGCATATCTCTTATTATACTTGGAATTTGTGAGCTCATGACCTATCAATAGATATATAATTGAATTATATTTCCAATGATACTAATTTATCATATATCTGATATCGGAGCAAAGACTTATTCCGATTTTACTCCAGCATGTCAAGCTAGAAACAGTGTGATGACATTCGCGGTAGCTTACCATATTTGTGACGCCCTATCATGAAGGTCGCTAGCCTTAGGCAGAAACCAGCTCCTAAGTGATGACATTAGTGGTAGCTTACCACACTTTTGATGCCCTATCACGAAGGTTGTCAGCCTTAGGAAGAAACCAGCTCCTAAGTGACGACATTCGTGGTAGCTTACTACACTTGTGATGCCCTATCACGAAGGTCGTCAGCATTAGGTAGAATCCAACTTTCGTGTGATGACATTTTTGATGGCCTATCACATTTTTGATGCCTTTTCATAAATATCATCAGGTTTAGGCAGAAACCATCAATTCCAGCTCCTGTGTGATGACATTTTTGACGTCTTATCCTATTTTTTGATGCCTTGTCACAAATGTCGTCAGCTATGATTTTTAGCAATTGGGAATTTATTTCATAAGAGTATTTTGGTCATTTCCTTCACCTTCCACGACTTATAACCCTAAAGAGTAGTAATTTTTTTTATTTTTCTTCAGTTAAGCATCTTGAAAACCCTCTCTTACGCTCTCAACCACAAGATTATGGTTTCCATCAAACTCGTTTGTCAAAAGTAAGAGTCAAGCCTTTTTCCAAGATAATTGAGAATTAAGTTTCTCAACAATAACTCTCAAGCAAATCATCAGGGTTTCCTTTGTAAGGTATGCGCAGTGTTCATCTATGGATCCAATATGTTGATAGAGCCGAAGAACCATGTTTTAAATATTATTTTGTAAACTTTTTGTGGTGATATGAGTATGTACATGTTGGCGATTGTTGTTTGAGTTTCAATGTGATGTCTAAAGGTGTTTTCATGGAATATATATGTTTGTTAATTGAAAACCATGAACTTTAGGTGGTTTAATATGGTGCAAGTATGAAACTCACCTACGCCTTAAAGAATGCATGCAAGTTTTTTGATAAAATGCTTAAGATGCTAGAAATTCATGTTTGTATAGTTCTATGATGTATATATGACAAGTCCATGTGAGCTATATACTTCAATATAAATCCTATGCTTTTCATATATTGCTATTGTGGTTGTATGAAGCATGTAAGATAATGGAGATATATAATATGTACATGAAATATATCCATGCATTCCCTACAATGTTTAAGATGTTGAATAACTATATGAAATATGATATCCCCTACTTATGATATTATGAATTATGGACTCAAAACTTATGATCAGTCATGTCATATGTCTCAGTTTTCTTCTATCGAGTTGTGGGGGATTTCGTACCCGAAAACCATAGTTGTGTGCCTAGAGCCATGTCATGTTGTCACAATAATTTCAGTCAAGCTATAATCTATAGAACTCAGTCAGTCATGTGACTCAGGAAACCTCCAAAATCTCATGATCTCAATTAACTCTCATAAAATAGTACTACTCGTCAGTCAATGAAATTCAGTTAATCTATCCATGTACAGTCAATTGAATCATGCTTAGTCTCTTCATATGGGAGTAGAAGTTAGCACCGAGTGAACACAAGGATGGGAAATCACCTACCAGTTTAGGGTATGATTCTTAGTTGTCATCCTTGTGTTCCGAAACTACATAGCCAGTGTAGGTTAAGACATCTTAGCCTATCAGATTAGGGTTGATGAGGTGGCTTAACCTGTCAGTTTAGGGTTCCCACCATTCTCCTTCGAATACCTGCCAGCTAAGGGTCACCCATAGCTTTCCTTACCAGTGGCGCGGTATTAATACCCTTCCAGTCAGGGCAGATATTGGACCCCAACTTAGCTATATGTGTTATTGAGGCATGTCGATTAAACAACTACGTCTTACAGTTTTAGAATCAATCTCAGTAAAAGAACTCAGATAGGTCCTTAGATTTTAGTATATAAGGACTATCAGATACAGTCATATTTAGTTATAGTATGGAACTCAAATAGTTCGATTAAATTCAGGATTGGTAGATACAGTCGCCCATGTTATTAGAATTTTAGTATCAGTCATGTTAGCCGTCATTAAACCATGTATTAGCATACAGGTCTAGCTATCATCCACCTACGATTTTAGTTACTATGATGCATGTTTGTACTCTTACATTCATATCATTCAGACCGTTAGCTTTGTTTATGAATGTAAATCCTATTTATATTTCGCCTACCTTACTTGTATACTCAGTACATTACCTCGTACTAATGCATTTGCGCTATGGTTCTTTCTTTTCATGTTACACCACAGGTTTAGAGACACGAGCTCCAGATCAGTAGTAGTTGTAGCATTTCTAGTAGGAAATATTTAGTGAGTCCTCTTCATTCGAGGATAATATGATTTGATTTATTCATTATTATTTTAGTCTATTATTAGTTTACGAAGTTATTTGGAGATATGTTCCTTCAACTCCTTATTCAGACAGTACTTAGAGGCTTTAAGATTCAGTATTCAGACTTATGTTTAGAGTTGATTCAGTTTTCAATTATTTTGGGTATCTTTCACCCATATGGATATTATGTTTTGATAGATTCTTTATTCAGTTGAAATTTATGGCCTACATGTTCATATTTTCAATATTATTACGTTATATATACAGTGAATAGGTATGGATATTAGTCATGGGTTAGCTTGTGGTCCCTCGGGGCCATGAGCACCGTGTAGCATTTCGATTCAGAAAATTGGGGTGATAAAAACTTGGTATTAGAGCCGAAGGTTCAATAGAGTCCTAGGAAGTCTGAAAGACACATTTAGTAGAGTCATGTACATGGGTATGTTGCATGCCATATTTATGTATAGGAGGCTATGAGATGTTTTAGGAACAATTCCCTTTCTTGAGTAATTATGTCGTGCTAGTAAGCATAATTTCAAGTTAGTCTCTCAGTCTAATCCGCTCTTCTCTTATTTCAAAAATATTCCTCCAAAGAGAAGAAATCAGCCAGCTCCTCAGCTCAAAGATCCTTTGGGCAAATATGCTTCTCAGGCGGAGTTCAGGACTGCATTTACCGCTCTTGTTCAGTCTCTAGCTTCCCAGAATAAATGACCAGTAATCATTCTGGCCAACCCAATGGCCAATTCAGCCGCAGCTAGGATTTAGGACTTCACCCGAATGAACTCTCCATCCTTCTTTGGGTCTAAGCCAGACGAGGATCCTCAGGAATTCATTGAACAAGTCTAGAAGGTCATTGATATCATGGGATTCACTTCTTCTCAGAGTGTAGAGTTAGTAGCATACAAATTACAGAATGTCGCTTACACTTGGTGCAAGCAGTGGTTAGCAGAAAGGTTAGAGGATGCAGGTCCTATTGAGTGGGAAGAATTTTTCATGGCTTTCTTAGATAGATTCTTTCACCAAGAGCTGAGAGAGGCCAAAGTTCTTGAGTTCATCAATCTCAGGCAAGGAAATATGACAGTTAGAGAGTATTCTCTTAGATTTACTCAGCTAGCCAGATATGCCCCTCATGTGGTTGCAGGCAACAGGGCTAAGATGAGCAAGTTCATGTCAGGGGTGAATAATAGCATAGTAAATGAGTGTAGGTCTGTGATGCTGAGCAGTGATATGACATTAGCTAGGCTTATAACCCACATTCAATATATAGAGGAGCAGAAGGTTAAGACTAGGGAGAGGCAGAATAAGAGAGCAAGAGTAAGCAGTTTCAGTTTTGTTCAGACCAAATCCGAGGGAGGAAATCATTCACAGTTTTGTCCTAAGTTATTAGTTCCAGCCCCTTCTTCCGCCAGTGCCCCAGTTCTGAAGTTCAGGGACAACAACAGAGATAGAACAACAGGCTCTAAATCTCAAGGCAGTGTTAGCAGTGCTCGAACAAGCCCCCTTTGTCAGGCTTGAGGTAAGAACGACAAAGGTATTTCTAAAGCCGGTTGTGATGTCTGTTTTGGTTGTGGTAAGCTAGACCATAGGATTATGAAGTGTCCTCAGCCAGGCCCTCAGGGTCATCAAAATCATTCCACAACTCAATCCAGTCGCCTGACCCAGCAGGGTGCCATTTCTAGTGCTACTAATGGGCAACGCCCAAATAGACTCTATGCTTTTCAGACCTGACAAGATCAGGAAAATTCTCCTGATGTCGTTACTGGTACATTAAAAATTTTCCATGTTCATGTTTATGCTTTTCTAGACCCGGGGGAATCCTTATCTTTTGTCACTCCATACATAGCAGGTGATTTCAGAATCAGTTTTAAAATTTTAGTAGAGCCCTTTTCAGTCTCTAACCCAATGGGTAAAATCATTATAGCTCAACGGGTATACAGGAATTGCCCGGTTATGATATTTTAAAAATCCACGTTAGCTGATTTAGTCGTGTTAAAAATGACTGATTTTGATGTCATTCTCAACATGGATTGGCTTTATTCCTACTATGCCATTGTCGACTACAAAAATTGGATAGTTCAGTTTCAGCTCCCAAATGAGTTCGTCCTAGAGTGGAAGGGTAGCACTTCATCTTTCAGGGGTCAGCTTGTTTCCTACATTTAGGTAACGAAAATGATTTCTTAGGGGTGTGTATATCATCTCGTGCATGTTAAGGATTCCAGTTCCAAATCTCCCAGTCTTAAATCAATCCCAGTGGTTAATGAATATTTAGACGTCTTTCCCGAAGATCTTCCAGGCATTTCTCTTGAAAGAGAAATATACTTCGGTATAGACTTTCTCCAAGATACTCAGCCTATTTCTATTCCACCATATAGAATGGCACCATTAAAACTCAAGGAACTGAAAGATCAGTTGAAGGATCTCTTAGATAAGGGATTCATCAGGCCTAGTGTATCCTCATGGGTTGCGCCAATCTTATTGGTGCGCAAGAAAGATGGTTCTCTTAGAATGTGTATTGATTACCATCAACTCAACCAAGTCACGATTAAGAAGAGGTATCCGCTGCCTAGGATAGACGACTTGTTTAACCAACTTCAGGGTGCCAATTATTTCTCTAAGATAAACCTTAGATCAGGCTATCATCAGCTCAGAGTTAGACAATGTGACATTCCAAAGATAGCTTTTCATACTCGGTATGGTCACTTTGAATTTCTAGTCATGTCCTTTGGTCTTACTAATTCCCTTGTAGCTTTCATGGACTTGATGAACCGGGTGTTTAAACAGTACTTGGACACATTCATCATAGTCTTCATAGATGATTTTCTGGTCTATTCTCACACAGAGCATAATCATTCAGACCATCTCATAACTGTTCTTCAGACTATCAGGGATCACCAGTTGATCGCCATGTTCAGTAATTGCGGATTTTGGCTAAGATCAGTAGCATTCCTTGGCCATATTATTTTCGATGATGGCATTAGAGTAGACCCTTAGAAAACCAAAGAGGTAAGAAACTGGCCTTGCCCTATCTCTCCATTAGATATCTGGAGTTTCTTGGGTTTGGTTAGCTATTATCGATAGTTTGTCAAGGGATTTTCTTCTATTGCATCTCCTATGTCCAGATTAACTCAGAAGAAGGTCAAGTTTTGTAATACCCCAAAAAATCCAAATCAATATTAGAGCCATGTACCAAGATCTTGCATAGTACATCATGGTTCTTTTATAGTTTTATGAGTATTTTAGATGTATCTTAAGGATGTCTATTTTGGTTGTGGTAAGCTAGACCAAAAGATTAGGGAGTGTCCTCAGCAAGGCCCTCAGGGTCATCAGAATCATTCCATAGCTTAGTCCAGTTGCCTGAACCAGCAGGGTGCCACTTCCAGTGCTACTAGTGGGTAACACCTAAATAGACTCTATGCTCTTCAGACCCGATAGGATCAGGAAAATTCTCCTGATATCGTTACTAGTACATTACAAATTTTCCATGTTCATATTTATGATTTCTAGACCCAGGGGAATCCTTATCTTTTGTCACTCCATACATAGTAGGTGATTTCAGAATCAGTCCCAAAATTTTAGCAGAGCCCTTTTCAGTCTCTACCCCAATGGTTAAAATCATTATAGCTCAATCGGTATATAGGAATTTCCTGGTTATGATATTTAAGAAATCCACTTTAGTTGATTTAGTCGAGTTAAAGATGACTGATTTTGATGACATTCTCGGCATGGATTGGTTTTATTCCTACTATGCCATAGTCGACTGCAGAAATTGGATAGTTTAGTTTCAGTTCCCAAATGAGTCCATCCTAGAGTGGAAGGGTAGTACTTCATCGTTCAGGGGTCAGCTTTTTTCCTACCTTCGTGCAACGAAAATGATTTCTAAGGGGTATCTGTATCATCTCGGGCATGTTAAGGATTCCAGTTCAAAATCTCCCAGTCTTGAATCAATCCCAGTGGTTAATGAATATTTACACGTCTTTCCCAAAGATCTTCCAGGCATTCCTCTCGAAAGGGAAATATACTTCGGTATCTACTTTCTCCCAGATACTTAGCCTATTTCTATTCCGCTATACAGAATGACACCATCAAAACTCAAGGAACTGAAAGATCAATTGAAAGATCTCTTAGATAAGAGATTCATCAGGCCCAGTGTATCCCCATAGGTTGCGCCAGTCTTATTCGTGCACAAGAAAGATGGTTCTCTTAGAATGTGTATTGATTACCATCAGCTCAACAAAGTCATAGTTAAGAAAAGGTACCCGCTGCCTACGATAGACGACTTGTTTAACCACCTTAAGGGTGCCAGTTATTTCTCTAAGATAAGACTCAGATCAGGCTATCATCAGCTCAGATTTAGACAATGTGACATACCAAAGACAGCTTTTCATACTCGGTATGGTCACTTTGAATTTCTAGTCATGTCCTTTGGTCTTACCAATGCCCCTACAGCTTTCATGGACTTGATGAACCGGGTGTTTAAACAGTACTTGGACACATTCATCATAGTCTTCATAGATGATATTCTGGTCTATTCTCACATAGAGCATGATCATTCAGACCATCTCATAACTATTCTTAAGACTCTCATGGAACACCAGTTGTTCGCCAAGTTCAGTAAGTGCAGATTTTGGCTAAGATCAGCATTCCTTGGCCACATTATTTTCGGTGATGGCATTAAAGTAGACCCTCAGAAAACCAAAGAGGTAAGAAACTATCCTTGCCCTATCTCTCCATCAGATATCAGGAGTTTCTTATGTTTGGCTAGCTATTACCGATGGTTTGTCAGGGGATTTTCTTCTATTGCATCTCCTATGTCCAGATTAACTCAGAAGAAGGTCAAGTTTTGTAATACCCTAAAAAATCCAAACCAATATTAGAGCCATGTACCAAGCTCATGCATAGTATATCATGGTTCTTTTATAGTTTTTTTTGAGTATTTTAGATGTATATTAAGTCTTTAAATAACTCCCAGCTATCAGACAAATCAAAACATTCCTTACCGATAGAATTCTTGAGAAAGATACTGGTATAGTAAACTTCAAATGAGTATATCTCTCATTATACTTGGAATTTTTGAGTTAATGACCTATCAAAATATAGATAATTAAATTAACTTTCCAACGATACCAATTTCGCATAAATCCAATATCATAGTAAAAAGTTATTCCTATTTTACTCCAGCATGTTAGGATGGAAATTGTGTGACGACATTCGTGGTAGCTTACCACATTTGTGATGCCCTACAACGAAAGTCGCAGCCTTAGGCAGAATCCAACTCCTGTGTGATGATATTTGTGGTAGCTTACCATATTTATGACGCCCTACCACGAAGGTAGTAAGCCTTAGGTAGAAACCATCTCATAAGTGATGACATTCATGGTAGCTTACCATATTTATGATGCCCTACCACGAAGGTCATCAGCCTTAGGTAGAAACCAGCTTCTGTGTGATAACATTCGTGGTAGATTACTACATTTTTGATGCCTTGTTACAAATGTTGTCAGCTATGATTTTCAGCAACTGGGAATTTATTTCATAAGGGTATTTTGGTCTTTTTGCTTCACTTCGCATGACTTATAACCCTCAAAGAATGTATTATCTTTCGTTCTCTTTAGTTAAAACATATCAAAGATTTCTCTCTTACACTCTCAATGACAAGATTAGGGTTTCCATTAAATTCATCTCTCAAAAGCAAGATTCAAGCCTTTTTCCAAGATAATGAAGAATTATGTTTCCCAATACAAGAACTCTCCAGCAAATCATCAAGGTTTCCTTTTTAAGGTATGCGTAGTATTCATCTATGGATCCAATCCGTTCATAGAGCTCAAGAATCATGCTTTTAAATAAACTTTTGTGGCGGTATGAGCATGTACTTGTTGATGATTGTTGTTTAGGTTTCAAGATGATATCTAAAGGTGTTTTCATGGAATATATGTGGTTGTTAGTTGAAAAAAATGAATTTTGGGTGGTTTGATATGATGCAAGTATGAAATCCACTTATGCCTTAAAGAATGTATGCAAGGTTTTTCATAAAATGCCTAGGATGCTAGAAATTTATATTTTCATGATTTTATGATATCTAAATGACAAGTCCATGTTAGCTATATACTTCAATTTGGATATCTATGCTATTTATGTTTTGTTATTGTTGTGGTATGAAACATGTATGATAATTGAGATATGAATTATGTACATTAAATATATCCACTCTTTCCCCTACCATGTTTTAGATGTTGAATAAAAACTTGTAGTATAATATCCCCTACTTATGACAATGTGAATTGTGGACTCCAATCTTATGATCAAGTCAGTCATGTTGTGTCTGTTTCCTTTCATTGAGTCCTGGGGGTATTTGTACCCAAAAATATAGTTGTGTGCATAGATCCATGTCATGTTATCACGATACTCTCAGTCAAGCCATGATCTATAGAATTCATTCAGTCATGTGACTCAGGAAAATCCAGTAACCCCTGTTATCTCAGTAGTTTAGTAATCTTAGTGATCTTGGTACTCAGTAATATTTGTAACCTCAGTATTCAAAGTCAATCTCAGTAATTTTAGTACTCTCAATCAGTCCTCAAAACTAGTACATTCCGTCAGTCATTGGAATCCAGTAAACTTAGTTTAGCTCTACTAAACAATACCACTAGTATCAGTCTAGTTAATCAGTATCAGTTCAGCTAATCAATTCAGTTATTCAGTTCAGCCCAGTTATTTAGTTCAGTGTCTTTCAGATGGGAGTAGGATTCAGCATCGAGTTAGCCTAGGGATGGGGACTCACCGGCTAAATTAGGACTTAGATCCTTAGAAGCAATCCCTAAGTTCCTGAACTACGTAGCCAGCATAGGTACGAGATGTCACCCGTTAGATATGACTGACATACTCAGGGGTCACCTATTAGCAGATTTATATGTATAGGACTGATCCCAGGAGTAACCCGCTAGATTAGGGATGAATCCATAGTAGATGACTTTACTAGTGGCACGGTACTAACACCCTTCCAGTCAAGGCAAAGATTGGACACCAGTCAGCTTAGCTTAGGGCATGTCGATTAGATGAACACACCCCACAGTTTAAGTTACAGATTTAGGACTGTCAAACATAATCAACTCAGCTTAGTAGTACAGATTCAGTACTATTAGATACGGTCAATGCTTATTATTGTAAATAGACTTTAAGATCATTCATTAGCTAGGACTGATCTCACCTATCATTAATCAGTATCAGAATCATTAGATTTAAAGATCACCAGCTAGATAGGACTGATCTCAGACTAAGTCAAATCATCCTTATTATCAGTATACTCATGATCACCCGCTATATAGGACTGTTCTTAGATTCAGTTACTCCAAGTAGAATAGAACTCAGACGTTCCATCAGAACTTACACTGTCAGATACAGTTGCTCAGTATTAGTTACATTAGTTAGGCCTATCATTACAGTTATATTAGTTATATTAGTTATCAGAATTCATGATATCAGTATTTACCTTTAGGACTGTCAAACACAGTCAACCAGACCAGTTTTTCATAATTCAAACTATCAGAAATAGTCGTTCATCTATTCAGTATCTCAGTATCAGTACACTTATGTTGTAAGTATTCTTACTCAGTAGTGAATATCTCCATGAGTTCAGTTACAGTTATGTATGCATGTATGTATTCTCACATTCATATTAGTCAGCATTGGTCATGCATATAACCCTTTGCATTTAGCCTACCTCACTCGTATACACAGTATATTCAGACGTACTGATGAATTTGCACTATGGTGCTTTCTCTTATGTTACACCGTAGGTTCAGAGGCATAAGCTCCAGATCAACAGTAGCATTCAAGTGTTCTGAGTTTGTAGTGAGTCCTTTTCATTTGAGGACGATATGATTATTGCTTCATTTACTATTTTATTTTAGTTGCTAGATGGAGTTAGTTGGGGACATGTCCTATCAACTCCTTATTTAGACAGTTTAGAGGCTTTCTAGACTATAGCATGTCAGACAATTATTTTAGATTTGTTTTGGTATTGTTATACCATTTTCAGACATTGTCTTATCATATGTTTATTTAGATTTGAACCTTATAGCCATTCAGTACATGTTTTTGCATTTTCATGTTATATTATGTTGTGTACAGATATAGATATCAGTCATGGGTTAGATTGTGGCCCTTCAGGGTCATGAGCATCTTGTAGCATTTCGGTTCAGAAAAATTAGGGTATTACAAACTTGTTATTAGAGCCTAAGGTTCAATAGAGTCATATAAAGTCTGAAAGACGCATCTAGTAGAGTTTTGTACATGTATGTGTTATGCACCACACCTATGTGTAGGAGGCTATGAGATG
Source organism: Capsicum chinense (assembly GCA_026120095.1). Classification (NCBI taxonomy): domain Eukaryota; kingdom Viridiplantae; phylum Streptophyta; class Magnoliopsida; order Solanales; family Solanaceae; genus Capsicum; species Capsicum chinense. Next base: position 106,759 of record JAPEIP010000123.1, on the reverse strand, counting down.
TTTTAGGAACAATTTCCCTTCTTTTATGTTTCAGATCGTACTATAGAAAGGTTATCTAAGGAACCCATGTAGTTTCACATCATGCTCCCCTCATGTCATCTTTACCTTACTTTTAAGGTAAAAGAAATAGTGAAGCTTAATTCCTAAAGATAAGGCTTTCTTAGATAGTATCCCATTAGTTAAGTTATGTTCCAAAGTTGCACGAATCTCATTCATGATCATGAGAACTCGTTCTCGAACCTAGATTTAGATATGCCATCAGATCCCTTCTCAAAATCCTATGATAGCATGTGAACCAGAGTTAGAAGCATGATCCCAGGAATTTAGCAATATAACAGTTCGGATACGATATCCAAATTCAATAGATTATGTATTCATGGGGATAGTTGTGCTATAATTAATCAGTAGGCTTAAACAGTGCGAGTTAGAAAATTTAAGTTTAGTGACTTAAAATTAAGCATAATGGTGTGGATGTGATATTAGTAGTATGTGAGGAAACAGAGGCAGATAATGTGTTTAGTAAAGCGAGAATGTGTTGATAAGAGTGTATGTGATGATAATTATAGTTCAGTTCAGAGATTCGTTTATTATTCACAGACTAATAATGATGACTTAAAGACAAGGGGGAGATGGTAGATCACGTATAAATTGTGGTCAGTGTTAGAATAGACTTTATGCACTCCAAACCCATCCTAATCCAGAAAGTTTCCCTGACTTAGATTTTGGTATGTTACCAGTATTTCATATTCATAGTACGCATTGTTAGATCTTTTTCTCTCATTCAAGCATATATTTTAGTATGAGTTAGCTAGTAAATCCAGCAAGTCAGTTTAGCAATCGAGCAGTCAGATTTCTATAGCTTGTTTTCTCATCCTTGCATTTATTCATGATATCCAAAATATCAGAGAAGGTAACTATTTCAAGGTAGAAACTCCTAGTAGTCGCAAGTTCAGTTCATCTCATGCATCATGTATTAGTTTTAGACTCCCAAAGTTTAGTTATAATCTAGTCCGTAGATGCCTTGTGCATCACCCAGTATCTCCATAAGGTAAGCATTTTTAGAGGGACATAGCATCCCATGGGGGAGTTACCCCACATTCTCATAAAGCTCTCAGGCCTTAGATCCTTCAATTCCCCCTTGCATAACGAATTTAGTCAACAATAGAGGGTACGCGTAAGTTGACCTTCAAGTTAGACCTCAGGTGTAAGTCGAGTATTCAGAGGTTCATTTTAGTTTATGATGTTCAGTCCATATGTCACGTATTAGAATCTGTCATGTTCTCATGTTTCAGTTCAATCTTAGAGCCTTTATCATTGCATATTTAGTCTCATGTTCGTGACTCAGTTCAGTCATGTATTCATGCATCAGATATGCATGTCCATCTTATGAGTACTTTCAGTCATGCATTCACGTATCATGTCAGTTATATAATCATGCATCATATATGAATGGATTCAACTTATTAGTTAAGCATCAGATATGCATTCTAAGTTTGAGAAACTCAGTTTATCAAAACAGTCAGTCCTACATTCATAAAAAAAGCTACCCATGCATCAGATATTCATGTATAGTATGATATGCTCAATTTTTAGTCATGTCATCCATGAAATCATGATCAGTCATTCATGCTATACATGCATCATTTAATCTTTTCTCTCCTCACAAGCAGTCATCATTCAAGGACGGATATTTCTAAGGAGGAGATATTATAATACCCCAAAAAATCCAAACTAATATTAGAGCCATGTACAAAGCTCATGCATAGTACATAATGAATATTTTAAATTTCTATGAGAAAGTTAGATGTATATTAAGGTTTCAAATAACTCCCAGCTATCAGACGAATCAAAACATTCCTTACTGATTGATTTCTTGAGAAGGATATTGGTATAGTTATTTTCAAACGAGCATATATATCATTATACTTCAAATTTTTGAGCTCACGACCTATAAATAGATAGATAATTGAATTATCTTTCCAACGATACTAATTTTTCCTAAATCTAATATCAGAGCAAAGAGTTATTTCTATTTTATTCCAGCATGTTAGGATAGAAACTGTGTGATGACATTCATGGTAGCTTACTGCATTTGTGATGCCCTATCACGAAGGTCGTCAGCCTTAGGCAGAATCTAGCTCCTGTGTGATAACATTCGTGGTAGTTTACCACATTTGTGATGCCCTACCACGAAGGTCGTCAGCCTTAGGCAGAAACCATCTCCTAAGTGATGACATTCGTGGTAGCTTACCACATTTGTGACGCCCTACCATGAAGGTCGTCATCCTTAGGAAAAAACTAGCTTGTGTGTGATGATATTCATGGTAGCTTACCACATTTTTAATGCCTTGTCACAAATGTCGTCGCTATGATTTTTAGCAACTGGAAATTTATTTTACAAGGGTATTTTGGTGTTTTCCCTTCACTTCCCATGACTTATAACCCTCAAGGAATGTATTATCTTCCATTCTCTTTAGTTAAAACATCTTAAAAAGCTCTCTCTTACACTCTCAACAACAATATTACGGCTTCCATCAAACTCAACTCTCAAAAGCAAGATTCAAGCCTTTTTCCAAGATAATAAAGAATTAAGTTTCCCAATCCAAGAACTCTCTAACTAGTCATCAAGGTTTCCTTTTTAAGGTATGCGTAGTATTCATCTATGGATCCAATCCGTTCATAGAGCTCAAGAATCATGCTTTTAAATGTTATTTTGTAAACTTTTGTGGCGGTACAAGCATGTACTTGTTGATGATTGTTGTTTAGGTTTCGAGATGATATCTAAAGGTGTTTTCATGGAATATATGTGGTTGTTAGTTGAAAAAAATGAATTTTGGGTGGTTTGATATGATGCAAGTATGAAATCCACCTATGCCTTAAAGAATGCATGCAAGGTGTTTGATAAAAAGCCTAGGATGCTAGAAATTCAT
>JAPEIP010000123.1:87378-97780 GCA_026120095.1 Capsicum chinense | reverse complement strand
CAATCCTTTCATAGAGCTCAAGAACCATGTTTTAAATATTATTTTGTAAACTTTTCGTGGTGATATGAGTGTATACATATTGACGAATGTTGTTTAATTTTCAATGTGATGTCTAAAGGTGTTTTCATGGAATATATATGTTTGTTAATTGAAAACCGTGAACTTTAGGTGGTTTAATATGGTGCAAGTATGAAACTAACCTATGCCAAAAAGAATGCATGCAAGGTATTTGATAAAATGCTTAGGATGCTAGAAATTCTTGTTTGTATGGTTCTATGATGTCTAAATGACAAGTCCATGTTAGCTATATACTTCAATATAAATCCAACATTTTTCATGTGTTGCTATTGTGGTTGTATGAAGCATGTAAGATAATGGAGATATACAATATGTACATGAAATATATCCATGCATTCCCTACAATATTTAATATGTTGAATAACTATATGAAATATGATATCCCCTACTTATGATATTATGTATTATGGACTTAAATCTTGTGATCAAGTCATGTTAGGTGTGTCAGTTTCCTTCTATCGAGTCCTGGGGGTATTCGTACCCAAAAAACATAGTTATGTTCCTAAATCCATATCATCTTGTCACGATAATCTCCGTTAAGCTATAATCTATAAAAATCAGTCAGTCATGTGACTCAAGAAACCTCGAAAATCTCATGATCTCAGTTAACTCTCAGATAATAGTTCTACTCCATCAGTTAACGAAATTCAGTTAATCTGTCCATGCACAGTCAGTTGAATCATGCTTAGTCTATTTAGATAGGAGTAAAAGTTAGCATCGAGTGAACTCAAGGATGGGAACTCACCTACCAGTTTAGGGTGTGATTCTTCACAGTTATCCTTATGTTCCAGAACTACGCAACCAGCGTAGGTTGAGACATCTTAGCCTATCAGATTAGGGTTGATAAGGTGGCTTAACCTGTCAGTTTAGGGGTCCCACCGTTCTCTTTTTGAATACCTACCAACTAAGGGTCACTCACAACTATCCTTACTAGTGGCATAGTATTGACACCTCTCCAATCGGGGCAGAGATTGGACCCCAACTTAGCTATATGTATTATTGGGGCATGTCGGTTAAAGACCTACCTCCCATAGTTTTAGAATTAGTCTTAGTAAAAGAACTCAGACAGGTCTTCAGATTTTAGTATATTTGGATGGTCAGATACAGTCAGACTTAGTTACAGTATGGAACTCAGATAGTTCCATCAGATTCAGGATTGCCAGATACTGTCACCCATGTTATCATAATTTTAGTATTAGTCATGTTAGCCATCAGTAAACCATATATTAGCCTACAGGACTAGCTATCATGCACCCCTGATTTCAGTTACTATGTATGCATATTTGTACTCTTACATTCATATCAGTCAGACAGTTAGAATTGTTCATGCATGTAAACCCTATTTATATTTAGCCTGCCTCACTCGTATACTCAGTACATTCCCTCGTACTGATGCATTTGCGCTATGGTGCTTTATTTTTATGTTACACCAGAGGTTCAGAGACATAAGCTCCAGATCAGCAGTAGCAGTAACATTTCCTATCGTAGAGATTTAGTGAGCCCTCTTCATTCGAGTACAATATGATTTGATTTATTCATTATTATTTTAGTTCATTATCAGTTTATGGAGTTATTTGGAGACATGTTCCTTCAAATCCTTATTCAGACAGTACTTAGAGGCTTTCAGATTCAGTATTCAGACTGATGTTCAGATTTGATTCAGTTTTCAGTTGTTTTAGATATCTTTCACCCATATGGATATTATGTTTTGACAGATTCTTTATTCAGTTGAACTTTATGGCCTACATGTTCATGTTTTCTACATTATTACATTATATATGCAGTGTACAGGTATAGATATTAGCTTCTGGTCCCTCGGGGTCATAAGCACCGTGTAGCATTCCTATTCAGAAAATCAGGGCGTTACACTCTGCCCCGACTGGAGGGGTGTCAATACCATGCCACTGGTAAGGATAGTTGTGAGTGACCCTTAGATGGAAGATATTCAATAGCAACACATCAATAGCATGGAATTCATATTTAAGTATATAACTAATATAGACTTGTCATTTAGATATCATAAAACCATGTAAACATAAATTCCTAGCTTCCCAAGCATTTTATCAAACACCTAGCATGCATTGTTTAAGGCATAGGTGTGTTTCATAATCTTCACCATATCACACCACCTAAAGTTCATAGTTTTCAACTAACAACTATATATATTCCATGAAAACACCTATAGATATCATCTTAAAACTTAAACAACAATCATCAACATGTACATGCTCATATCACCACAAAAAGTTCACAAAATAGTATTTAAAACATGGTTCTTGAGCTCTATGAATGGATTTGATCCATAGATGAACACTACACATACCATAGATTAATGATCCGCGAAGATAGTAGTGAAATAAGCTTGGAATTTGAAACCCCCAATTGAACCCTAGACTAGTTCTTGGTTGTTCTTGAGAGAATTTTGATAAAAAATAATGTAAAGAGCTGATTTGATGCCTCAATCCCGAGTATGGGACTTATATAGGGGTGGAAAGATGACCCAAATGCCCCTCTAGATTCGTCATTTAATTTATGTGAAAATTACCCAATTTGAGCCCCTGGCGCGACGCGGAGACATCACGTTTCCACCTATTTATGACCTGGACACTCACCACGGCGCGCTGGAATCATGGAGAGACACTGGAAATTGACGAACGTCATTTTGGCTTACATCGCGACGTGCCACTGACTGAAATGATGCTGCTGAAACTTTAAATCGCCATAACTTTTTCACCGGGTGTTCATTTTAGGCTAATTTGTTATGACGGAAAGTTTATTCAATTCTCTACAATTTGAAGTTTATAAATCTGCCAAAATACCACCTATAAATAAAGTTATGCTCATCCAAAGATGAGCTATGTGAAATCACACATGAAAACTTGGCGGATTCAAAACTTCTTAACTTGGTTTACTCTAAGTGACTTTTATGAACATGCTTAACACATTACAAGCTCTATTATCACTAGGATACTCATCCTAATTCATGTAATCAAATATGAATCATAGGATAGGAGGTTTCATGTGTAGGAACAATGGTTTATTTTTCTAGCTTAGAAATATACAGGGTATTACACTAAGTCACCAACTAAAGCTCATTATAAAGACAAAGTATCCTTTAAAGTCCCTGAATTAACCATTTTAAAGTGACTAAGTATCAAAACTAAACCACATTCAAAACACAAAATCCCATTAAAGTCCCTACACTTTACCATTTTTAGGCAAATAACTGTCCAACCAAACTACAATCAAAACAACAAAATCTCATTTAAAGTCCGTACACTTAATCAGTTTCAAGTGACTAAGTATCAAAACAAAACCCATTAAAAATGAAAAATCCCCTTTAAAGTTCCTACTCTTAACCATTTTCAAGTGACTAAGTATAAAAAAAAAACATATTAAATACACAAAATTCCCTTAAAAGTCCCTACACTTAACCTATTTAAAGTAGCTAAGTCACCAACCAAACTACATTTAAAACACAAGATCCCTTTTAAAGTCACTACACTTAACTATTTTCAAGTGACTAAATCACCAGCCAAACCATATTCAAAACAGAAAATCTCATTTAAAGTCCCTACACTTAAACATTTTCAAGTAACTAAGTCACCAACCAAACCATATTCAAAACAACAAATCCCCTTTAAATTCCCTACACTTAACCATTTTCAGGTGACTAAGTATCAAAACAAAACCACATTCAAAATACAAAATCCCCTTTAAAGTCCCTACACTTAACCACAATCAAGTAACTAAGACACCAACAAAACCACATTCAAAACAAAAAATAACCTTTAAAATCCCTACACTTAACCATTTTCAAATAACTAAATATAAAAAAAAAAAAACCACATTCAAAACACAAAATCTCCTTTAAAGTCCCAACACTTAACCATTTTCAAATAACTAAGTCACCAACCAAACAATATTCAAAACAAAAAATACCGTTTAAAGTCCCTAGACATAACCATTTAAAATAAACAAGGTCACCAACCGAACAACATTAAAAAAATCCACTTTAAAGTCCATGCACTTAACCATTTTGAAGTAACTAAGTCACCAACCAAACCACATTCAAAACAAAAAATTTCCTTTAAAGCCCCTTCACTAAACCATTTTCAAGTGACTAAGTATCAAAACAAACCATATTCAAAATAAAAATCCCTCCTACACTTAGCCATTTTCAAATGACTAAGTATCAAAACAAAACCATATTCAAAATGCAAAATCCACTTTAAAGTCCCTACACTTCACCAATTTCAAGTAACTAAGTCACTACAAAACAACATTCAAAGCACAAAATGTCCTTTAAATTCCCTGTACTTAACCATTTTCAAGTGACTAAGACACCAGCTAAACCACATCCAAAACATAAAATCCCGTTTAAAGTTCCTACACTTAAATATTTTCAAGAAACTAAGTCACCAACCAAGCCACATTCAAAACAATTAACCATATTCAAAACACAAAATCTACATTAAAGTCCGTACACTTAACCAGTTTCAAGTAACTAAGTCACCAACCAAACCATATTATAGACACAAAATACCCTTTAAAGTTGATACAATTAACCAGTTTCAAGTGACTAAGTATCAAAACCAAACCATATTCAAAAAACAAAATGTCTTTAAAGTCCCTACGCTTTTCCATTTTCAAGTAACTAAGTCGCCAACAAAACCACAGTCAAAACAACAAAATCTCAGTTAAAGTCCCTACACTTAACCAGTTTCAAGTGACTAAGTATCAAAACAAAACCCATCTAAAATACATTATCCCTTTTAAAGTTCCTACTCTTAACCATTTTCAAGTGACTAAGTATCAAAATAAAACCATATTAAAAACACAAAATCCCCTTAAAATTCCCAACACTTTACCTGTTTAAAGTAGCTAAGTCACCAACCAAACCACATTCAAAACACAAGCTCCCCTTTAATGTCCCTACACTTAAACATTTTCAAATGACTAAGTCACCATCCTAACAATACTCAAAACATAAAATCTCATTTAAAGTCCCTACATTTAAGCATTTTCAACTAAGTTACCAACCAAACTACATTAAAACATACAAATTCCCTTGAAAATGTCTACACTTAACCATTTTTAAGTGACTAAGTATCAAAACAAAACCACAATCAAAAATCAAATTCCCCTTTAAAGTCCCTACGCTTAACTAGTTTCAAGTAACTAAGTTACCAACCAAACCACATTCAAAACAAAAAATCCCTTTTAAAGTCCTTACAGTTAATCATTTTCAAGTGACTAAGTATCAAAACTAAACAACATTCAAAACACAAAATCCCCTTTAAATTCCGTACGCTTTACCATTTTGAAGTAACTAAGTCGCCTACCAAACCACATTCAAAACAAAAAATCACATTTAAAACCCTACACTTAACTAATTTCTAGTGACTTAGTATCGAAACCTCATTCAAAACAAAAACTCTCCTTTAAACTTCATACTTTTATCAATTTTCAAGTGAATAAGTATCAAAACAAAACCACATTAAAAAAACAAAATCCCCTTTAAAGTCCCTACACTTAATAATTTTCAAGTAACTAAGTCACCAACCAAACCATATCCAAAACACAATCTCCTTTAAAGTCCCTACACTGAACCATTTTCAAGTAACTAAGTCATAAACCAAACCATATTCAAAACAAAAAATCCCATTTAAAGTCCCTACACTTAACCATTTTTAAGTGACTAAGTATCACAACCAAACCACATTCAAAACACAAAATCACCATTAAAGTCCCTACACCTAACCATTTTCAAGTAACTAAATCACCAACTAAACCATAATTAAAACAAAAAATCCTCTTTAACATTAACAATTTTCAAGTGACTAAGTATCAAAACAAAATGTAATTCCCCTAAAAATTCAAACCAATACTAGCACCATGTTTCAAGCTCTTTAATAGTATATCATGGTTCGTTAATATTTTTATGAGTAGGTTATATGTATATTAAGGCTTCAAATAACTCCCAGCAATCAAACAAATCAAAACATTACTTACCGATTAACTTCTTATGAAGGATATTGTTTTAGTCAGGTTAAAATGAGATAATTGAATTATCTTTCCAATGATACCAATTTCACCCATATCCGATATCAAAACAAAAAGTTATACCTATTTTACTTCGGCATATCTGCTTAGCAAATAAGTGACGACATGAGCTGACGACTTATCACAAGTCTGATGGCTTATCAGCCCATGTCGTTAGGCTTAGACAGAAACCCAAAAATTCCAGCACCCAGGTGACTACCTGGGCTAATGGGCTATCACAGATCTGATGGCTTATCAGCCATGGTCGTCAGCTGATAATTTCAGCAACTAGGAAGTGATTTTGTAGAGGTATTTTGGTCTTTTTCCCATACGCTAAACATGGTATTAAAGCCCTGAGAAGGCTATTATCCCATTATTTTCTCATTTTTCTCAAGAAGAAGAAAATTCTCTCCCAAAGGGGTTAAACCCTAATCAAGAAAAATCACGAACAAGCCTAATGATTTCTTCAAGAACGTTCAACAAACATTAGATCTCTTTCAGGATTCAAGCCAATTTCACCGCTAGTTTTCACAAATCTTTAATCTAAGGTATGCATAGTGTCATCCATGGATCCCTTTCATCCATAGAGCTCAAGAACCATATTTTATATAATAAAATTATGATTTGTATGATGTTGTATTACTATGTTCATAATGATGGTCGTTAATTGTGTTTCAAGATGGTAGCTTTTTTTCATAAAGTATATGAGCATGCTAGTTGAAAAACCATGAATGCGGTTGTTAATAATTAATAATTTGTTAGTAAAACCTATGCCTTGGTTGTGCATGTATGGTGTTTGATAAAGTGCCTAAAAGACTAGAAATCATGTATTATAGTTGAATTGTGAACTAAATGACAAATGGATGCTACACCCTTATGAAAATAATGACTCATATGATATTGTTATGCATCATGATTGTTGATGGAATATTCATGAAACTAGATTGATGGACTTATGGCTTGTTGTTATGTGTGTTCCCTTTCATGTATAAGACTTTGACAACTATGTGTAGTATGAAATCCCCAACTTATGGTATTTTGAATTATGAATATTTGTCATGTGTTCAAGAAGAGCAAAGTCATGTTTCATTATCGAGTCCTGGGGGTACTTGTACCCAACAATTTCGTTGTGTGCCTAGAGCCATGTCATGTTTCATGATACTCTCAGCCAAGACATGATCCATAGAAATCAGTAAACCATGTAAGTCAGGAAATCTCAAAAATCTTAGTAGTTCAGTAATCTCAGTGATTTCAGTATTCTAAGTAAAATCTCAGAAACTACAGTACTCTCAGTCTGTTCTCAGACATCAGTACATTTCGTCAATCAATGAAACTCAGGAAACTCAGTTTAGATATGTTAAACAATACCACTAGTAACAATTTAGTTAATTAGTTTAATTCAGTCAATCAATTCAGCTCAATTAATCAGTTCAGTGCCTTTGAAATTGGAGTAGGATTCAGCACCGAAAGAGCCTAGGGATGGGGATTCACCCACTAGATAGAACTGAGATCCTTAGAAACAATCCCTAAGTTCCAAAACTACGTAACAATTTTAGGTACTAGATGTCACCCGTTAGATAGGACTAATATAGTTAGGGATCACACATTAGCACATTTAAATGTATAGGACTGATCCTAGGGGTCACTCGCTAGATTAGGACTAACTCTACAGCAGTTGTCTTTACCAGTGGTGCGGTATTGACTCCCTTCTAACTAGGGTTACAGGTTCAACCCCCCAGTTAGCATAGTATAGGGCATGTCGGTTAGATGAATACATCCTATAGTTTCAGTTATAAAATCAAAACTGTCAGATACAGTCAACATAATCTCAGTAAAAGAACTCAGATAGTTCATCAGATTTCAGGACTATCAGATATAGTCAATCCTTATCATTAAAAATAGACTTTGGGATCACCCATTAGATAGGATTGATCTAAAATATGGTTAATCAGTATCAGCATAATCAAATTGAGAGACCACCCGCTAGGTAGAACTGATCTCAGACTAAGTCAAATCATCTTTATTATAAGTATGATCAGATTTTGAGATCACTCACTAGATAGGAATGATCTTAGATTCAGTTACTCAAATATAGTACGGAACTCATCTAGTTCCATCAGATTTAGGACAATCAGATATAGTCACTCATGTTATCAGTTTAGTCTTTTATCATTACTCATGTTAATAGTATTCAGCTTTAGAAATGTTATGTACAGTCAACCAGACTAGTTTTTCATAATCAGAACTGTTAGATAGAATTATTCATGTATCAGTAACATAGTATCAGTCCCTCAGTAATCAATAATATACTATCATTCTTCCTCACTAATTCGTGATTCAGATGTCAATATCAATAAACACAGTAGTCTGAACTCAGTATTTGATCCTATCACGATGACAGTTACAGTTATATATGCATGTATGTATTCTCACATTCAGGTTAGTCAGTCAGTTAGTATTGTTCATGCATATAAACCTCTTGTATTCTACCTATCTCACATGCATACCAGTACATTCAAAGAATAGATGCATTTCCGCTATGGTGTCTTACACCATAGTTTTAGAAGCACGAGCATAAGAGCATCAGTAGCATCCCAGTTCAGTAGTCAGAGTCAACTATGAGTCCTCATTCTTAGAGGACATGATGATTACATTACAATTTCAGTTTTCAGTCTATTTCAGTATTTGGAGTTAGTTGGGAATATGTCCCATCAATTCCTTAATCAGAAAGGTTTAGAGGCTTTCAGACTATAGTATGTTCAAATAATTATCTTAGTTGTTCTGCTATTGTTATACCCTATTTTCAGTTATGTATTACTATTGAACCTTATGGCTTTTCAGTTGATGTTTTCTCATTATACAATGTTTTATATAGTATACAGGTACAAATATCAGTCATGGGTTAGCTTGTGGTCCATCAGGGTCATGAGCACCGTGTAACGTTTCGATTCTGAAAATTAGGGTGTTGCACAAAACCACATTCAAAACACAAAATCCTCTTTAAAGTCCCTACACTTAACCAATTTCAAGTAACTATGTCACCAACTAAATAATATCCAAATCACAAAATACACTTCAAAGTCCCTATAGTAAACCATTTTCAAGTGATTAAGTCACCAACCAAACCACATTCAAAGAAAAAAATAACCTTTAAAGTCCCTACACTTAACCATTTTCAAGTAACTAAGTCACCAACCAAACCACATTCAAAATAAAAAATCTTCTTTAAAGTCCCTATACTTAACCATTTTCAAGTGACTAAGTATCAAAACAAAACGACATTCAAAATAAAAAAACTCCTTTAAAGTCCCCACACTTAACCATTTTCAAGTGACTAAGTATCAAAACAAAAACACATTCAAAACACAAAATCCACTTTAAAGTTCCTACACTTAACCAGTTTCAAGTAACTAAGCCACCAACATACAACAATCAAAACACAAAATCCCCTATAAAGTCCCGACACTTAACCATTTTCAAGTGACTAAGTCACCAGCCAAACCACGTTCATAAAACAAAATCCCATTTAAAGTCCCTACACTCAACCATTTTCAGGTAACTAAGTCACCAACCAAACCACATTCAAAATAAAAATCCCCTTAAAAGTATCTATACTTAACCATTTTCAAGAGACTAAGTTTCAAAACAAAACTACATTCAAAACACAAAATCGCCTTTAAAGAACCTACACTTAACTAGATTCAAGTAACTAAGCCACCCACCAAACCATATTATAAACACAAAATCCGCTTTAAATTCCCTACAATTAACTATTTTCGAGTGACTAAGTATCAAAACCAAACCACATTCAAAACACAAGATCCCCTTTAAAATCCCAACACTTTACCATTTTAAAGTAACTAAGTCACTAACAAAACCACATATGAAACAACAAAATATCATTTAAAGTCCCTACACTTAACCACTTTCAAGTGACTAAGTATCAAAGCCAAACCACATTCAAAAGAAAAAAATTACCTATAAAATCTCTACACATAATCATTTTCAAGTAACTAAGTCACCAACCAAACCACATTCAAAACAAAAAATCCCCTTTAAAGTCCCTACACCTAACCATTTTCAAGAGACTAATTATGAAAACAAAACCACATTCAAAACACAAAATCCCCTTAAAGTCTCTATACTTAACCAATTTGAAGTAACTAACTCACCAACAACACCACATTAAAAACAAAAAATCCTTTTTAAAGTATCTACACCATACCATTTTCAATTAACTAAGTCACGAACCAAACCACATTCAAAAAAAAAAAAACCA
>JAPEIP010000123.1:66517-87278 GCA_026120095.1 Capsicum chinense | reverse complement strand
ATTCAAAACACAAAATCCACTTTAAAGTTCCTACACTTAACCAGTTTCAAGTAACTAAGCCACCAACATACAACAATCAAAACACAAAATCCCCTATAAAGTCCCGACACTTAACCATTTTCAAGTGACTAAGTCACCAGCCAAACCACGTTCATAAAACAAAATCCCATTTAAAGTCCCTACACTCAACCATTTTCAGGTAACTAAGTCACCAACCAAACCACATTCAAAATAAAAATCCCCTTAAAAGTATCTATACTTAACCATTTTCAAGAGACTAAGTTTCAAAACAAAACTACATTCAAAACACAAAATCGCCTTTAAAGAACCTACACTTAACTAGATTCAAGTAACTAAGCCACCCACCAAACCATATTATAAACACAAAATCCGCTTTAAATTCCCTACAATTAACTATTTTCGAGTGACTAAGTATCAAAACCAAACCACATTCAAAACACAAGATCCCCTTTAAAATCCCAACACTTTACCATTTTAAAGTAACTAAGTCACTAACAAAACCACATATGAAACAACAAAATATCATTTAAAGTCCCTACACTTAACCACTTTCAAGTGACTAAGTATCAAAGCCAAACCACATTCAAAAGAAAAAAATTACCTATAAAATCTCTACACATAATCATTTTCAAGTAACTAAGTCACCAACCAAACCACATTCAAAACAAAAAATCCCCTTTAAAGTCCCTACACCTAACCATTTTCAAGAGACTAATTATGAAAACAAAACCACATTCAAAACACAAAATCCCCTTAAAGTCTCTATACTTAACCAATTTGAAGTAACTAACTCACCAACAACACCACATTAAAAACAAAAAATCCTTTTTAAAGTATCTACACCATACCATTTTCAATTAACTAAGTCACGAACCAAACCACATTCAAAACAAAAAATTCGCTTTAAAGTCCGTACACTTAACCAATTTCAAGTGACTAAGATTCACAATCAAGCCACATTTAAAACATAAAATCCCCTGTAAGGTCCCAACACTTAAATATTTTCAAGTAACTATGTCACCAACCAAACCACATTCAAAACACAAAATTCTCTTAAAAGACCCTACACTTAACCATTTTCAAGTAACTACGTCACCAACCAAACCACATTCAAAAAAAAAAAACCCTTTAAAATCTCTACACTAAACCATTTTCAAGTTAGTATCAAAACAAAAAAACATTCCAAATAAAAAATCCTTTTTAATGTCCCTACACTTATCCTTTTTCAAGTAACTAAATATCAAAATAAAACCACATTCAAAACACAAAATCCCCTTTAAAGTCCACACACTTAGCCATTTTAAAGTAACTAAGTCACCAACCAAACCACATTAAAAACACAAAATCCCCGTTAAAATCCCTAAATTTAACCATTTTCAATTGACAAATTATCCAACCAAACCACATTAAAAATACAAAATCCACTTTAAAGTCCCTACACTTAACCATTTTCAATTAACAAATCACCAACAAAACTACATTCAAAACAAAAAATCCCCTTTAAATGACCTTCACCTAACCATTTCCGAGTGACTAAGTATCAAAATAAAACCACATTCAATATAAAAAATCTCATTTAAAGTCCCTACACTTAACCATTTTCAAGTGACTAAGTATCAATACAAAAAAACATTAAAAATAAAAAGTCTTGTTTAAAATTCCTTCACTTAACCGTTTTCAAGTAACTAATTATCAAAACAAAACCACATTTAAAACAAAAAATCCCCATTAAAGTCCATACACTTAACCATTTTCAAGTAACTAAGTCACCTACCAAACCAAATTCTAAACAAAAAATCTCCTTGACAGTCCCTACACTTAACAATTTTCAAGTGACTAATTATCAAAACAAAACCACATTCAAAACACCAAATCTCCTTTAAATTCTCCGCACTTTATCATTTTCAAGTAAAATAATTCACCAACCAAACCACATTAAAGACAAAAAAATTCCCTTTAAAATCCCTATACTTAACTATTTTCAAGTCATTAAGTATCAAAACAAAACCACATTCAAAACACAAAATCCCCTTTAAAGAGCTACATTTCACCATTTTCAAGTGACTAAGTCAACAGCCAAACCACATCAAAAATATAAAATACACATTAAAGTCCCTACATTAAACCAGTTTAAAGAAAATAATTCACCTACCAAATCACATTATAAACACAAAATACCCTTTAAAGTCCCTACAACTAAAAATTTTCAAGTGACTAAGTATCAAAACCAAACCACATTCAAAAAATAAAATACGTTTAAAGTTCCTACACTTTACCATTTACAAGTTACCAAGTCACCAACCAAACCACAATAAAAATATCAAATTCTCCTTTATAGTCCCTACACTTAACGATCTTCAAGTGACTAAGTATCAAAACCAAATCCATTCAAAATAATAAATCTCCTTTAAAGTCCCTATACTTAACCATTTTCAAGTGACTCAGTATTAAAACAAAACATTATTAAAAACACAAAATCCCGTTTAAAGTCCCAAAATTTAACCTTTTTAAAGTAGCTAAGTCACCAACCAATCAACATTCAAAACGCAAGATCCCATTTAAAGTCCCTACACTTAACCATTTTCTAGTGACTAAGTAACCAGCTAAACCACATTTAAAACATAAAATCTCATTTAAAGACCCTAGACTTAATCATTTTTAAGTAACTATGTCACCAACCCAACCACATTCAAAACTAAAAATCCCCTTGAAAGTCTCTACGCTTAACCATTTTCATGTGACTAAGTATGAAACCAAACCACATTCAAAACATAAAATCCCTTTAATGTCCCTACACTTTACTATTTTCAAGTAAATAAGTCACCAACCAAAACCATAGTCAAAACATCAAATTCTCCTTTATAGTCCCTACACTTAACCATCTTCAAGTGACTAAGTATCAAAATAAAACCGATTCAAAATAAAAAATCCCCTTTAAAGTCCGTATACTTAATCATTTTCAAGTGACTAAGTATCAAAACAAAACCACATTAAATATAAAAAAATCCCTTTAAAGTCCCCACATTTAACCATTTTCAAGTGACTAATATTAAAACAAAACCACATTTAAAACACAAAATGCCCTTTAAAGTCCCTACACTTAACCATTTTCAAGTAACTAAGTCACTAAACAAACCACATTCAAAACACAAAAACCCCTTCTAAGTCCCTACACTAAACCATTTTCGAGTTACTAAGTCAACAACCAAACCGCATTCAAAACAGAAAATCTCCTTTAAAGTCCCCTTAGTTAACCATTTTCAAGTTACTAAGTATCAAAATCAAACCACATTCAAAACACAAAATAACCTTTAAAGTCCCTGCACTTTATCATTTTCAAGTAAAATATGTCACCAACCAAATTACATTCAAAATAAAAAATCTACTTTAAAATCTCTACACTAAACTATTTTAAAGTGACTAAGTATTAGAACAAAACTACATCCAAATAAAAAAATTCCCTTTAAATTCCATACACTTACCAATTTTCAAGTGTTTAAGTATTAAAACAAAACCACATTCAAAACACATAATCCCCTTTAAAGTCCGTACACTCAACTATTTTCTAGTAACTAAGTCACCAACCAAACCACATTAGAAACAAAAAATCCTCTTAATAGTCCCTACACTTAACCATTTTCAAGTTACTAAGTATCAAAACAAAACCACATTCAAAACACAAAATAACCTTTAAAGTCGCTACACTAAACCATTTTCAAGAAACTAAGCCACCAACTAAACAATATTTAAAACACTAAATGCCATTTAAAGTCCCCACACTTAACCATTTACAAGTGACTAGGTCACCAACCAAACAACATTCAAAACGAAAATTTCCCTTTAAAATCCCTACACTTAAATATTTTCAAATAACTAAGTCACCAACCAAATCACATTAATAACAAAAAATCTCCTTTAAAGTCCATACACTTAACCATTTCAAGTGATTAAGTATCAAAACAAAACCAAGTTCAAATCACAAAATCCACTTTAAAGTCCCTACAATTAACAAGTTTCAAATAACTAAGTCACCAACAAACCACATTCAAAACACAAATCCCCTTTAAAGCCCTACACCTAACCTTTTTCAAGTGACTTAGTAACCATCCAAACCATATTAAAAAAACAAAATCTCATTTAAATTCCCTATACTTAACTATTTTCAAGTAACTAAGTCACCAACCAAATCACATTCAACATAAAAAATCTCCATTAAAGTTTCTGCACTTAACCATTTCAAGTGACTAAGTATCAAAACAAAATCACATCAAAATACAAAATCCCCTTTTAAGTTGCTAAAAGTAACAAGTTTCAAGTATCTAAGTCACCAGCCAAATCGCATTATAACCACAAAATACCCTTTAAAGTCCCCCCGATTTACCATTTTCAAAAGACTAAGTATCAAAACTAAAGAACGTTCAAAACAAAAAATCCTTTTAAAGACCCTACACTTTACCATTTTCAAGTAAATAAGTCACCAAACAAACCATAGTCAAAATATCAAATTCTCCTTTATAGTCCCTACACTTAACCATCTTCAAGTGACTTAGTATCAAAACAAAACCGATTCAAAATAAAAAATCCCCTTTAATGTCCCTAGACTTAAACATTTTCAAGTGACTAAGCATCGAAACAAAACCACATTAAATATAAAAAAATCCCTTTAAAGTCCCTACACTTAGCCATTTTCAAGTGAATAAGTATCAAAACAAAACCACATTCAAAACAAAAAATCTCCTTTATAGTTCCTAAACTTATCAGTTTAAAGTAACTAAGTCACCATCCAAACCACATTCCAAACACAAAATCCCCTTTAAAATCCCTACACTTAACCATTTTCAAAGTCATCACCAAATCACATTCAAAACATAAAATCTCCTTTTAAGTCCCTACCGTTAACCATTTTAAAGCGACTACGTATCAAAACCAAACAACATTCAAAACACAAAATCCCCTTTACAGTCACTACACTTTACCATTTTCAAGTAACAAAGTCACCAACCAAACCATATTTAAAACTAAAAATTCCCATTAAAGTCCCTACACTTAACCATTTTCAAGTGACTTAGTATCAAAACCAAACCACATTCTAAACAAAAAATCCACTTTAAATTTCATACCCTTAACCATTTTTAATTGATTATGTATCAAAACAAAACAATATTCAAAACACAAAATCCCCTTTAAAGTCCCTACATTTAACAATTTTCAAGTGACTAAGTATCAAAACCAAACCACATTCAAAAAATAAAATACCGTTAAAGTCCCTACACTTTACCATTTTCAAGTTACCAAGTCACCAACCAAACCATATTCAATACACAAAATCCCCTTTAAAGACCCTTAATTTAACCGTTTTCAAGTGACTAAGTATCAAAATCAAAAACCATTCAACACACAAAATCTCCTTTAAAGTCCCTGCACTTTTTCATTTTCAAGTTAAATATGTCACCAACCAAACCACATTCAAAATAAAAAATCTCCTTTAAAATCTCTACACTTAACCATTTTCAAGTGACTAAGTATCAGAACAAAACTACATTCAAACAAAAAATCCCATTTAAATTCTATACACTTAACCATTTTCAAATGACTATGTTTCAAAACAAAACGACATGCAAAACACAAAATCCACTTTAAAGTCCCTACACTTAATCAATTTCAAATAAATAAGTCACAAAAAAACCACATTCAAAACACAAAATCCCCTTGAAAGTTTCTGTAATTAACCATTTTCAAGTGACTAAGTGTAATACCCCAAAAAAATTTTCATGAAAATTTTGTGCATAAATGTATTGCGTTCTATCTTCTTGAATGAATTATAAATTTTTCGTGCGGAATGTCTTAGATTATGACCCACCATTGTATAGATTATTGAATAAGATTTCCAATGATGTGTGGATCATCCAAAACGGACACCCGAGCGATGAGTTATGAACATTCCAATCGAACCGTGAGTAGTAGTGAATAGTAAAACGTGCAGGAAAAAAGTACTGAGGCCTGGTGTATTTTTGCTCTAAATTTAAATGATCATAAGTACTTGTATATAATAATCTAGGTAATCTACTATATATAAACGGAAAGCTCTGCGAGTCCTCTTTCCAATGAAATTAGTTTTATCCAATTTGCCTATCGGAGCAAAAAGTTATGGTTGATTTACTTCAGCCTATCAAAAGTGAAATTTTGGGTCAACTTCAAACGATCATAACTCCTCGTACATAATGATCTGGGTGAGATAATATATATCAAAGGAAAGAGATGAAAGTTCTCTTTCTAATGAAATTGGTTTCATCTAATATTGATATCAGAGTAAAACGTTATGGTTGATCTACTTTAGACTATCAAAACAGCCCACCAAAGGATAGATTCGAGAATCATTTGATTTTTAGAGGCGTTTTGGTCATTCCCCCCTCACCTAAAATTCATTCAAAACCTATATTAAAGCCTATTAGAAGCATTATATATTATATTTCATCAAATTCCCTAAAAAAGAAAACCCTAAGCTCCTACATCCAACTTCAAGAACCTTCAAAGTTCACCATTAATTTTGCAAATTTTTTCAAGATTCCAAGTTCCTAGTTCAAGAACTCCAGGAACCATCATTCTAAGGCATGATTAACATCTCAAAAATGAGTATCGATCTAAATTTTATCATTCAAGGTATGTGGAGTTTTTCAACAAAAACTCTCTTTCATTCTTGTGCCCAAAATTAATTTTCTTTTCAAAGGCATGATTTTTATTTGATTTTTATGAATTCAAAGGATGAACCTATATCTTATGATGATTATTATGAAATCTTGATGTTTATGATTTTGAAAGATGAATTTACGTGTGTGGAGAAATAAAGCATGAATCTTGAAAGATATTTATCACGATTTTGATATTTGGGTCATAAATTTCCCTTGGAAATTGTGTTTTTTTTAAAAAGTGTGTGTTATAAGAACGTTGATGGTGAATATTTTAGATATTTTGAATGATTTGACCTTTTGGCCTTATTGGAGTTGTTTTGAACTCGAGTGTGAAAGAAATCCATAATGTAGTTGATTTTGATAGATGGGAAGCATGATGGCTCCCGACGTATATTTATATATTACTAAAATTGTTTTGTTATGGATTGTCTTTGAAATAATCTAAGCTAAGTCTGGAAGAAATCTTTAGCACCGAATGGGAGGTATAAAGTGACCTTACTTCCCTAGAACTACGTGCCCCCATAGGAGTAAGACTGAGGCTAATTTATATAGTGATCACTAGTTTGTGTGGATTTGATATCAATAGTCCTACTCCAATGGCAAGGATAGGATGGGTCTCCCCAACGTGAGTTGTATGTTGGACTCCATGTAGCTCAGATGTTTTATGTCGGTTATAGGATCTCTCAGTGTGTGTGTGTTTCCTTGTTGAATGGTGAAGTGATTGGAAAATGGAATTGTCAAAGTTATTCTTTTGAAAGATTTAAATGATATTTACATTATGAGAATTGATATTCTTGATGAACTGAAAGTTATTGACAAATTATATGATAACTCATATGTGTTATTGTACTTGTTTCATCCTCTCATGATTATGATAATTTTCTTCGGGCTATATGAGTCTTTCATACATCCTGGATATTTCTTATAAATATTTATGATGATGATGTTTATACAACTGTATACACCCCCATAAACTCAGTTCCTTTCCATGGTACTGACCCAGATCTTCGGATATGGGCTGCATTTTCTCGGACTATAGGATTAGGTGCTAAGTTCTAGGTTCGATAGTGATTCTTCAGGCATGCTGTTCTATATTCTCTATTGTGATAAATCCTCATGTTCCGAGGACGTGATGTCTGATGTTGGTTTTACGGAATTGTTTACATTTAATAACTGAGTATGAGTCAGTTGGGGCATGTCTTAATGGCTCGCTGGTTTTATTGATTTTCTTAGAGGCTTGTCAGAATCGTATAAATTTTAGGAGTTGACTAATAAGTCGTATTTTGTTATCTCTCAGAAATTCTTTTATTCTTGGATGATGATTACTCTATTAATATTTGAGGGTTATTTATGAAAACCCCGTTGATTTGTGTTGAACTTAATTAAAATGGCTTAAAGGGTTAGCTTGGGGCTACTCGTAGCCTCAAGCATAGTGTGACGCTCCAGGACCCATTTTTTGGGGTGTTACAAACTTTGTATCAGAGCCTAAGGTTTTAAGGTGTCCTCGGGAGTCTGACAAGTCGCGTTAAGTATAGTCTTGATCATCGGTGTGTAGCATGCCACATCTATGAGCAAGAGGCTATAAGATGTTTTAGGAAAAAGTATGATTCTTTCTTTTAGAAGTCTATCATGCTTAAAGTGTCTCTCTCTGCTATTGATTCGTGCTCTTCTCTTTCAGAAATATGCCTCCACGTCGAGCGAGAAAAAATATTGATAGTCAGCAACCTCAACCTACTCACCTATTGATTGAAAACGTGTCTTATGTTGAATTTTGGGCAGCCTTTCAGGCACTGACCTAAGCTGTTACTACAAATATTCAGGCCAACCTGGCCCCAGCTCCACAGTAGTAGGGAGGTTATTCAGCTGCTGCCACGATCTATGACTTCATGTAGATGAATCCACAAGAATTCTATGGGTCCAATTCTAATTAGGATCTACAGTTATTTTTAAGCACGATAGTCCGTGACATAGTGTGGAGTTGGCTGTGTATAGGTTGAAAGACCTTGCTTATGACTAGGTTATTGCTTGGAGGAAAGGTAGAGGTGAGGGAGTTGTCCCTACAACTTGGTAAGAGTTCCAGGATGCATTCCTGGATAAGTTTTTCCCTTTGGAGATGAGGGAGACGAAGGTGGAAGAGTTTATAAACCTACGATAGGGCTCTATGACTGTTAGGGAGTAATGTCTAAAGTTCAATCAGTTGGCCAAGTATGCTCCTGACTTAGTGGCTGATAATCAGGAAAGTATGAGTTAGTTTGTGACTAGAGTGTCTAGTTATGTGGTTAGGGTGTGTAGGTCTTCTATGCTGAATAGCGAGATGAATCTTTCTAGGATGATGACTCATGCCCAACAGATTGAGGCAAAAAAGATTAAGGAGAGAGATAGAATGAGAGGGAATATGAGAGCTAGCTCCAAGCAGCACAGACAGGGTCAGACTAGATAACAGGGATGAAGTCGCCCTCAGTATTAGGATCGTTCTTCTATACCAACACCGTCATCTGCTAGTGCTCCTGTTCCTATAGGTAGGCAGGAGCAAGGTAGCAGGTCATATGCATCCAGGTCCCAGTACAGTGCTGGCAGTAACCTAAACCATCCCCTGTGTCCTAAGTATGGTAGGGCTTATTCGGGTAAGTGTTGGGGTGAGAAGAGAGGTTGTTTTCGGTGTGGTGACATGGGTCATAGAGTTAGAGATTGTCCACAAGATGGACAAGGGCGTCGTGACTGTCGCCCTCAGCCCTAGACTCAGACTGTTAGTGCTCTAGTTCCAGCGACTAGCCCAGCCCTAGCTCAAGGCACCTCTTCTAGCAATGCTGGCGGGCAGCGCCAAAATAGATTCTATGCTTTGTCATCCTTCCAGGAATAGGAAGACTCTCCCGATGTTGTTACTAGTATGCTTCATATATTTTAGTTTGATGTGTATGCTTTGTTGGATCCTAGATCCAGTTTCTCATATGTTACACCTTTGATTACTATGAATTTTGAAATTATTCCTGAGATTATTCCTGAGCCTATCCTTGTTTCTACCCCAGTGGGTGATTCAATTATTGCCCAGAAAGTGTATCAAAAGTGTCCTGTTACCGTTCTTCCTAGAGTCTTGTTGGCTGATCTGATTGAGTTAGACATGGTAGATTTTGATGTGATTCTGGATATGGACTGGTTGTATTCTTCTTATGCCTCTATTGATTATCGGACCTGAGTAGTCAAGTTTTAGTTTCCAGGTGCATCCTTGTTTGAGTGGTTTGGGAAATTTGTGTCACCTAAGAGTTATTTTATCTCTTACCTCAAAGCTAGAAAGCTTATTTCTAACGGGTGTATTTACCATTTGGTTAGAGTCAAAGATACTAAGTCTGAGACTCCAACTCTCCAGTCTGTTAACATCGTCAATGAGTTTTCTGATGTATTTCTAGATAATCTCCCAGGGATACCTCCTGATAAAGAGATAGAGTTCGAGATTGATATTCTTCCTAATACTCAGCCCATTTTTATTCCTCCTTACCGTATGGCCCCTGCAGAACTTAAGGAGTCGAAAGAGCAACTCAAAGATCTACTAGATAAGGGTTTCATAAGGTCCAGTGTTTCTCCTTGGGGTGCTCCTATGTTGTTTGTGAGAAAGAAAGATGGCTCTTTGCGTATGTGCATTGATTACCACCAACTTAATAAAATCACCATAAAAAAGAAGTACCCCCTTCCGAGAATAGATGATTTGTTTGACCAATTGCAAGATGCAAGTTATTTATCAAAGATAGACCTTCGTTCTAGCTATCATCAACTCAAATTTAGGGAGAGGAGACACTATCAAAAATTCGGTTTGTGTGTTAGCTACTTGAAACAGGTTAAGTGTAGGCAGTTTAAAGTGGATTTTGTGTTTTTAATAAGGTTTTGTTTTTATACTTAGTCACTTGAAAATGGTTAAGTGTAGGGACTTTAATGGGGATAGCTAGAACAAAGGTCTATCTTTTAGAAATAAATTGCACTTTGCAATTCGTCAAACAAATCATCAATTCTCGGAAGGGGGTAATTATTTTTTATGGTGACTTTATTCAGTTGGCGGTAATCAATGCACATACGCAAAGAGCTATCTTTCTTTCTCACAAACAACACAGCAGCACCCCAAGAAGAAACACTGGGCCTTATGAAACCCTTATCTAGTAGATCATTGAGTTGCTCTTTCAACACCTTAAGTTCTGCAGGGGCCATACGGTAAGGAGGAATAGAAATGGACTGAGTATCGGGAAGAAGATCAATCCCAAACTCTATCTCTCTTTCAAGAGGTATCCCTGGGAAATCATCCGGAAAGACATCAGAAAACTCATTGACGATATTAATAGACTGGAGAGTTGAAGTCTCAGACTTAGTGCCTTTGACTCTAACCAAATGATAAGTACACCCCTTAGAAATAAGCTTTTTAGCTTTAACGTAAGAGATAAAATGGCTCTTGGGTAACACAGAATTCCCAGACCACTCAAACACGGATGAACCCAAAAATTAAAACTTGACCACACAGGTCCGACAATCAACAGAGGCATAAGAAGAATATAGCCAGTCCATACCCAGAATCACATCAAAATCTACCATGTCTAACTCAATCAGATCAGCCAACAAGACTCTATAAAGAACGGTAACAGGATACTTTTTATGCACTTTCTGGGCAATAATCGAATCGCCCACTAGGGTAGAAACTAGGATAGGCTCAGGAATAATCTCAGGACTCATTTTAAAATTCACAGCAATCAGAGGTGTAACATATAAGAAACTGGATCCAGGATCCAACAAAGCATACACATCAAATTGAAATATACGAAGCATACCATTAACAACATCGAGAGATTCTTCATATTCCTGGTGGGACGGTAAAGCATAGAATCTATTTTGGCACTGCCCGCTCACATTACTAGAAGATGCGCCCTGAGCTGGGGCTAGGCGAGTAGCTGGAACTGGAGCACTAACACTCTGAGTCAAGGTCTAAGGGCGATAGTCACAACGCCCTTGTCCATCCTGTGGACAATATCTAACTCAGTGACCCATGTCACCACATCGGAAACAACCTCTCTTCTCACCCCAACACTCACCCGAATAAGCCCTACCACACTTAGGACACAGGGGACGATTTGGCTTACTGCTAGCACTGTATTGGGACATGGATGCATATGACCTGCTACCTTGCTCCTACCTACCTATAGGCATAGGAGCGCTAGTAGATAACGGTGCTGGCATAGTTAAACAATCCTGATATTGAGGGCGACTCCCTTCTTGCGATTTTATCTGACCCTGTCCTTGCTGCTCGGACCTAGATTTTTTATTCCATCTCATTTTATCTTCTCCTTAATCTTGTCTACCTTAATTTATTGGTCATGATTCATCAGCCTAGAAAGATTCATCTCACTATTTAGTATAGCAGATGTACACTCCTTAACCTCATAACTAGAAACTCCAGTCACAAACTTACTTACACTAGCTCGATTATCAGCCACTAACTTAGGAGCATACTTGGCCAACTGATTGAACTTTAGACAGTACTCCTTAACAGTCATAGAGCCCTATCATAAGTTCATAAACTCTTACACCTTCGCCTCCCTCATCTCTAAAGGGAAAAACTTATCCAACATTGTATCTTGGAACTCTTGCCAAGTTGTAGGGACAACTCCGTCGCCTGTACTTTTTCTCCAAGAAACAATCCAATCATAAGCAAGGTCTTTCAACCAATACGTAGCCAACTCCATACTATGTTCCTCAGATACATTGTAATACCCTGCATGTTTCTAAGCTTGGAAGTGAATAAGTATTTCTACATATAAAATCTCCTATCCTGTGATTCATACTTTAGTACATGACTTACAATGAATATCCTAGTAATAGGATAGCTTGTTATACATTAATCATGTTCATATGGGTCACTTAAGGTAATACAAGCTAAGAGTTTTTGAATCCATCAAGTTTTAGTGTTTGATTTTTCAAGGTTCATATTTGAACGAGTATAGCTCGATGATAATGTCATATTTTGGCTGATTTAGACCAACCAAATTGTAGAGAATCGAATTAGCTTTCCAACAATACCAATTTCTCCTTAATATAATATCCAAGCAAAAAGTTATGCCCACTTTTATGACAGACAGTAAGGATAGGCGATTGGTTAGGCACCTCCCAACCAAAGCATAGGCGATTGGTAAGGCGCCATCCAACCTAGCTTAGGAAATCACTTAGGCGCCACCTAAGTTAGTTCCAGGTTCCAAAAACACTCCGTTTTGAGTTATTTTAAGGGTAATTAAGTCTTTTAACACTCCTTACACGTCCCTAAACTTAACCTTACAAAATATATAGCTTCTAAACATATTACAACCCTATTATCATCTCAAAGCTTATCATCCAATAGCACTAAAAGAGAAATACAACTAGGGTTGCATAACTAAGCTTGAAGATCTGATTTTTAGGAAATTCCTCCGTCAATCATCAAGAATCTTCCTTCTAAGGTATGCATGAGTTGATTTATGGATACCTTGCATCCATAAAGCTCAAAAACCCTCTTTTTCACTATAAAGTATGATTTTTATAGTGTTGGGTGTTGATGATCATGTTGTTGATATTGGGTGATTCCCAAGATGGAATCTTTATATGTTTCTTTTTTGAATTTCATGATATCACATGATTTGGAATCATGTAAATTTTGTTGTTCAGGATGTATAATTTGGTGATTTCACCTATGCTTATGATGTTCATGTAAAGTGTTTGATAAAATACCTAAGAAACTAGAAACCATGCAATATAGCTAAATTGTGACAAAGTGAAGGATTCATGATATGCCCTTATGTTCCAATGACTTCTATGTGAATAATGTGCTTTGTAAATGTTGTTGGAATACTCATGAGCTATTCTTATGAGATTATGCTATGTTTACTTGCAAATCCTACTTATGAACAAGATGTATGATAACCATGCAATCTACATGAACTTCCATGCTATTGGTACGTGTTGCCAATATGATTATGCAATAAACATGATATTAAGATAGTGAAAGTACTTCCATGTGATAAGAAATCCTTTCCATGAAACACATTGTTTAAAACCATGCTTAGTATGAGATCACTACTTATGATATTATAAATTATGGACTCTACTCTTATGATCAAGTCAGTCATGTGTGTCAGTTTCCTTCTATCGAGTCCTAGGGGTACTTGTACCTAAATACTATAGTTGTGTTCCTAGAGCCATGTCATGTTTCATGATATTAGAACTAAAGCTATGATTCCATAGACTTCAGTTAGTCATGTGACTTAGGAAAACCTCATAATCTTTGTCAGTTGTCAGATATCAGTAACATTCTTCCAGTCAACGGAATTCAGTAAGATTAAGTCATGCACAGTCAGTTATTCATGTCTAGTCCCTCCAGATGGAAGTAGAGGGTAGCACAAAGTAAACCCAAGGATGGGAACTCACCCGCTAGTTCAGGGTGTGATTTTTAGTAGTCATTCTTGTGTTCTAGAACTAAGTAGCCATCGTAGGTTGGGACATCTTAGACCGTCAAATTAGGGTTGATGAGATGGCTTAACACATCAGTTCAGGGTTCCCACTATTCTCATTGAGTGCCTTCCAGATAAGGGTCACTCACAGGCTGTCCTTACTCGTGGCATGATATTGACACCCCTCCAATTGGGGAAGAGATTAGACCCTAGCTTATCCATAATGGTATACATGGGATATGTTGGTTAAATACTACTTCCCAGAGTTTCAGTATCAGTCTCAGTAAAAGAACTTAGGGCATTCTTCTAATTTTAGAATATACAGGACTATTAGATGCATTCGTCCATGTTATTAGTTTTAGTATCAGTCATGATAGTTATCAGTAAACCATGTATTAGCTTACAGGTCATGCCAACACATATTCATGGTCCCAGTTTCTATATATGTGTGTTTGCACTCCCACATTCAGATTAGTCAATCAGTGTTGTTCATGCATGAAACCCTTAATATTCAGCCTACTTTCCTCGTATACTCAGTACTCTAGTTGTACTGACGCATTTGCGCTATGGTGCTTTCTTTTCATGTTACACCATAGGTTCCGAGACACGAGCTCTATCCCAGTAGTAGCAGTAGCATTCCAATCGCAGAGACACAATGAGTCCTCATTTATTTAAGGATAATATGATTTAATTCATTTATTTATTTCTTTAGTTCAGTTCTACAGAGTTAGTTGGAGACAGGTTCCTTCAACTCCTTATTCAGATAGTTTAGAGGCTTTTAGATTTATGTTCAGATTAAGTTATTTTAGGTATTTTCACCCACATGATTGTATTCAGTTGAACCTTATGGCCTTACAATTCTATGTATTCCAAATTATTATATCATGATTTGCAGTATACAGGTACAGATATTAATCATGGGTTAGCTTGTGGTCCCTCGGGCTCATCAGCACCGTGTAGCATTCCAGTTCAGCGAATCGGGGTGTTACAAACTTAGTATTAGAGCCTAAGGTTTAGTAGAGTCCTGGGAAGTCTGAAAGCTGCATCTAGTAGAGTCTTGTACAAGGATGGGTTGCGCGCCACACTTATGTGTGGGAGGCTATAAGATGTTTTAAGAACAGTCCCCTTTCTTCATTATTTATGTCATGCTCGTGAGCATAATCACAAGATAAACTCTCAGTCTAATCTATTCTTCTCTTATTCTAGAGCATGGCCCTAAAGAGAAGAAACCAGCCAGCTCCTCAGCCCAAAGATCCTTTGGGAAAATATGTCTCTCATGCGGAGTTTAGAGCCACATTTACCAGACTTGCTCAGTCCATGAATACACAGGATAAATGACCACCAGTTATTTTGGCCAATCCCAAAGCATCTAGGGTTTGGGACTTCACCCGGATGAACCCTCCATCTTTCCATGGGTAAAAGTTTGATGAGGACCCTCAGGAGTTCATTGACCAAGTCCAGAAGGTCATTGACATCATGGGTGTTACTTCTATTGAGAGTGCTGAGTTAGCCGCCTACCAGTTAAAGGATGTTGCTCATAATTGGTACAAATAGTGGAAGTCTGAGAGGTTAGATGATATAGGCCCTATCGAGTGGGAGAAATTTCTCACAGCCTTCTTAGACAAATTCTTTCCCCAAGAGATGAGGAAAGTCAAAGTTCTTAAGTTCATCAACCTCAGGCAGGGGAATATGATGGTTAGGGAGTATTTTCTCAGATTTACTCAAGTTGCCAGGTATGCTTCTCATGTGGTTGCAGACAATAGAGCTAAAATAAGCAAGTTTGTATCAGGGGTCAATGATAGCTTGGTAAATGAGTGTAGGTCTGCGATGTTGATCGGTGATATGACCTTATCCAGACTTATGACCCATGTCTAGCAAGTAGAAGAGCAGAAGTTTAAGACTAGGGAGAGGCAGAAAAAGAGAGCAAGGTCAGGTAATTTCAACTTTGCTCACCCCAAGTCAGATGGAGAAAACCGTTCATAGCTTCACTCAAGTCAGCCGTTCCAGCTCCTTCCTCTTCCAGCGCTCCAGTGCCAAAGTTCAGAGACAGCAATAGAGATAGAGCGCTAGGATCTAAATCTCAGGGTGGTGTTAGAAGTGCCCAAACGAATCTCTTTTGTCAGACTTGTGTTAAGAACTATAAGGGAATTTGTAAAGCCGATAGAGATGTCTATTTGGTTGTTGCAAGCCAGGCCACAAGATTAGGGAGTGTTTGTAATCAAGTTTTTACGGTCAGTAAAATCATTCTATAGCTCAGTCCAGTCGCTCGAACCAGCAGGGTGCCAATTCCAGTGCTACCAGTAGGCAACGCCCAAATAGACTCTAAGCTCTTCAGTCCCAGTAGGATCAAGAAAATTCTCTTGATGTCGTTAATGGTACATTACAGATTTTCCATGTTCATGTTTATGCTTTGCTACACCCAGGTGCATCTTTGTCTTTTATTACTCCATACATAGTAGGCGATTTTAGAATCAGTCCTGAAGTCCTAGTAGAGCCCTTCTCAGTATCTACCCCAGTGGGTAAAACCATCATAGCCCAGTGGGTACATAGGAACTGCCCGATTATGATATCTCAGAAATCCACATCACCAGATTTAGTGGAGTTAGAGATGACTAATTTTGATGTCATTCTCGACATGGATTAACTTTATTTATGCTATGCCACAATCGAATGCAGAAATAGGATAGTTCAATTTCAGTTCCCGAATGAGCCCGTCCTAGAGTGGAAGGGTAGCATTTCAGTGTTTTGGGGTCAACTTGTTTCCTACCTTCGGGCAAGGAAAATGATTTCTAAAGGGTGTACGTATCATCTCGTGCATGTTAAAGATTCCAGTTTTGAATCTTCTAGCCTCGAAACAGTCCTTGTCGTTAATGAATACTCAGATGTTTTTCCCAAAGATCTTCCAGGCATTCCTCCCGAAAGGGAAATAGACTTCGGCATAGACCTTCTTCCTGATACTCATCCTATTTCTATTCTGCCATACAAAATGGCACTAGAAAAACTTAAGGAACTAAAAGATCAGTTGAAGGATCTCTTAAATAAGGTATTCATCAGACCCAGTATTTCCCCATGGGGTGCGCCAGTATTATTCGTGCACAAGAAAGACAGTTTTATCAGGATGTGTATTGATTACCATCAACTTAACAAGGTCACGGTCAAGAATAGTTATCCTCTTTCTAGGATTGATGATCTATTCGACCAACTTCACGGTGCCAGTTACTTTTCCAAGATAGACCTCAGATCAGGCTATCATCAGCTCAGAGTTAGAGAATGTGACATTCCAAAGATAGCTTTGCATACTCGGTATGGTCACTTAAAATTTTAGTCATGTCATTTGGTCTTACCAATGCCCCTACAACTTTTATGGATTTGATGAACCGTGTGTTCAAGTAGTACTTAGAAATGTTTTTCATAGTATTCATAGTGGATATTCTAGTCTATTCTCTCACAGAGCGTGATCATGCAGACCATCTCAGGATTGTTCTTCAGACTCTTAGGGATCACCAATTATTCGCTAAGTTCAGTAAGTGCGAATTTTGGCTAAGATCAGTAACATTCCTTGTCCATATTGTTTCCGGTGATGGAATTAGAGTAGATTCTTAGAAAACTGAGGCATTAAGAAACTGGCCCAAACCTATATCTCTATCAGATATTAGGAGTTTCTTAGGTTTGGCTGGCTATTACAGATGGTTTGTTAAGGGATTTTCTTCTGTTGCATCTCCCATGTCTAGATTGACTTAGAAGAAGATTAAGTTTCAGTGATCAGATTCATGCGAGAAGAGCTTTCAAGAGTTGAAGACTCGACTCACCTCCGCTCTAATTCTAGCTATTACAGATGGTTCAGATAGTTTTGTAGTCTATTGTGATGCATCTAGAGTGGGTTTAGGTTGTGTCCTTATGTAGCATTGTAAGGTAATAGCCTACGCCTCCAGATAGTTAAAGCCACTTGAGAAGAATTATCCTACTCATGATCTTGAGTTTGCAGCCGTAGTTTTTGCCTTGAAGATTTGGAGACATTATCTCTATGGAGTTCATGTAGATGTCTTCACAGACTATAAAAGCCTCCAATATGTCTTTTCCCAAAAAGATCTCAATCTTTGCCAGAGAAGGTGGTTAGAGCTCTTGAAGGATTATAACATGCGTGTTCTTTGTCATTCGAGCAAGGCCAATATTGTGGCCGGCGTTCTCAGTCGTCTCTCCATAGGTAGTATTTGTCACGTTGAGGATAGTAAAAAAAGATGGCTCAGAAGATCCATCAACTTGCCAGACTAGGTGTTCGCTTAGTCTATTCTTTAGAGGGTGGTGTATGTGTTCATAGTAGTTCGGAGTCATCTCTAGTTTTCGAGGTAAAAGAGAAACAAGACATGGATCCTAGCCTTGTTAAGATCAAAGAGTCAGTTCAGAATCAGAAATTCAAGGTTTTCTCCCAAGGGGGAGATGGTGTTCTTCGTTGTTAGGATCGTCCATGTGTTCCAGGTGTAGATGAATTGAGGCAGCGAATACCTGCAGAAGCACATGGTGCGCGATACTATATTCATCCAGGGGCCACTAAGATGTACCGCGACATACGGGAGATCTATTGGTGGAGTAGGATGAAGAGAGATGTTATAGAGTTTATGGCTAAGTGCTCTACATGCCAGCAGGTTAAGATAGAGCATCAGAAACCTAGTGGTTCCATGCAAGTGTTCACCATTCCTACTTGGAAGTGGGAAGGAGTTAACATGGACTTCATGATGGGTTTGCCTAGAACTCGTCATCAGCATGATTCAGCCTGGGTCATTATAGATAGAATGATCAAGTCAGTTTATTTCCTTTCTGTTCGTACTTCTTATTCTGCCGAGGTTTATGCCAAACTCTATATTAGGGAGTTAGTCAGGTTTTATGGTGTTCCATTATCTATCATCTCATACAGAGGTACCTAGTTCACTTCTCACTTTTGGAAAGCATTCCAAAAGGGTCTCATTACCCAAGTCCATCTCAGCACAACATTTCATCCTCAGATAGATGGTCAAGCAAAGAGGACCATTCAAACTCTAGAAGATATGCTAAGGGCATGTGCAGTTGACTTTAGGGGAAGTTAGAACGACCACTTACCTTTGATTGAGTTTCCATACAAAAATAACTATCATTCTAGTATTCAGATGGATCCATTGAAAGCTCTATATGGTAGGAGATGTAGATCTCTGATTGGTTGGTTCAAAGTTAGTGAGGCCTTAATAATAGGTCCTGATTTAGTATTCAACGCCTTAGATAAAGTTCAGTTAATCAGAGAGAGACTCCGGGCTACTCAGAGCCGAAAGAAGTCCTATGCAGATGTTCATAGAAACAATCTTGAGTTCGAGGTCAATAACTATGTCTATCTTAAGATCTCTCTCTTGAAGGAAGTAAAAAGGTTCGGCAAGAAAGGGAAACTCAGTTTCTAAGGGGGAGATATTGTAATACCCCGCATGTTTCTAAGCTAGGAAGTGAATAAGTATTCCTACGCATGAAATCTCCAATCCTGTGATTCATACTTGAGTACATGACTTACAATGAATATCCTAGTGATAGGATAGCTTAGGATGCATTAAGCATGTTTATATAGGTCACCTAAGGTAATACAAGCTAAGAGTTTTTTAATCCATCAAGTTTTAGTATTCAATTTTGTAAGAGTCATATTTGAACGAGTATAACTCAATTTTATTGTGATATTTTGGCTGATTTAGACCAACCAAATTGAAGAGAATCGAATTATCTTTCCAAAAATACAAATTTTGCCTTAATCTAATACCCGAACGAAAAGTTATGCCCATTTTCATGAGAGACAGTAAGGATAGGCGATTGGTTAGGCGCCGCCTAACCCAAGCATAGGCGATTGGTTAGGCGCCGCCCAACCTAGCTTTGGTGATCACTTGGGCGCCACCTAAGTCAGTTCCAGGTGCTAAAAACACTCCATTTTGAGTTATTTTAAGGGTAATTAAGTCTTTTAACACTCTTTACACATCCCTAAACTTAACCCTACGAAATGTATAGCTTCTAAATATATTAGAATCCTATTATCATCTCAAAGTTCAACATTCAAGAGCACTAAAAGATAAAAACAACTAGGGTTGCGTAACTAAGCTTAAAGATCCGATTTCAAGGAAATTCCTCCGTCAAACATCAAGAATCTTCCTTCTAAGGTATGCGTGAGTTGATTTATAGACCCCTTTCATCCATAAAGCTCAACAACCCTCTTTTTCATTATAAAGTATGATTTCTATATTGTTGGGTGTTGATGATCAGGTTGTTGATATTGGGTGATTCCCAAGATGGAATCTTTATATGTTTTTTTTTAATTTCATGATATCACATGAGTTGGAAACATTTAAATTTGGTTGTTCATGATGTATAATTTGATAATTTCACCTATGCTTAAAATGTGCATGTAAGGTGTTTGATAAAAAGCCTAAGAAACTAGAAATCATGCAATATAGCTAAATTATGACTAAGTGAAGGATTCATGATATGCCCTTACGTTCCAATGACTTCTATGTTGATAATATGCCTTGTAAATGTTGTTGGAATACTCATGAACTATTCTTATGAGATTATGCTATGTTTACTTGCAAATCCTACTTA
>JAPEIP010000123.1:46407-56444 GCA_026120095.1 Capsicum chinense | reverse complement strand
AATCCGTTACCATAAAGGTATGTGGGGTTATGAACAAGAACACCCTTTCGTTCTTGTGCCCAAAGTTTGCATTATTTTACAAATATACATGATTTTTACATGTTTTATCATGAATTAGAAGTGATAAATCTTATCCTATGTTGTTGTTCAAGATACTATGATTATTTTGAATGTTTAGAAAATAAAATCCTTGAGTTTGAGATTATTGTTATGATTTTAGGCTGAAAATTTTCAGATTTCTGTATAAATTATGTATGCTTGTGATATAAAGCATAAATGTAGAAATGTTTTGATTAAGTATCGCTATAAGGATCATTAACCCACATTGAGATTGTTGTTTTGAGAATTTATGTGTTTCATGCACCCATGTTTAGAATATTTATGATGAAGTATATAAAGATTTGACCTTTTGGTCACAATATATTTAAAATCCACTTTATAAAATAAGTTACGGATTTTATCATTTATTTAACTTAAGAAATATAAGATTACCCTTAAAGTGGATTTTTCTTGATATTTTTTTGAGCATAGTATTGAGAGTAGTATTTAGCACTGAGTTGGGTATGTTACTACAATTTCATACCCCAAAACTACGTGCCACCATAGGTTGAGACATTGACTTCGACTAAATGTGGAAATTTGAGATAGTGATCACTGAGATGAGATTGTTATACAATTATGGCAAGGGTCGGATAGCCCTAACCTCATGGGGGCAAGTCGTGGGATATCATGGGTTCTCACATAGTATACATGTCGATTAGAACAACCTCTCAAAGAGTCATCCCTCATTCTTAGATTGATTTTACTGATTTAAAAGAGATTTGAAATGCATATTTATGATGTATTCAATATTCCAAATTTCACTAAGATTGCTTGATGAGAGAATAAGAAAAGAATCTTGATATTTGGATTAAGTGTAAAGGCTCATGATATCCCGATTGGCATGTTTTACCATTCATTGTGTATGATTTCAGATTTTAGATTTATTTCAAGCTTTATGTGCCATTTACAAATGTCCTGTATGATTTGGAAAGAAAACTTATGATATGATCATTATATATATATATATATATATGCATATAAATATGTTTATTTCGTGCACCCTATGTACTCGGTACATATTCCATGGTACTGACCCACATGTTCGAATGTGGGCTACATTTTCCCTATAATATTTGTTCAGGTGCTTATTCCTAGGTTTGACCATAATTATCCGAGCACATTGATCTACATCCACTACAGTGGTTAGTCGTCATGGTTCGAGGACTAGTTATTTAGATTTCCTCATTTACTTTAAGTCGTTCAATTTATTTCCTGAGTTTGGGTAAGTTGGGGTTTGTCCCGATGGCTCATGGATATACAGTTTAGTAGAGGCTTGCCAAACTAGATGGATAGATTGATCAGATTTGTCAGAGATGTCATATTTTGTTACATTCCATACTTGTATGTTTAAGCACCGTGTGATGCCTTAGGGCCTATTTTTGGGGCATTACAAACTTGGTATTAGAGCCTAACATTATTAGAGTCCTAGGGAGTCTGACAAAATACATTAAGTAGAGTCTTGATCACTGGTGTGTAGTGTGCCACATCTATGAGCAAAAGGCTACGAAGCATTTTAGAAAAACAAGGGGTCGTTTCATTCTTTTAGAAGTCTATCATGCCTGCAGTTGTTCCCTTTCAACTATTAATTCATGCTCTCTTCTTTCAGAATATGCCTCCTCTCCAAGCTAGAAGAAATAACACGGGTCAGCAACGTCAGCCTCCTGATCCCTTGAATGAGAATGTATCCCACACTGAGTTTAGGGTAGCCTTTCAGGCGCATTTATAAGGTTTTATCACCAATGTTTAGGCCAACCAGGCCTTGTCTCAACAATAATAGGGAGGTGTCTTAGCTACCTCAAGAATCTGTGACTTTATGCAGATAAATCTGCCAAACTTTTATGGGTCCAAGGTAGGTGAGGATCCGTAGTTGTATTTGGCAGAGATAAGGAAAATCACATAGGTAATGCACGTGCCTGAGGAGGAGAGTGTTGAGTTAGCATCCTATAGATTGAAAGACCTTGCATATGATGGGGTGTTTGTGCAAAGAAAGGGTAGAGTAGAGGGTGATGCTCCTATGACTTAGCAGGAGTTCTAGGATGTATTCCTATATAAATTCTTTCTACTAGAGTTGAGAGAGGCAAAAGCAGAGAAGTTCATGAACTTACAGAAAGGGTCCATAACTGTTAAGGAGTATTGCTTGAATTTCAATCAGTTAGCAAAATATGCCTCAAATATGATAGCCGACAACCGAGCTAGTATAGGTTAGTTCTTGACAGGGGTGTCAAGCTATGTGGTTAAGGAGTGTAGATCATCTATTCTTAATAGTAAGATAAATCTTTCCTGACTGATGACCCATGCCCAATAGATCGAATCAGATAAGAAAAAGAGAGGGATAGAGTAAGAGGGAATAAAAGAGCTAGATCTGAATAACCTACTTATGGTCAGAACAGATCGTAAGGAGGGAATCACCCTCAGTTTTAGATCTTCTCATCTATGCCAGCACCATCATCAGCTAGTGCTCCAGTACTTAGAGGTAGGCAAGAATAGAGAAAAAGGTCTTCTATGTTTGAATCTCAGAATACTGTGAGTAACCGACCTAACCATCCACCATGGCCCAGGTATGGTAGGGATCACGAGGGTAAGTGTTTGTGGGGTCAGAAGGGCTGCTTTGGATGCAGCCAATATGGCCATGATTTTAGAGATTGTCCTCATACTAGATAGCGGAACCGTGATGTTTTCCCCCAGGCTCAGACGACTAGTGCTCCAACTCCTGTTGCTCGTCCAGCTCTTACTCATGGTGCTTCTTCTAGTACTGCTAGCGATCGCTTTTTTGTCAGGACTAGGAGGACTCCCCTGATGTTTTTATTGTTATGCTTTGTGTGTTTCAGTTTGATGTTTATGCGTTGTTGGACCCTGGGTCCAGTTTTTTATATGTGACACCTCTGGTTGCTGTAAATTTTGAAGTGTCCCAAGATTGTCTCTGAGCCCATCCTAGTTTCTACCCCTGTGGGTGAGTCCATTGTTGCCCAAAAAGTGTGCAAAAAGTGTTTTGTGTCTATTCTTCAGAGAGTTATGTTTGCTGATCTGATAGAGTTAGACATGGTATATTTTGATGTTATTCTGGGTATGGACTGGCTTCACTCTTTTTATGTATCCATAGACTGTCGTACCCGTGTAGTCTAGTTTAAGTTCTCTGGAAAGTCTATTATCGAATGGTCTAGTAATTCTGCATCTCCCAAGAGTCATTTTATCTCATATCTCAAGGCTAGAAAGCTTATTTCCAAAGGGTACATTTATCACCTAGTCAGAGTTAAAGACACTAAGTCTGATACTACAACTATCCATTTAGTTGATGTTGTGAATGAGTTTACTAATGTTTTTCTGGAAGATCTTCCAAGGTTAACTATTGTTAGAGAGATAGAATTTGGGATTGATCTTCTTCCCGATACTCAGCCCATTCCATTCCTCCATATTGTATGGAACCCGTAGAACTTAAGGAGTCAAAAGAGCAACTCAAAGAACTCTTACATAAAGGTTTTATAAGACCAAATGTGCCTTCTTCTGGTACACCTGTCCTATTCGTGCAAAAGAAAGATGGCTCTTTACGCATGTGCATTGACTATCACCAGCTTAACAAAGTCACTATCAAAAACAAGTATCCCCTTCCAAGAATAGATGATTTGTTTGATCAATTGCAAGGTGTAAGTTACTCTCAAAGATATACCTCGCTCTGGCTATAATCAACTCAGAGTTAGGGAATGTGATATCCCAAGACAGCCTTCTGAACACATTATGGTCATTTTGAGTTTCTTATTATGTCCTTCGGGATAACTAATGCCCCAACAGATTTCATAGACCTTATGAATCGAATGTCCAGGCCATATCTTAATATGTTTGTTATAGTGTTTATAGACGGCATTCTGGTATACTTCTATAGTGAGAATGAACATGCAGATCATCTCTATATGGTCTTGTAAACCCTTAGAGATCATCACTTGTTCTCCAAATTTAGCAAGTGTGAATTTTGGCTAAGGTCAGTTGCTTTTCTGGATTATATTATTTCTTCCAAAGGTGTTAGAGTTGATCCCCTGAAAACAAAAGCTATTAAAAACTGGCCTAAACTTGTCTCTCCATCTGACATTAGAAGTTTCTTAGGTCTAGCTGGCTATTACTGCTGTTTTGTTGAAGGTTTCTCCTCTATAGCATCTCCTATGACCCGGTTGACCCAAAAGAAAGTGAAGTTCTTGTGGTCTGATTCTTGTAAAAATAGTTTTCCGGAGATAAAGACTCAACTCACTACAATGCCTGTTTTGACTCTGCCTGATGGCATTGATGGTTTTTTGGTATATTGTGATTCTTCTAGAGTTGGTTTGGGTTGTGTACTAATACAGAGAGGTAAGGTTATAGGCTATGCCTCTAGATAGCTGAAACCCCATGAGAAGAATTACCCTACCCATGATCTTGAGTTAGCTACTGTTTTGTTTGCTTAGAAAATCTGGAGACACTACTTGTATGGTGTTTATGTTAATGTTTTCACTGATCATAAGAGTCTGCAATATGTTTTTACCCAGAGAGAGTTGTATCTTAGGTAGAAAAAGTGGTTAGAGTTATTGAAAGACTGCTATATGAGTGTGTTGTATCACCCAGGAAAGGCCAATGTAGTGGCGGATTTCCTTAGTAGAATGTCTAAGGGTAGTGTTTCACATATTGGAGAGGTTAAGAAGGAGTTGGCTTGTGATGTTCATTGGTTGGCTAGGTTGGAAGTTAGGTTGCTTGACTCCGCTGAAGGGAGTATGTTAGTACAGAGTAGCTCTAAATCCTCCTTTGTTTCGGGAGAAGGAAAACTTCGATGCTAGTTTGGTCAAACTGAAAGAATAAGTCAAGGACCAAAAGGTAGAGGTTTTGTCCCATGGGGGGATGGTGTGTTAAGTTTGTAGGATATATTATGTGTTTTGGATGTCGAGGATTTGAGATAGAGAATTATGGCTGAAGTGCACGGTGCACGATATTTTATTCATCCTGGTAACACCAAGATGTACCGCGACTTATGGGAAATCTATTGGTGGAGTGGTATGAAGAAGGATATAGAAGTATTTGTGGCTAAGTGTGCGATGTGCCAACAGGTTAAGGTAGAACACGAAAGACCTGGTGGTATGATACAGGATTTTGGTATTCGCACTTGGAAGTAGGAAGAGATAAATATGGATTTTGTGACTGGTTTACCTCCTTCCCAACGCCATCATGATTCTATTTAGGTTGTTACGGATAGATTGACTAAGTCTGCGAACTTCTTGCCTGTGCATAGTTCTTATACTACTGAGTATTACGCTAGATTATACATCCAGGAATTAGTTAGACTGCATCGAGTTCCCTTGTCCATTATTTCAGATAGGGGTACTCAGTTTACTTCACAATTTTGGACAACTTTTGATAAGGGTCTTGGTACCCAAGTTCATTTGAGTTCTGCTTTCCATCCGCAGACAGATGGTCAGACTGAGAGGACCATCCAGACCTTAGAGGATATGTTGAGAGCGTGTACTCTTGAATTTAAGGGGAGTTGGGATGAGCATTTACCATTGATATAGTTTTCTTACAATAATAGTTTTCACTCTAGGATTGGCATGGCTCCATTTGAGGCTTTGTATGAGAGGAAATGTAGGTTATCCATAGGTTCATTTAAAGTGGGTGAAGCGGCCGTGATTGATTAGAGAAAGATTAAAAACTGCACAGAGTCGTCAGATGTTATATGCTGATATGAGGAGAAGAGACCTTGAATTTAAAGTTGGTGACTTGGTGTATTTGAAGATTTCACCCATGAAGGGAGTAAAGAGATTTGGAAAGAAGGGGAAACTTAGTCCCCGTAATATTGGCCCCTACAGAGTTCTTAGCCGTGTTGGTAAGGTAGCGTATGAGGTTGAGTTGCCTGCTGAGTTATCTTCCGTTCACTCTGTCTTCCATGTATCCATGCTTAGGAAACACAGTGGTGATTATGTTGTTGTAGATCCTTCAGAAAACCCTGATGTACAAGATAGTCTTTCTTTCGAGAAAGTTCCTATTGAGATTTTAGATCACCAAGTCTGAAGACTAAGGAACAAAGAAGTTCCCTTGGTTAACATGCTGTGGCAAAACCAATCTATTGAGGGTGCAACATGGGAAGCTAAGGCGGATATATGATCCAAGTAGCCACACCTATTTTCCGTAAGCTCCGATCAAGATGAAGGTACCATTCTACTTTAAATCATTCTTTTTCTATGCAGAATTGTAGTTGTTCAACAGTTATTTTATACTATTCAGCTGTGATTGAGTGATGCACCACTTGTTGTGTCTGAAATGTAGAATGAAATAGAGGCAAGATTAGCAAGTTACTTCAGCTGTGTACCCTTCATTTTCTCTTTACTCTTTGTATACCTAGCATCATTCGAGGATGAATGTCCCCAAGGGGGAGATATTGTAATACCCCGCACTTTCCTATGCTATAAAATTAACCGTTGTTTGTATATGTGAAAACCCCAATTTTTTAAGCTATATTTGGGCACCTAAATTACCAAGAGTACCCTAGTTATAAAAGAGCTTATGATTTGTTAAGTGTGGTTATATGAGTCACTTA
Organism: Capsicum chinense; assembly: GCA_026120095.1. NCBI lineage: Eukaryota > Viridiplantae > Streptophyta > Magnoliopsida > Solanales > Solanaceae > Capsicum > Capsicum chinense. Next base: position 49,795 of record JAPEIP010000123.1, on the reverse strand, counting down.
AGGTAGTACAAGCTAAGAGTTTTAAAATCCATCAAGTTTTAGGTTTTGAATTCGCAAGGGTCATCTTTGAATGAGCATAACTTGATAAATATATGGTATTTCTGCATATTATTGACAAAATTATAGAGAATCGAATTAGCTTTCCAACGATACCAATTTCACCAAACTCCCACACCCAAGCTAGGAGTTATGGCTTTGCGAAGTGGAGTGCGTCACCTAAACAATCACACATGGCCACTGAAAAGCATATGCGATAGCATATGTGGTGCCTATGTAAATATAGGCGATATCATATGAGGCGCCTATGTAAATATAGGCGATATCATATGCGGCGCCTATGTAAATATATGCAATATCATATGCGACGCATATCTTATGGTTTCAAGTGACTTAAACACTCTATTTTTGGGTTATTTTGAGGGCAATTAAGTCTTGAGGCACTCCGTGCACACACCTAAGCTTAACCTTACGAATTTAATAGATTCTAAACACATCATAACCCTATTATCAGTCTAAGTTCATCATCTAAGAGCACTAAAGGATAAAAACAACTAGGGTTACAACATCAACATTGAGGGTCCAATCTTTCAATGAATCCGTTACCATAAAGGTATGTAGGGTTATGAACAAGAACACCCTTTTTTTCTTTTGCATTATTTACAAAGATACATGATTTTTACATGTTTTATCATGAATTTGAAGTGATAAATCTTATCCTATGTTGTTGTTCAAAATACTATGACTATTTTTAAATGTTTAGAAAATAAACTCCATGATTTTGAGATTATTGTTATGATTAAAGGCTGAAATTTTTCAGATTTCCATATAAATTATGCATGCTTGTGATATAAAGCATAAATGTTGAAATTTTTTGATTAAATATCACTATAAGGGTCATTAACCCACATTGAGATTGTTTTTTTGAGAATTTATGTGCTACATGCACCCATGTTTAGACTGTTTTTGATGAAGTATAGAAAGATTTGACCTTTTGGACACAATATAGTTAAAATCCATTTTATGAAACGAGTTACGAATTTTATCATTTATTTAACTTAAGAGATATGAGATTACCCTTAAAGTGGATTTTTCTTTAGCACCAAGTTGGTTATATTACTACGGTTTCATACCCCAGAACTATGTGCCACCGTAGGTTGAAACATTGACTTCCACTATATGTGGAAAATTGAGATAGTGATCACTGAGATGAGATTGTTCTACAACAATGGAAAGGGTAGGACAACCCTAACCTTATGGGGGAGGTCGTAGGACATCATGGGTGCTCACATGGTGTACATGTCAGTTAGAAGAACCTTCCAAAGAGTCGTCCCTCATTCTTAGATTGATTTTACTTATTTAAAAGATATTTGAAATGTAGATTTATGATGTATTCAATATTCCAGATGTCACTAAGATTGCTTGATGAGAAATAAGAAAAGAATCTTGATATTTGGATTAAGTGTAATGGCTCATGATATCCATATTGGAATGTTTTACCATTCATTGTGTATGATTTCAGATTTTATATTTCTTTCAAGCTTTATGAGCCATTTACAAATGTCCTGCATAATTTGGAAAGAAAACTTATGACATAATCGTTAAATATATATATATATATATATGCATATAAATATATTTATTTCATGCACTCTTATGTACTCAGTACTTATTCCATGGTACTGACCCACATGTTTGCATGTGGGCTACATTTTCCTTATAATATAGGTTTAGGTGCTTATTCCTAGGTTTGATCGTAATTATCCGAGCATGTTGATATACATCCTCTGCAGTAGTGAGTCCTCATGGTCTGAGAACTAGTTTTCAGATTTCCTCATTTACTTTGAGTCATTCAGTTTATTTCCTGAGTTTGGGTTAGTTGGGGTTTGTCCCAATGGCTCATGGATATATAGTTTAGCAGAGGTTTGTCAGACTAGATGGATAGATTGATCAGATTTGTTAGTGATGTCATATTTTGTTACTTTCCATATTTTATTCGTACTATAGTATGATATTGTTGAGGATGTTTAGATGTTTTGATTATGATGACTTTGATTATAAGTGTTGAATGGTAGAAAAATGGCTAAAAGGGTTAGCTTGGGGCTACTTGTAGCCTTCGACACTATGTGATGCCTCGTGGCCCATTTTCGGGGCATTACAAACTTGGTATCAGAGTACAGAGTTCAAGTATCCTATGGTGTCTATGAAGCCGTGTCTAGTAGAGTCTTGAAGAATAGTATGGGGACGTCTGTACTTTTCTTTGAGAGGCTACAGGGCATTTAGAAAATATTTCCATTTTTTCAAGTCTTAAATCGTGCTATAGAAAAGTTCTCCAAGAAACTTATACAGATTCTCTTCTTACCCTAGTCAGGCCATCTCTGCCTTATTTCCAAGGTATTAGAAACAGTTGAGCTTAATTCTCCATAGATAGTTATAGAATTGTAAGAGAGCTACACAACTATCCTTTCAGTACTTTTGAGTTTTGAAAACTGAAGTGCTTTATCAGGCCTGTAGAAATCGGGAACTAAGCCTGATTCAGATATGCTTTCAAATTTCTCCTTAGAATCTATAATGATAATCTATTCTTCCTTATCTATGTATTATTCTTGAGACAGCATGATCAACAAGTTCCAGTTCCTCTCCAGATAATGCTCTTATATTTGCTAGTGAAAATTTCAGAAGTTACAAAGCGGCTTGAGAGGAGCCTTTTAGTGTATTATAAGTCCCTCAAATTTAAAGTTATGCCCTCGTTCATACGAGTTATTCAATTAAGATAGAGTAAGGTGTATTCTTAGATCATTGAATGTTGTTCATTAAGTTTTTATGTCTTGTCTTATGTAATCTTGTTATCATTATGTTTGTGAAAAATCACAGTCTAGTGAAGCCGCGTGAGGCCTATTTTGATTCATTAGAATAGTTTCTTTGTTATTCATATAATTTTTTAATCAAAACACAAAACCAAAGTCAAGTAAAGCCGTGTGAGGCCTATTTCGATTCACTAGCAACTTGTTGTTTATCTTGTTGATCTTGTGTTGGTTGGAAGTTTGGGTTTAGAAGTGTAGTGACAAGAAAGGTGGTAAGGATAATTTATTGAGTGTATGTATAGCCGAATATTCTTTTTGCATATGATCGAGTTAGTAATGAAGTGATATATCCTTGTTTGTTAGTTTAGTGAAAGTTAAAGAAGGAGATTATTAGTTAAGGTGGATTGTTGTCTGCTTGAAGTATGAAAAGAGTTATTGATGGTATTTGTTGTGCTAGGAAAGTATAGGTTTTGATGGAAGTACTTGGTTGTTGAGTATTGTTAATTTAGGCTTTCCTGAGATTGCAAGAGGAAGTTTAGTTGAAATTTATAGAGCTATGAAAGTAATTTAGGTGTGAAGATGGGTAA
>JAPEIP010000123.1:22214-41594 GCA_026120095.1 Capsicum chinense | reverse complement strand
CTAAGATTGCTTGATGAGAGAATAAGAAAAGAATCTTGATATTTAGATTAAGTGTAATGGCTCATGATATCCAGATTGGCATGTTTTACCATTCATTGTGTATGATTTCAGATTTTAGATTTCTTTCAAGCTTTATGAGCCATTTACAAATGTCCTGCATTATTTGGAAAGAAAACTTATGACATGATCATTAAATATATATATATATATATATATATATATATATGCATATAAATATGTTTATGTGCATTGCACCCCTATATACTCAGTACGTTTCGTTGGTACTGACCCACATATTCCTATATGGGCTACATTTTCTTAGCATGTAGGTACAAGGTATAGGGTATATCTTTAGATCCAGTCAGTTCGCGGCATTTTTCAGTAGGTGATGAGTCCTTTGATTCAAAGGCTTGAGTTAGTTATACAGTTAGAGAAGTGTTGAATTTTATTTATCCAGTCGGGAGTCGTGACCCAGATACCTATAGTTAGTACTAGTAGAGGCTTCACAGACAGTCAGTAGAAGTTGATGTATTCCATTTCAGTTTTGGTTGTAAAGGCAGAATTGTAATCTTGTAAATTTAGTTATGTATCAATCATATTCAGAAAAGAGTTATTTTCAGATTTGTATAGATTTATACTTTTTGTTCTGTTGCTTATGAGTTATGCCAGTAGAAGGGTTAGCTTGGGGTCACTTGTGATCCTAAGCACCGTGTGATATCTCGGGACCCTATTTTGGGGTGTTACAAACTTACTTATACTTGGTATTAGAAATCCTCAAGGCTCTTAGTACACGTTACTCGTGTCAGGCTGTGATTCGAGTTATCTCTTATGAATCTATGAACTCCACTCTTATGTTGAATAGCTCATGATAAGTATAAACTCATGTTTCAAGGTATGACTAGTTTTTAAACTCATGATACTAATGTAGTTTTCATTATATCATGCATGTCCTTATCTTAGATTTCTTTAATGAATCCATGCCTTTGATATTTTATTCCTCAGGACAAAGATAAGTGTTAATGTTATGTATTGTAGTTTTCGTGCATCTGGTTCATATGTGTTAGCCTTTCGGTGACCTCTTCCTATGTTAAGATAGTGGTGACGATAGTGGATAAGCAATGGTTTAGATGTGAGAGAGTTGATGATCCTAATTAAGAAAGATTATTTATGCTTTTCTAAATAAGGCTAAAGTGTGAAGTATAATTTGGTAAAAATACTAGGCAGAGACTGAGATACTACACAGGATACTTACAAACAGAATCATGACTTAAATCTGACACTGAAACTGATGCATGAACTGAGCTGAGTTTATAATTTCCTTGGACGCAAACACATTACCTCTTAGAATGTACTGTAACACCTCGATTTTCTGAACAAGAATGCTACACGGTGCTCATGACCCCGAAGGACCACAGGCTAACCCATGACTGATATCTGTACCTGTATACTACTAATGTATCATAAAATGCAGAAACATAAACATGAAAGTCCATAAAGTTTGAACTGAATAACCGTCTGATAACAAAATGTCTGAAAAAGGTATAACAATACCAAAACAAGTCATATATACTGAAAATAATGATATTTGACTATTTAATCTGACATCTAGTCTGAAAGCCTCTAACTGAACTGAATAAGGAGTTGAAGGAACATGTCTCCAACTAACTCCATCTAGTAACTGAATAGTAAATAGAGCAATAATCATATCATCCTCGAATGAGAAGGACTCACTGTAAACTCTGAACACTGGAATGCTACTGCTGATTAGAGCTCGTGCCTCCGAACTTATGGTGTAGCATAAAAGAAAGCACCATAGCGCAAATACGTCAGTACATCTGAATGTACTGAGTATATGAGTGAGGTAGGATAATATCAAAGGGTTATATGCATAAACAATACTAACTGATATGAACGTGAGAATACATACATGCATACGTAACTGTAACTAAAGTCGTGGAGATACTGACTACTGATAACATGAGTGTACTAATACTAAGATACTGGATGACTGATTTTACTAATATTGATATGTAAATCACTAATAAGTAATGGATCTGATACTGTATTACTGGATGCTAAGAGACTGATATTGCTTTACTGATAAATGAATGATTGTTTCTGACAGTTCAGATTATGAAAAACTGGTATGATTGATTGTATCTAACTGTCCTAAAACTGAGTACTGATAGCATGAGTGACTATATCTAATAGACCTGATACTGATTACTGATAACATAAGTGACTGTATCAGATAATTATAAATCCGATGGAACTATCTGAGTTCTTTTACTGAGACTGAGATAGAAACTGTGGAAGGTAGTTTTCTTAACCGACATGCCCCAATAACATGTATTGCTAAGGTGGGGTCCAGTATCTGCCCCAACTGGAGGGATTTCAACACCGCGCCATTGGTAAGGACAACAGTGAGTGACCTTTATCTGCCAGGTACTCAAATGAGAATAGTGGGAACCCTAAACTGGTAGGTTAAGCCACCTTATCAACCCTAATCTGACAGGTTAAGATGTCTTAAACTACGCTAGCTACGTAGTTCTGGAACACAAGGATGACTGCTAAGAATCACACCCTGAACTGGCAGGTGAGTTCCTATCCTTGGGTTTACTCGGTGCTAACTTCTACTCCTATCTTAAAGATACTAAACTGACTAACTAAGTTGAACTGAATAACTGAACTAAACTTATTAGCTGAACTAATACTGATTAACTGGATTGGTACTAGAGGTATTGTTTAGCAGAGCTATACTAACTTTAGTGGATTCCGATGACTGACGGAATGTACTGAGTTTTGATGGTTGGTTGAGACTACTGAAGTAACTGAGATTACTGAGATTACTGGACGACTGATATTACTCAGATTACTAAGTTTTCCTGAGTCATATGACTGACTGAATTCTATAGATCATGGCTTAAATGAGAGTATCATTATAACATGACATGGCTCTAGGCATACAACTATGTTTTTTGGGTACGAATACCCCCAGGACTCGATGGAACGAAAAAAATGCAACATGACTGACTTGATCATAAGATTGGAGTCCACTATTCACATTGTCATAAGTAGGGGATGTTATACTTCATGTAGTTCTTCAACATCTTAAGCATGGTAGGGAGAGCATGGATATATTTCATGTACATATAGCATATCTCCATTATCATACATGCTTTATACCACAACAATGGAAACATATCAATAGCATGTAATTTATATTGAAATATATAGCTAACATGGACTTGTCATTTAGATATCATGGAACCATGTAAACATGAATTTCTAGCATCCTAAGCATTTTATAAAACACCTTGCATGCATTCTCCAAGGAATAGGTGAATTTCATACTTGAACCATATTAAACCACCTAAAGTTCATGGTTTTCAATTAAAAAACATATATATTCCATGAAAATACCTATAGACATCACATTGAAACTTAAACAACAATCGTCAACCTGTACATACTCATATCACCACAAAAAGTTTACAAAATAATATTTAAAACATGGTTCTTGAGTTCTATGAATGGATTGGATCCATAGATGAACACTACGCATACCTTAGATTAATAATTCGTGAAAATTGACGGAGAAATTTCCTTAAAGTAGACTCTTCTATGAAAACCCTAGGGCTTGTTCTTGAGAGTTTTGATCTTCAAAGAAAACCCTAATATTGTGGTTGAGAGTGTATGGGAGAGCTTTTTGAGATGTTTAACTAAAGAGAATGGAAGATAATACGCTCTTAAGGGTTATAAGTCGTGGGAAGTGAAGGGAAAAGACCAAAATACCCATATGAAATAAATTCCCAGTTGATAAAAATAATAGCTGACGACATTTTGACAAGGCATCAAAAATGTGACAAGCCGTTAAAAATGTCGGCACACAGGAACTAGAATTGATGGTTTCTGCCTAATTCTGATGATATTTGTGACATGGCATCAAAAATGTGACAAGCCGTCAAAAATGTCATCACACAGAAGCTAGATTCTGCCTAAGGCTGATGACATTTGTGACATGGCGTCAAAAATGTGGTAAACTACCACGAATGTCGTCACTTGGGAGTTGGATTCTGCCTATGGTTGACGACATTTATGATATGGCGTCAAAAATGTGGTAAGCTACCATGAATGTCATCACTTAGGAGCTGGTTTCTTCCTAAGTCTTACGAACTTCGTGATAGGGCATCACAAATGTGGTAAGCTACCACGAATGTTGTCATATTATTTCCAGCCTGACATGCCAGAGTAAAATAGGAATAACTCTTTGCTCCGATATCGGATTTAGGCGAAATTGGTATCGTTGGAAATATAATTAAATTATCTATCTGTTGATAGGTCATAAGCTCAAAAATTCCATGTATAATGAGATATATACTCGTTTTAAGTTGACTATACCAATATCCTTATCACTAATTCAATCGGTAAGGAATGTTTTGATTCGTCTGATAGCTGGGAGTTATTTGAGGCCTTAATATACATCTAACTTAATCATAAAACTATAAAATAACCATGATGTACTATGCATGAGCCTAGTACATGGCTCTAATATTGGTTTTGATTTTTTGGGGTATTACATGTACATACGTATAAGACTGCGGATAGTAAAACAAGCTGGAAAATTAAGAATGTATAGGAGCTTATCTCCTTGCTTGCTAAACTAGATTGTAGGCTATATGGAATGAATCATACTGACTACCCATACTCAAATAGAGTATTTCTTCAGCACTTTCTATGAAATTCTATTGACATTAGGGTGCAAAGAATTTTGGGCATGCTTTGAACAAGACATTTGACTAAGGAATCACAACATTGATATAATTCTATAGCATGGAATATAACTATATAACTCATAAACTAGGATAAGATTGCTAGGCCATAGGCAACACAACTTCTTACTTTCAGGCTTAGCATTACTTCTCAAATGCTCTGTCAACTATACTATTCCCCTTAAATACCATACGCATTTGATTCAACTTGTGATTCTCATATTGGCGCTGCAAAATCTTTCTACTAAGGTCTAAACTAAACTATGTTCTATCACCATGATCAAGCTTAACTCTAAATCACAAGATACAACATGCCAAACCACAATACTAGTCTAAACCACAAGTTTCAATATTCTATATCTTTTTAGAGCTCACACCCTTAGCATAACATGCCTTACCACTTCAATGACTAACTTGAAACACTTACTATTGATTCACTAGCGCATATTGCATCCGTCCACTTACACCCAACATGATATTCAATCCTATCATTAAAAACACGTACGAACTTCAAGGCAAAACCACATAAAGGCATACTTCGCATATTCTCTAAACCTTTATCAACAACAATTTTTTTTGCACTATTCTTAAGAACATACACCTAATTTCTAACTAACCAAGACATTTATCAAAGAGTTGGCGTCAGTCTTACTTCACACTTTAGCCTTAGATAGAAAAGTATAAATAATCTTTCTTAATCAGGGTCATCAACTCTCTCAAATATAAACCATTGCGTATCCACTATCATCGCCACTATCTTAACATAGGAAGATGTCACCGAAGGGATAACACATAAGAACCTGATGCACGAAAACTACAATACATAACATCAACACGTATCTTAGTCCTGAGAAATAAAATATCAAAGGAATAGATTCATTAAAGAAATCTAAGCTGAGGACATGCATGCTATAAGGCAAACTTCACTAGTATCATGAGTTTAAAAACTGGTCATACTCTGAAACATGAGTTCATACTTATCATGAGCTATTTAACATAAGACTGGAGTTCATAGATTCATGAGAGATAACTCGAATCACCGAGTGAAGCTGTTACATTCTTGCTAGAAGTTGAGAATGGGCTTGAGCAAACATGATGGGTATAAGCATAAGCTTGTAGCATGGATTTGTCACGCAAGTGATGGATTTGGTGGTGTAATGAATGAAATCCAAGGAATACTCCAGAGTAAGAAAGGATCAATATCTCATCATAACTCATTATTGACATGTATCGCAATCTAATTCTCAAAACTTGGTTTGGTTATTCACTAAACTTCTCCCCCTTAGGTCAAAACTGGTATTCTAAGCATGATGAACTACTCTATATCCTCAAGATTAAGCCAAAATTTCATCATTCTAATATCAACACATAAATTCTAAACCCACAAGAATAAACTAATTTTGAACTTACCGACTTTATTCTTGAACAACCCATCCATATGCCATCCTTAACTTTCTAGGTTCAATAATCATCATCAAGACTTACACTCTCATTTGCAACCATACCGACATCTCTAATCACATAATCATAGCCTACCAAGATCATACTTCTATACTTACTTTTTTCCCAATCCATGAGAATAATAACCAAACTTAAAAGGCTCATCATTTTCAATCTTAACTCCTTAACTTAGCTATCAAGAACATTATAATTTATCTAACTTGCCTTTCTCCAGCTAGCAACTCAACGTTACTACTAACCACATAATATGAAATAATTCTAAAAAAATAATGCAGCCCTATAGCACCTTGGGCACACCTCTACAACATACTTAATTACGAACACATGATCTTACACTTCTGCATACGTTGTTCGGGCCTACTGGATCACCTCCATATAACAAGAATCAACAACCGAACCATCAAATGTTCAAACTTAATGTCTAGTTCTAAACATGATTTACAATCTAATCTCATACACAATTCTCACTTCAAAACTATAGTACACAGCATTAAGAAAAACTACTACACAATGACAACCGATCATAATCATATGGCCTATCTTATTCATAATTCGTTAACACATACTACTTCTTCACATCATTACTATTTACCCATCTACACACCTAAATTACTTTCATAGCTCTATAAATTTCAACTGAACTTCCTCTTGCAAACTCAAGAAAGCCTAAATTAATAATACTCAACCACTAAGTACTTTCACCGATAAACTGTACTTTTCTAGAACCACAAATACCATCAATAACTCTTTTAATACTTCAAGAAAACAACAATCCACCTTAACTAATAATCTTCTTCTCTAAATTCACTAAACTAAGAAACAAAGGCATATCACTTCATTAATAATTCAAGCATAAGCAAAAAAAAATTCAGCTATATATATTCAATAAATCGCCCTTACCACCTTTTCTTGTTACTACACTTCTAAACCCACACTTACAACTAATAGAAGAACAACAAGATAAACAACAAGTTACTAGTGAATCGAAATATGCCTCACAGGCTTTACTAGACTTTATTTTTTCACAAATGCAATGATAACAAAATTACGTAATACAAGAACTGAAACTTATTGATCGTGCTATCTCAAGAATAATACGTAAATAGGGAAGTATAGATTTACATTATAGATTCTTGAGAGGAATCTGAAAGCACATCAGACTTGGGTCTAGTGCACGACTTCTCATGAGTATGAATAAAGTGCTTCAAACTTTTGAACTTAAAAGCACTGATGGGATACTTTCTAGCCCTATTATAATCTCATAACTTTATATGGAGAATTAAGCTTGACAATTTCTAGTACATTAAAAATAAGGAAGAGATGGACAAAATAGAGTAAGATGAGAATTTATATAAGTTTCTTAGAGAACCTTTTTATTGCACGATCTTAGACTTGAAAGAAGGAAAATATTTTCTAAATGCCCTGTAGCCTCTCAAAAAAAAGTACAGACGTCTCCATTCCATTGCACGAGACTCTTCAAGGCACGACTTCATAGACACCCTAGGACACTTCAACTCTATGCTTTGATACTAAGTTTGTAATGCTCCAAAATAGGGTCCCGAGGCATCACATGGTGCGTAGGGAAATAAGTGACCCCAAGCTAACCCTTCTACTGGCATAACTTATAAGAAACTGAATAAAAAGTATAAATAAATCCAAACTTACAGAAAATAATTCTTTTCTAAATATGATAAATACAAAATTGAACTTACAAAATTACAACTCTGCTTTTAAAACCAAAACTAAAACTGAATATATCAACTTCTACTGACTATCTATGAAGCCTCTACTAATACTAACTATAGATAGCCAGGTCATGACTCCCGACTATCCCACTCAATAGACTGAATAAAGTAAATACAATACTTCTCGAACTATATAACTAACTCAAGCCCTTGAATCAAAAGGACTCATCACCTACTGACTGGAGCTGTAAAATGACTGCATATGGTATGTGTGCTACAAATTGTACCTACATTATGAGAAGACGTAGCCTACAAATAAATATGTGGGTCAGTACCATGGAAATATACCGAGTATATAGGGGTGTATGCAATTTTAATAATCGAATATCATAATTTTAAAAGAAACACGAATGCTAATATAAATGACTCACTTAGCTTGAATTAAATCATCAAAGTCATGGATGAATAATATATGTAAAGAAAAACACATGAGTCATTACATAAGTTCTCAATTCACTTTCTTCACAATATCAAACTTGTAAAGTAATCAAGTCTTAAAACAATTCTCTTTCGAACATAACACTTTAATCTTTTAGAAACAAGAAACTTTCTTAGAAAATCATAGTTTCAAACCATACACACTTATCTTAGATAGAGTAGAGACACACTATGGGAGTTTCTCATAACAGACATAAACCATGTGAGCTACATGGAGTCCAACGTCTTACCCACATTGGGGAGAGTTGTTCTATCCTTGCCATCGTATAAAACCTTAACTTCAATTCATTAATCATCACTATATCAGCCTCAGGCTCACATCCTGTAGGGGAACGTAGTTATAGAAAGGTACCAAACATTCCTCTCGGTGCTAAATACTACTCTCGGACATAGCTCAAAACTTTAAAGAAAATCCATAATAAACAATTTAATAATTTGCATCGGGAGATAATATGCTACACCTTTATCATAAATCAATCAAATGGTTTAGATTTCTATTCTCACATGGGTTCAAAATCAACACTTTCACATAAAAAAAGGTCAAATATTTCTACATCATGACAAATCATTCAATTCTAAAGATGCTTATAACACATAATTTCTCAAAAATAACAATCTCAAATAGGGTTCAAAGACCCATATATTAATATCATAATAAAACCTTCAAGATTTACTCGTTATATCGTAGAAATAAATATAAATCACTTTAAAATCTAAAATTTCAGCTTTACATGCAACCATATCAAGATTCTATGAAAGCAATTTAAGGTATACGTTCATACTTCAAATTCACGGGAAAATGTATAAAATCATGAATCTTCATAAAAGAAACCAACTTTGGGCATAAAAACGAAAGGGTTTTCTTGTTGAAATACCCCACATACCTTGAAATTGATGCGTTGGATGAAATCTTAACCTTGAGACTCTATTCGTGAAAATAATATGTGCTTCTTGTAGCACTCCGAATGGGGATTTCGACTCTCAAAGAATTATTGAAAACTCATGGTTGAATCTTGAGATATTTGAATTTTTAGGTTGAAACCCTAATGAATGTTCTTGGTGATTTTGAGAGAAATTAAACTTATTTTGGTGTTATGTGAGTTAAATCCCGTGTTATAGACATATATAGGGGTGTTTTTTAGCACTTGAAAGTATCCGGTGCATAACCTATGGCAGACCTTAAGGTGTGAATCGCACACCTTATGGCAAACATTTAAGTGTTATTCACACTCTTAATCGCACAAATTTGATTGGGTGGCGCATTGCACATTGCACACCCTTACAGCCTCTCATGAAAATAGGCATAACTTTTTGCTCGCGTATTAAATTTTTGTAAAATTGGTATTTTTTGAAAGATAATTCAATTATATACAATTTAATAGGTTTTGGGATGAAAAATTCAAATTATATTAAGAGTTATACATATTTAAAGTTGACCTTTATAGCATCGAATGTCAAACTTTAGATGAATCAATTAGTCTTAGCTCAACCTTGGTCTAGGTCATCGCTGTGAACATTTTTTACCTCTAAACTACTCCATAGACAATTATAATTATCATGAAACTCTTATTCACATGAGAATAAATTTGATTAGAGCTTTGAAGCATCGGAATGATGGTTAGAATTCTAGCACGAGAATACGGGATATTACAATGTGGTTTTATTTTTATACTTAGTCATTTGAAAATTGTTAAATGTAGAAACTTTAAAGGGCATTTTTTATTTTGAATGTGATTTTGTTTTGATACTTAGTCACTTGAAAATGGTTAAGTGTAGAGACTTTAAAGGAGATTTTTTGTTATGAATGTGATTTGGTTGGTGACTTAGTTACTTGAAAATTGTTAAGTGTAGGGAATTTAAAGGAGAATTTTTTTTTTGAATGTGGTATTGTTGGTGACCTAGTCACTTGAAAATGGTTAAGTATAGGGACTTCAAAGGGTATTTTGTGTTTTGAATATTGTTTGGTTGGTGACTTAGTTACTTGTAAATGGTTAAGTGTAGGGGCTTTAAAGGAGATTATTTTTTTTGAATGTTGTTTCGTTTTAGTTACTTTAAAATGGTTAAGTTTACGGAGTTTAAAGGGAATTTTTTGTTTTGAATGTGGTTTGGTTTGTGACTTAGTTACTAGAAAATGGTTATATGTAGGAACTTTAAAGTTGATTTTGTGTTTTGAATGTGGTTTGGTTTTGGTACTTAGTCACCTAAAAATAGTTAAGTGTAGAGACTTTAAAGGAGATTTTTTGTTTTGAATTTGGTTTGGTTGGTGACTTAGATACTAGAAAATGGTTAAGTGTAGGAACTTTAAAGGTGATTTTTAATTTTGAATGTGGTTTGGTAGATGAGATAGTCACTTGAAAATGGTTAAGTGTTGGGACTTTAAAGGGTATTTTGTTTTTTGAATATTGTTAGGTTGGTGACTTAGTTACATGAAAATGGTTTAATGTAGAGACTTTAAAGGGTATTTTGTGTTTTGTAAGTGGTTTTATTTTGCTACTTATCACTTGAAAATGCTTAAGTATATGTAATTTAAAAGAGATTTTTTTATTTTGAATGTGGTTTGGTTGTTGACTTAGATACTTCAAAATAGTTAAGTGTAGGGACTTTAAAGGTGATTTTGTGTTTTGAATGTGGTTTGGTTTTGATACTTAGTCACTTGAAAATTGTTAAGTGTTGGGACTTTAAAGGGAATTTTTGGTTTTGAATATGGTTTGGTTGGTGACTTTTTTACTTGAAAATGGTTAAGTGTAGGGACTGTAAAGGGGATTTTATGTTTTGAATATTGTTTGTTTAGTGTCTTAGTTACTTGAAAATAGTTAAATGTAGGAATTTTAAAGGGGATTTTGTTGTTTAAATTTGGTTTTGTTTTGATACTTTGTCACTTGAAAATTGATAAGTGTAGGGACTTTAAATGGGATTTTGTATTTTGAATATGGTTTGGTTGTGGACTTAGTTACTTCAATATTGTTAAGTGTAGTGACTCTAAAGGGGATTTTTTATTTTGAATTTGGTTTGGTTGGTGACATAGTCACTTGAAAATGGTTAAGTGTAGGGACTTTAAGTGGTATTTTGTGTTTTGAATATTGTTTGGTTGGTGACTTAGTTACTTGAAAATGGTTAAGTGTAGGGACTTTAAAGGGAATTTGTGTTTTAAATATGGTTTTGTTTCGAGTCTTAATAACTTGAAAATGCTTAAGTTTAGGGACTTTAAAGGAGATTTTTTTTTGAATGTGGTTTGGTTAGGGACTTAGTTAAAAGAAAATTGTTTAGTGTAGGGACTTTAAAGGTTATTTTGGGTTTTGAATGTTGTTTGGTTTTGATACTTAGTAACCTTAAAATGGTTAAGTGTAGATATCTTAAAGGGGACTTTTTGTTTCGAATGTGGTTTGGTTGGTGACTTAGTTACCTGAAAATGGTTAAGTGCAGGGATTTTAAAGGAGATTTTGTGTTGTGAATTTTGTTTTGTTTTGATATGTAGTTACTTGAAAATCGTTAAGTGTAAGGACTTTAAAGGGGATTTTATGTTTCGAATGTGAATTAGTTGGTGACTTAGTTACTTGAAAATTGCTAAGTGTAGATACTTTATAGGGGATTTTGTATTTTGAATGTTGTTTTGTTTTGATACTTAGTCACTTGAAAATCTTTAAGTGTAGGGACTTTTAAGGGGATTTGGTGTTTTGAATGTGGTTTGCTTGGTGACTTAGTTACTTGAAAATGGTTAAGTGTAGAACCTTTAAGGGGGATTTGTTATTTTGAATGTGGTTTGGTTGGTGAGCTAGTCACTTGAAAATGTTTAAGTGTAGGGACTTTAAAAGGTATTTATTGTTTTGACTATTGTTTGATTCGTGACCTATTTACTTGAAAATGGTTAAGTGTAGGGACTTTATAGGGTATTTTTTGTTTTAAATGAGGTTTTGTTGTTGACTTAATTACTTGAAAATGGTTATGTGTAGGGACTTTAAAGGGTATTTTGTGATTTGAATATTGTTTGGTCGGTGTCTTAGTTACTTGAAAATAGAAAAGTGTAGGGTCTTTAAAGGGGATTTTGTGGTCTAAATGTGGTTTTGTTTTGATACTTAGTCACTTGAAACTAGTTAAGTGTAGGGAATTTAATGGGGATTTTGTGCTTTGAAGGTGGTTTGGTTGGTGACTTAGTTACTTGAAAATGGTTAAGTATAGGGACTTTATAGGGGATTTTTAATTTTGAATGTGGTTTTGTTGGTGACATATTCACTTGTAAATGGTTAAGTGTTGGGAATTTAAAGGGTATTTTGTGTTTTGAATATTGTTTGGTTGGTGACTTAATTACTTGAAAATTGTTAAGTATAGGGACTTTAAAGGGTATTTTTGTTTTGAGTGTGGTTTGGTTGGTGACTTAGTTTCTTTAAAATGGTTATGTGTAGGGAATTTAAAGAGGAATTTGTGTTTTGAATGTGGTTTTGTATTGATAATTAGTCACTTGAAAATCGTTAACTGTAGGGACTTAAATGGGGATTTACTGTTTTTAATGTGGACTGGTTGTTGACTTAGTTACTTCAAAATGGATAAGTGTAGGGACTTTAAAGGTGATTTTGTGTTTTTGAATGTGGTTTGGTTTTGATACTTAGTCACTTGAAAATGGTTAAGTGTAGGATTTTAGAGGGAATTTTTTGTTTTTCATATAGTTTGATTGGTGACTTAGTTTCTTAAAAATGGTTAAGTGTAGGGACTTTAAAGGGGATTTTGTGTTTTGAATGTGGTTTTGTATTGATAATTAGTCATTTGAAAATCGTTAAGTGTAGGGACTTAAATGGGGATTTACTGTTTTGAATGTAGATTGGTTGTTGACTTAGTTACTTCAAAATAGATAAGTGTAGGGACTTTAAAGATGATTTTGTGTTTTTGAATGTGGTTTGGTTTTGATACTTAGTCACTTGAAAATGGTTAAGTGTAGTGACTTGAAAGAGGATTTTTTGTTTTTAATGTGGTTTGGTTGGTGACTCAGTTACTAGAAAATTGTTAGTGTTGGAACTTTAAAATGGAATTTTGTGTTTCAAATGTGGTTTGGTTGGTGACTTAGTCACTTAAATATGGTTAAGTGTAGGGACTTCAAAGGGTATTTTGAGATTGGACTATTATTTAGTTGGTGCCTTAGTTACTCAAAAATAGTAAAGTGTAAGGACTTTAAAGGGGATTTTGTGGTTTCAATGTGGTTTTGGTTTGATACTTAGTCACTTGAAAATCGTTAAGTGTAGGGACTTTAAAGGGTATTTTGGGTTTTGAATGTGGTTTGGCTTGTGACTTAGTAATTTGAAAATAGTTAAGTGTAGGGCCTTTAAAGGGGATTTTTTATTTTTAATGTGGATTGGTTGGTGACCTAGTCACTTGAAAAAGGTTAATTGTATGGACTTTAAAGGGTATTTATTGTTTTTACTATTGTTTGGTTGGTGACCCAGTTACTTGAAAATGGTTAAGTGTTGGGACTTTATAGGAATTTTTATTTTTGAATAAGGTTTTGTTGGTGACTTAGTTATTTGAAAATGGTAAGTGTAGGAACTTCAAAGGGTATTTTGTGATTTCAATATTGTTTGGTTTGTTTCTTAGTTACTTGAAAATAGTAAAGCGTAGGGAGTTTATAGGGGATTTTGTGGTCTGAATGCGGTTTTGTCTTTATACTTAGTCACACAAAAATAGTTAAGTGTAGGGACTTTCAAAGAGATTTTGTGTTTTGAATGTGGTTTGGTTGGTGACTTAGTTACTAGAAAATGGTTAAATGTAGGGAGTTTAAAGGTGATTTTGTGTTTTGAATGTTGTTTGGTTTTGATACTCAGTCACCTAAAAAGGGTTAAGTGTAGTGACTTGAAAGGGTATTTTTTGTTTTGAATGTGGTTTGGTTGCTGACTTAGTTACTAGAAAATGGTTAAGTGTAGAAACCTTAAAGGGGATTTTGTGTTTTGACTGTAGTTTGGTTTGTGACTTAGTTATTTAAAAATGGTTAAGTGTACGAACTTTAAAGGGGATTTTGTGTTCCGAATGTGGTTTGGTTGGTGACATAGTTACTTGAAAATGGTTAAGTGTAAAGACATTAAAGGTGATTTTGTGTTTTTAATGTTGTTTTGTTTTGATAACTAGTCACATGAAAATCGTTAATTTTAGGGAATTTAAAGGTGATTTTGTGTTTTGAAAGTGGTTTGGTTGGTGACATAGTTACTAGAAAATGGTTAAGTGTAGGGACTTTAAAGATAATTTTGTGTTTGCAATGTGGTTTGGTTTTGATACTTAGTTACCTGAAAATGGTTAAGTGTAGTGACTTGAAAGAGGATTTTTTATTTTTAATGTGGTTTGGTTAGTGACTCACTTACTAGAAAATGGTTTAATGTAGGAACTTTAAAGGGGAATTTGTGTTTCAAAAATGGTTTGGTTGGTGACTTTCTCACTTAACAATGGTTAAGTGTAGGGACTTTAAAGGGTATTTTGTGATTAAAATAATATTTAGTTGGTGCCTTAGTTACTCAAAAATAGTAAAGTGTAAGGACTTTAAAGGGGATTTTGTGGTTTCAATATGGTTTTGGTTTGATACTTAGTCACTTGAAAATCGTTAAGTGTAGGGACTTTAAAGGGGATTTTGTGTTTTGAATGTATTTTGGTTGGTGACTTATTTACTAGAAAATAGTTAAGCGTAGGGACTTTAAAGGTGATTTTGTGGTTTGAATGTGGTTTGGTTTTGATACTTAGTTACTTGAAAATGGTTAAGTGTAGGGACTTGAAAGGAGACTTTTGTTTAGAATATGGTTTGGTTAGGGACTTAGTTACTAGAAAATTCTTAAGTGTGGGAACTTCAAAGGGTATTTTGTGTTACGAATGTTGTTTGGTCGGTGACATAGTTATTTGAAAAAGGTTTAAGTGTAGAGACTTTAAAGGGGAGTTTTTATTTTGAATGTGGTATTGTTTTGATAAGTAGTCACTTGAAAATCGTTAAGTGTAGGGACTTTAAAGGGGATTTTCCATTTTGAATGTGGTTTGGTTGGTGACTTAGTAACTTTAAAATGGTTAAGTGTAGGGACTTTAAAGGGAATTTTTTATTTTGAATGTGATTTGGTTGGTGACCTAGTCACTTGAAAATGGTTAAGTGTATGGACTTTAAAGGGTATTTGTTGTTTTGACTATTGTTTAGTTGGTCACCTAGTTACTTGAAAATGGTTATGTGTTGGAACTTTATAGAGAATTTATGGTCTTAAATGAGGTTTTATTGGTGATTTAGTTATTTGAAAATGGTTAAGTGTAGGGACTTTGAAGGATATTTTGTGATTTGAATATTCTTTGGTTGGTGTCTCAGTTACTTGAAAATAGCATAGTGTAGGGACTTTCAAGAGGATTTTATGGTTTGAATGTGGTTTTGTTTTAATAATTAGTCACTTGAAAATCGTTAAGTGCAGTGACTTTAATGGGGATTTTGTGTTTTAAATGTGGTTTGGTTGGTGACTTAGCTACTAGAAAATGGTTAAGTGTAGGGAGTTTAAAGGTGATTTTTGTGTTTTAAATGTGGTTTGGTTTTGATACTTAGTCACCTAAAAATAGTTAAGTGTAGGGACTTGAAAGGAGATTTTTTGTTTTAAATGTGGTTTGGTTGGTGACTACTTGAAAATGGTTAAGTGTAGGAACTTTAAAGGGGATTTTGTGTTTCTATTGTGGTTTTGTTGGTGACTTAGTCACTGAAAAATGGTTAAGTGTAGGGACTTTAAAGGGTATTTTGTGATTTGAATTTTGTTTGCTTGCTGCCTTAGTTTTTTGAAAATAGTGAAGTGTAAGGACTTTAAAGGGGATTTTGTGGTTTGAATGTGGTTTTGGTTTGATACGTAGTCACTTGAAAATCATTAAGTGTGGGGACTTTAAAGGGGTCTTTGTGTTTTTAGTGTGGTTTGGTTGGTGACTTAGTTACTAAAAAATAGTTAAGCGTAGGGACTTGAAAGGTGATTTTGTGTTTTGAAGGTGGTTTCGTTGGTGACATAGTTACTAGAAAATGGTTAAGTGTAAGGACTTTAAAGATTATTTTGTGTATGGAATGTGGTTTGGTTTTGATACTTAGTTTCCTGAAAATGGTTGTGTAGTGACTTGAAAGAGGATTTTTTGTTTTTAATGTGGCTTGGTTGGTGACTTAGTTACTAGAAAATGGTTTCGTGTAGGAACTTTAAAGAGGATTTTGTGTTTCAAATGTGGTTTGGTTGGTGACTTAGTCACTTAAAAATGGTTAAGTGTAGGGACTTTATGGGTATTTTGTGATTGGAATATTATTTCTTGGTGCATTAGTAACTCAAAAATAGTATGTATGGACTTTAAAGAGGATTTTGTGGTTTCAATGTGGATTTGGTTTGATACTTAGTCACTTGAAAATCGTTATGTGTAGGAATATTAAAGGGGATTTTGTGTTTCTAATGTGGTTTGGTTGGTGACTTAGTCACTTAAAAATGGTTAAGTGTAGGGACTTTAATGGATATTTTGTGATTTGAATATCATTTTGTTGGTGCCTTAGTTACTTGAAAATATTAAAGTGTAAGTACTTTAAAGGGATATTGGGCTATGAATGTGCTTTTGGTTTTATACTTTGTCACTTGAAAATCATTAAGTGTAGAGACTTTAAATGGGATTTTGTGTTTTTAATGTGGTTTGGTTGGTAACTTAGTTACTAGAAAATAGTTAAGTGTAGGGACTTTAAAGGTCATTTTGTGTTTTGAATGTGGTTTGGTTTTGATACTTAGTCTCTTGAAAATGGTTAAGTGTAGGGACATAAGAGAGGATTTTTTAATTTTGACTGTGGTTTGGTTGGTGACTTAGTTACTTGAAAATGGGTAAGTGTAGGGACATTAAAGGGGATTTTTAATTTTGAATGTGGTTTGGTTGGTGACTTGGACACTAGAAAATGGTTAAGTGTATGGACTTTAAAGGGTATTTATTATTTTGACTATTGTTTGGTTGGTGACCTAGTTACTTGAAAATGGTTAAGTGTAGGGACTTTATAGAAGTTTTTTCTTTGAATGATGTTATGTTGGTCACTTAGTTATTTCAAAATGGTTAAGTGCATGGACTTTTGTAACACCGCGATTCGCTGAACCGGAATGCTACACGGTGCTCATGACCCCGAGGGATGACAAGCTAACCCATGACTGATACCTGTACCTTTATACAGCAAATCATGATATAATAATGTGGAATACATAGAATTATATGGCCATAAGGTTCTACTGAATAAAATCATGTGGGTGAAAATACCCTAAACAACTCTATTTGAAAGCTAAGTCTAAACGTAAATCTGAACATAAATCTGAAAGCCTCTAAACTATCTGAATAAGGAGTTGAAGGAACATGTCTCCAACTAACTCCGTAAAACTAAACTAAAGAAATAAATAGTTGTATCAAATCATATTGTCCTCGAATCAATGAGGACTCACTGTGTCTTTGCGATTGGAATGCTACTGCTACTGCTGGGCTGGAGCTCGTGTCTCGGATCCTATGGTGTAACATGAAAAGAAATCACCATAGCGGAAATGCATCAGTATAATTGGAGTACTGAGTATACGAGGAAAGTAGGCTGAACATAAAGGGTTTCATGCATGAACAACACTGACTGACTAATATAAACATGGGAGTAAAAACACATATATAGGAACTGGGACCATGAGTACGTAATAGCATGACCTGTAAGCTAATACATGATTTACTGATAACTATCATGACTGATACTGAAACTGATAACATGGACGACTATACCTGACAGTCCTATATATACTGAAATCTGAAGAACGCCCTGAGTTCTTTTATTGAGACTGATACTGAAATTATGGGAAGTAGTGTTTAACCGACATGCCCCATGTATGCCGTTATGGCTAAGCTGGGGTCCAATCTCTGCCTCGATTTGAGGAGTCTCAATACCGTGCCAAGGGTAAGGACATATTGTGAGTGACCCTTATCTGGTGGGTACTAAATGAGAAAGGTGGGATCCCTAAACTGATGTGTTAAGCCACCTCAACAACCCTAATCTGATGGGTTAAGAAGTCTCAACCTATGCTGGAACACAAGGATGACTACTAAGAATCACACCCTGAACTGGCGGGTGAGTTCCCATCCTTGGGTCCACTCTGTGAAAACCTCTACTCCCATCTGGAGGGACTGGACATGAATAACTGACTGTGCATGACTTAATCTTACCGAATTCCGTTGACTGCGGAATGTTACTGATATCTGACAACTGACTAAGATCATGAGGTTTTCCTGAGTTACATGACTGAATGAAGTCTATGGAATCATAGCTTGAGTTTGGATATCGTGAAACATGACATGGCTTTAGGCACACTGCTACATTTTTTGGGTACAAGTACCCCCAGGACTCAATAGGAGGAAATTGACACACATGACATAACTTGATCACAAGATTTGAGACCAGAATTCACAATATCATTAGTAAGGCCTTCATAATAAGAATGATTCTCAACAAACTATCACATGATCGTGAATGCACACAACATGTGTATACTTGCATGGCTTCAATAACATGGTCATTCCATATCGCAACAATAACATGAGCATCTCGTAAAACTTCTTCTATTCAAGACAATAGCATGGGGATCACGTTGAACATAAACTTAGAACATGGAATAGTCATTTAGGTCTTATTATTTCATAAAAGCATGATTTCTATTCCCTTAGGTATTTTCACAAACACCTTACATGCACATCTTAGGCATAGGTGGATTCATCAAGATTACAAATATTCAACCACCAATTTCACATATTTTTATGTTAAATACCACCATATCCTTACGATAAGCATACAAAGATCCCATATTAGGCATCATCAAACTCCAACCACATGAACATCAACCACCAACAACATAAACATCATAATACAAAATTTAGAAGATGGTTCTTGAGCTTCATGGATGAAAGGAGTCCATGAATCAACTCACGCATACCTTAGAAGGAAGATTCTTGAT
>JAPEIP010000122.1:188908-201843 GCA_026120095.1 Capsicum chinense | reverse complement strand
AAGGACGTTGAGACCCTTGGTTGGTTCGGCCAACAACTCACACACGGCCATTTGCATGAACAAGGCTTGGAGTGTTTGTAACTCCCGCGCTTGGCTTCGTGTGAAAGGCCGTGTACACGTAGGGGTAGTCATAACCGTATCACATTACGACATAGACCATTGGTATGTTCATACCAAGTCTTTCTGCCATCTAATATCATATGTCATTCTAATTATTCATCATCTAGGGTGAATGCCCAGACCCCCATGATTTATCAAGTCAAATTTAGAGGAATACCTCTACCCCCTTAATATAAAATCAATTCAACACATGACCAACAAAGCTTTCCAAAAATGTTTTTACATGTTTAACCATTTATCCAATGAAATAGTTTAGGGGAGTAAGCCAAATCACGTGATTATCCATATTTCAAAACCAATTAAGCTAGTGGGTTGAGGGAATATAATTTCCAAAACTAAATTCAAAACAAATATCATCAAATTAGGGGAATGCCATGACCCCCATCCCATATCACCACAACAATGCACCCAATCATTTTAAAAACCATCAATAAAACATAAAAATGCATATAAAATAATGGGAACACCATTCAAACAATAATCATAAAAAAACCTCAACCTAAGTTCCAAAACCAATATTTAAAACTATGTGAATACCAACATTGCATACCAATAATAAAACACATGTATGTAAGGAAGAGATACATGCCAGAAGGTGTTGAGAATTCATTAAGGATATTACCAATTAGAGATCTAGAAGCTAAGTTCTTAGAAAACCCTAGTTTTTTTTCCTTGAGGATTTGTGAGCGTAAGAGTAGCTTATTATAAAGTAATGATGTGTTATGGGGCCCCGTAGAGTATTTTAGGTCATGGATTTTAATTAAGAAATATGGAAAATTACTAAAGTACCCTTATTATAATATTAGAAAAGTTGCCCAGTCATTACAGGTCATGAGTTGGGTCATGTCATGATAGTCTGGGCAGTGACTCACAGCACCCTTACTAGTTTGGTCAGGAGTCACACCCTATGACTCGTGACCAGACTTGATAATTCATAGGGTTTTAATCATCATCATGGTTGAAACAATGGACCATCCCACTGGTGTGACCACGAGTCTCACCATATGATCTATAATGTCTCCACACAACTCGTGAGGTTCGTGTCGTACTCAGGATAGAAACTTTGGCTACTCTACTGGTTTAGTCAGGAGTGACTCATAACCATACCTTACTACATACAAGATGTCATTCGTAGCCTGAGTAGTATGCTTAAAACTTAGATATTTTAGAGGTAAAAATCTAAGTTGTTAAAGAAAAAATGATAGACGAGTCTCTAAAAACCCAAAGGGTAGCTAACCATGCCTTGGAACTAAGGATAAGACGGGAAAGACATTCAAATGGGTCAAAACCCATTGATTTTTATGAGTAGCACATTGTCCCACCGGTAGTATGGGTGAGGTATTGTAGTCTAATCTATGTTTTGCTATATGTGCATGATAACTACTTTGTAGTAAGTATTGTTAGTGCATGTTGTTTGGTGTGTTCTTTGTAAATAATTTGCAATCGTTATATAATTTGACCTACCTTACTTGCTAAATATGGAATATTCTATACCTGTAATGTTTTCATGGGCTTTAGGTAGAATAGGGTTGGTAGACACTTATGTCAGGAGTTTAAGTATATACACAATAATTTTCCCTATAGGTTATGTCTATAAGGGGATACATCACCTATAGCATGTATATATTATATATGATAACCAGGTGAGTCTAATGGTTCCATGAGTGAACTAGGGACTATGTTACTAAGCTTGAATTAGTTGTGATTAACTTTATAATTGTTTACTTATATTAACTTGGCTTTATGGAACATGACTTAGTGAAATTTAGTGGACTTGTGATTCTAATCATAATTTTTTATTTGTTAATTGTTTGCTGAGTGCATGTCATATCTCGTATGGGATAGATTAGGGAAGTATAGTTTAGTTGGATGTGATCCACTTACAACTTAATCCTTATTTCTTATTAAGGATGACTTATTAGGTTACCTCTCATTGTGAAATTCCATATAAAGTTGGATTGATTTAACAGTTCTCTATGTTAGCAGAATAAGAATTGTATATATGTAGTTTAGGGTGGATTTTGTCTCATGACTTGGGAGCTGGGTGGCCGGGTCATATGCCTAAGTTGTCCTTCCCTAAGTATAATAGGTGACTTGTTAGGTTTTTACCTATGTCTAGGGTTTTCCCCTTATTGTTATTGTCCTCAAGGAGTTATGTTGACCCTCGCTGTAAGGCAAGGCTTGGTGCCCTAGGGTGGTAGGGTCATGGAAGATGGATAGGTAGTGTCACTTGATTTACAAATAAAAGTAAGTGAAGGGGTGGTATAAAACCTTTAGGGGGTGGATTTTAAGTTTAATAAAATGCATGTTTTCATTGAATATTTATATTATATTTGTATAATCCAATTTATGTCCATAGATGAAGCTTACAAGTATATTTTGTTAGTACTAATGCTATATTTGCTATTCCTATTTTCGGATATAGTCTTTTAAAGGATTCAGTTATGTTTTCTTGACAATTTGGTAGTGATCCTCTAGCAGTTCCACCTTGTCACTCTCAGTGGAAGTTGTGTCTTGTATACTTTTCTCTTAGCATTGTTTCTACATATTTAAAGTAGATCATAAGATAGTTTATGTTTATATTAAATTCTTAAATTGTGTAATAATGGTTGATTATTTTAGATTCATAAATACTTCTGCTATTAAGTTGAGTGGGTGGTAAGGAGGTCTCCTATCTAGGTGGATTAGAGTAGGTTCCCTCATGATCCAATAGGCTAGGTTATTATCATTTGATATCAGATCCTAGGTTGTTAGTCTCCTATAACAGAGTGACTGCTGAGTAGAGTCCTAAAGATTGGTGTATTGATGTCCACATCTAATCATAGGAAATCTATGGGCATTATAGGAAACTATTTCTCTTTATTAATTCCCCTCGTGAGGTTTTTAAGTTATTGTATAGGTTGAGTACAATTGGAATCTGAACAAAGAAAGTGGATGTCACATAACTCCATATAGTAGGATTTTAAGTGATGCAAATTAAAACTGGGAAGATTTTCATTCGAGAATGAATGTTCTCAAGGGGGAGATATTGTAATACCTTGTACTTCTACCTAGCTTGAAGGCATCCCAAGAATGTTAGAAATTAACTTTAAAATATGAATCCACTTTTATACACGTTAAATTTTTAAGATTTTCACTTTTTTTAAGTGGGAAATTGAATTAGGTTTCCAACGATACAAGTTTCATCAAAATCCAATATTGGGGTAGAAAGTTATGGCCGAAATATAGAAGCAATCAAAATCGCCCAGGTGCGATGGTAAGAGCCGACGAACCGTCGAGCTAGCGACG
Source organism: Capsicum chinense (assembly GCA_026120095.1). Classification (NCBI taxonomy): domain Eukaryota; kingdom Viridiplantae; phylum Streptophyta; class Magnoliopsida; order Solanales; family Solanaceae; genus Capsicum; species Capsicum chinense. Next base: position 198,435 of record JAPEIP010000122.1, on the reverse strand, counting down.
GACCATCACCCAAACCATCACAGTGAGGTAATAAGACCACCTTCTGTCTAAGAGCGATGGCTTAGTTCGACGAACAATCGAGCTAGTGACAAACCGTCGCCCAGGCCATCGTAAGGGAGACTGTGAACACCCATTCTAAGGTGCGATGATCAGGACCGATGGATCATCGACCCAGCGATGGACCTTCGCACCCACCGTTACATAAATGGTTTATTTATTTTAAAGATATTTTCAAAAGGGTACATGGGATTTTTCCCACTTGATTTAACCCCTAATTACACCCGAGCATAGCTCATAACTTCATTATTCTTCTACAATAACAAATTAGGGTTTCTCTCAAGGATCAATCCCCAATAATAAGAAACCCTAGGTTCTTGATTTCCAAGCCAAGAATTTAAGTTTTTCTCAACTAATTTTAAGAAATCACTCACCCAGGTATGTCATGTATTGATTCATTTGTCTCTTTCACCCATGAAGCTCAAGAATCTCTTTTCCAAATACAAGGTTTGTGTATTTGTGAATATTTATATTTCAAATTGAATTGAAATTTATGTTCATGATGTTGTCGGGGCTTTGATTCATGTTTTAAAGTACATATTCCAATGATTGACCCTAGTATATGATGATTTTCATAATAACCATGATAAACCCCCTTCAATTTACAAGTTCATTAATGTATCGATGATTATTAGATGTGTTGGTGATTATATAACCAAAGCATTCTCCCCATCTGTTTGATTAAATACCTATGTGAAATAAAAGTATCATACTAGTATGATAAGATGAAATCCCCATTTATGTACAAGTTTATGCATGTCAAATGTTTGATGAAATTCCTTAATCATTGAATTATGTATTATTGATGTTGGTCATGTATTCAAGAATGTCATATTTTGTCAGTTTCTTCCCATCGAGTCCTGGGGGTACTTGTACCCAAAAAATATAGCTATGCCTAGAGTTAGTGTCATGTTTTCATGATATCCTCAGTCAAGCCATGATCCATAAAATTCAGTCAGTCATGTGACTTAGGAAATCTCAGTAATTGAGTAATCTTAGTACTATTCTGTCAGTTAATAGAATTTGTTAATTCAACCCAGTTCAGTTCAGTAATCCATGTTCATTGTCTATTCAGATGTGAGTAGGAATTAGCACCGAGTAAACCGATGGGAACTCAGCTGTTATATGAGGGTGTTATTCTTAGAAGAAATCCTTACATTCTAGAACTAAGTAGCCCGCATAGGTTAAGACATCATAGCCTGTTGTATAAGGGTAGATGAGGTGGCTTAACTTGTTATATGAGGGTTCCCACCATCCTAACTAGAGTTATCTGTTATATGAGGGTTACTCATAGATTGTCTTTACTAGTGGTGCGGTATTGACACCCTTCTAATTGGGGTTACAGATTGGAGCCCAACTCAGCCATAATGGCATATTAGGGGCATATTGGTTAGATGATTACTACCCACAGTTTCATGTTATAGAATCAGGACTATCAGATACAGTCATTCATTCTCAGCATTAGAACTCAGATAGTTCTACATAATTTAGGACTGTCAGATATAGTCAACTCAGAATAGTACAAAACTCAGCTAGTTCTATAAGAAACTAGATTGTTAGATACAGTGGCTTATTATCAGTTATTTCAGTTAACAAATATCAGTATCTCATGTTATCTTTACTTAGGCTCAGTAATCATGTTATCATGAACTCAGTTATAATTATTATGTATTCTTGCATGCATTCTCATGTTCATATTATCCAATAGATTAGTGTAGTTCATCCATGTGAACCCTTTGCATTCAACTTACCTCACATGCATACTAGTATATTCAACGTATTGACTCATTTGCGCAATGGTGTTTTTTACCATAGGTTCAGAAACACGATCTCCAAAGCATTAGTAGCATTCCATTCTAAACAGTTAGAGTTAGCAGTGAGTCCTCATCTTTCAAGGACATGACCATTACTTTATTATATTATTAATTTATTAGATAGAGTTAGTTAGGGACATGTCCCATCAAATCCTTGTTCAACAGTTATGTTTTAAAGGTTTTTCAGACTACAGTATGTTTAGACAGTTTTGTTTTGGGTATTTATACACCATCCCAGATGTTATATCATATGGTGATTTCTCAGTTTTGAATCTTATGGCATTTCAGTTTATGTTTCTGTAAATTCTGTATGTTATGCAGTGTCCAGGTATAGATATCAGTCATGAGTTAGCTTATGGGCCTTCGGGGTCATGGGAACTTTTTAGCATTTTGGGTCCAAGATTTGGGGTGTTACAAACTTGGTATCAAATCCTAAGGTTCAATAGTTTCCCAGGAATTCTGAAAGTGTATCTAGTAGAGTCTTGTACTTGGGTGTGTTGCGCGCCACATTCATGTGCAGGAGGATGTAAGATGTTTTAGGAATAGTTTCCCTTCTTTCAGTATTCATGTCATGCCAGTGGGAAAAATCTCCAGTTAATACCTCAATCTGGTCTAATACGTTTCCTCCTTTCTTTTTTACAAAACATGCCTCCTAAAAGAAGAAACAGGAATCAACCAACACCTCATCCTGAAGAACCTTTGGGCTAACATATTTCTCATGCAGAGTTCAAAGATCCATTCACTATAATTGCTCAGTCAGTTACTGCTAAGAATGAACGACCACCTATCATTCCAATATCCTAGTGGCTAATTGAGATTTAGCCAGGATTCAAGACTTCACTCGTATGAATCCTCCATCTTTTCTCGGGTCTAAGTTAGATGAGGACCCTCAGGAATTCATTGATCAAGTTTAGAAGGTTACTAACATCATTGGGGTTACTGCTAGTGAGAGCGCTAAGTTAGGTACATATCAATTGCAGGATGTTGCTTACACTTGGTTCAAGCAGTAGTAGTTAAAGGGCCAGATGATGTAGGGCCTATTGAGTGAGAGGAGTTTGTCACAGTATTCTAAGATAGATTCTTTCCCCAAAAGCTGAGAGAGAAGAAGGTATTAGAATTTATCAACCTCAGGTAGGGAAACATGATGGTGAAAGAGTATTCTCTTAAGTTTACTCAATTAGCCTGAAATGCTCCTCATGTAGTTGCAGATAGCAGGGCCAAGATGAGCAAGTTTGTTACTGGGGTCAATGATAGTGTGGTCAATAAATATAGGTCTGCTATGTTGAATAGTAACATGAGTTTAGCCAGGCTTATTAATCATGCTCAATAAATAGAGGAGCAAATGATTAAGGTGAGGGAGAAGCAGAATAAGAGAGAAAGAACATGTAGTTTCAGCTTTGCTCATCCTAAGTAAGAGGGAGAAAACCATTCTCAGTTTCATCCTAAGTCATCATTTGCAGTACCTTCCTCACCCAGTGCTCCAGCTCCTAAGTTCAGGGATGATAACAAAGATAGAGCGCCAGGATCTAAGACTCAGGGCAGTGTTAGCAATGCCCACACTTATCCTCTTTGCTAGACTTATGGCAAGCACCATCAGGATATTTATAGAGCTAGTAGTGGTATTTGTTTCAAATGTGGAAAGCCAGGCCACAGAGCCAGAGACTATCCTCAGCCAGGTCCTCAGTGTTAGCAGAACCGTTCCTCAACTCAGTATGGTTGCCCAAATCAGCAGGGTGCCACTTCCAATGCTACTAGTGGGAAACGCCCAAATAAACTCTATGCTATCCAATCTCGGCAAGATCAATAAAATTCTCCTGATGTGGTTACTGGTACATTACAGATCTTTCACTTGCATATTTACGCTTTGCTAGATGTTGGAGCTTATTTGTCTTTTGTTACTCCATATATTGCAGGTGATTTCAGAATCAGTCCTAAAATTCTAGCAGAGCCTTTTTCAGTCTCAACCCCAGTGGGTAAAACAATCATAGCCCAGTGGGTATATAGGAGCTGCCCGATTATGATATTTTAGAAAGTCACCTCAGTAAATTTAGTTGAATTAGAGATGACTGATTTTGATGTCATTCTCAGCATGGCTTGGGTTCATTCTTGCTATACCACCGTCGACTGCAGAAATAGAATAGTCCAGTTTCAGTTTCCAAATAAACCTATCCTGGAGTGGAGGGGTAGCACTTCAGCTTACTGAGGTCAGCTTGTTTCCCACCTTCGAGCAAGGAAAATGATATCTAGAGGATATGTCTATCATCTTGATTGAGTTAAGGACACTAGTTCTAAAACTCCTAGTCTCAAATTATTCCCAGTCGTGAATGAATATTTGGATGTCTTTCCCAAAGATCTTCCAGGAATTCCTCTCGAAAGGGAAATAGACTTTGGCATTGATCTCCTTCCAAATACTCAGCCTATATCTATTCCGCCATACAGAATGGCACAAGCAAAACTTAAAGAATTGAAATAGAAATTGAAGGATCTCTTAGATAAGGGATTCATCAAACCCAATGTGTTCCCATAGGGTGCATCAGTCTTATTCGTGTGCAAAAAAGATAGTTCTCTCAGAATGTGCACAGATTACTGTCAGCTCAATAAAGTAATGGTCAAGAACAAGTATCCACTTTCCAGAATTGATGACTTGTTTGACCAACTTCAGGGTGACAGTTATTTCTCTAAGATAGACCTCAGATCTGATTATCATCAGCTCAAAGTCAGAGAATATGACATTCCAAAAATAGCCTTCCATACTCGGTATGGTAACTTTGAATTCTTGGTCATGTCCTTTGGTCTTACTTATGCCCCAGCCGCTTTCATAGACTTTATGAATCGGGTAATCAAATAGTAACTGGACATATTCATGACTTTATGATCCGGGTAATCAAATTGTACCTGGACATATTCATCATAGTCTTCATAGATGATATTCTAGTCTATTCCCACAGTGAGCATGATCATGCAAACCATCTCAGAATTGCACTTTAGACTCTCAGAGATAATCAGTAATTTGCCAAATTCATCTAGTGCAAATTTAGGCTAAGGTCAGTAGCATTTCTTGGTCATATCATTTTTTATGATGGAATTAGAGTTGATCCTCAAAATGCCAAAGTAGTATTCTAACCCAGAACTGTCTCTCCATTAGATATGAAGAGTTTCTTGGGTTTGGCTAGCTATTACAGGCGGTTTGTTGAGGGATTTTCTTACTTATATCCCCTATGTCTAGATTGACTTAGAAGAAGGTCAAGTTTCAGTGGTAAGATCCTTGCGAGAAGAGTTTTCAGGAGTTGAAAACTCGACTCATCTCAACTCCAGTCTTAGCTCTTCCAAATGGCTCAGATGGGTTCGTAGTGTATTGTGATGCATTCGAAGTAGGTTTGGGTTGTGTACTCATGAAGCTTGGTAAGGTCATAGCCTATGCCTCTAGATAGCTTAAACCCCATGAGAAGAATTATCCTACTCATGATCTTCAGCTAGCAGCCGTAGTTTTTGGCTTAAATATTTAGAGGCATTACTTGTACGATGTTCATGTAGATGTGTTCATAGATCATAAGGCAGTATGTCTTTTCTTGTAAAAATCTCAATCTTCATAAGAGAAGGTGGTTAGAGATCATGAAAGACTATGACATGAGTGTCCTTTATCATCTGGGAAAGGCCAACATAGTGGCCGAGGCTCTCAATAGATTTTCTATGGGTAGTGTTGCTCATATTAAGGACAGTAAGAAGAAGCTTGCTCAGGAAGTCCATCAGCTTGCAAGACTAGGCATTCTCTTAGTCGATTCAGAGAAGGGTGATATATGGGTTCAGAGAAGTTCAGAATCATCTCTAGTTTCTGAGGTAAAAGAAAAGCAATATAGAGATCTAAGGCTTGTCAAGTTAAAAGAGTTAGTCAAGGATCAAAAAGTGGAGGTTTTCTCCCAAGGGAGAGATGGTGTATTGCGTTTCAGGGTCATCAGTGTGTTCCAAGTGTAGACGACTTAGGCAGCAAATTCTTGCAGAAGTGGATGGTACGCGCTACTCTACTCATCCAGGGGCCACAAAGTTGTACCACGACTTATGGGAAATCTATTGGTGAAGTGGGATGAAGAGAGATGTTGCAGAGTTTGTGGCTAAGTGCTCTACATGTCACCAGATTAAGATAGAGCATCAGAAGTCTAGTGCATCCATATAGGAGTTCAGTATTCTTACTTGGAAGTGGGAAGAAGTAAACATGAACTTCGTGACGGGTTTACCTCGTACTTGTAATCAGCATGATTTAGTTTGGGTCATTATAGAATGGATGACCAAATCAGCTCATTTTCTTCCAATCCATACCTCTTATTTAGCTGAGAATTATGCTAAAATCTATATCAAAGAGTTGGTCATATTGCACGGTGTTTTGCTATTTATTATCTCAGACAGAGGTACCCAGTTCACCTCTCATTTTTTGAAAGCGTTCCAAAAGGGTCTTGGTACCCAAGTTCATCTTAGTACAACTTTTTATCCTCGAACAGATAGTCTAGCCGAAAGGACCATTCCAACTTTAGAAGATATGCTGCGAGCATGTGCAATTGATTTCAAGTGTAGTTGGGATAACCACTTGTCTTTGATTGAGTTTGCATACAACAACAACTACTATTCCAATATTTGGATGGCTCCATTTGCTGCTCTCTATAGTAGGAGGTGCAGGTCTCCAGTTGGTTGGTTTGAAGTTAGTGAGACCTTTGTTATAGGGCCTGACTTAGTATTCGATGCCTTAGAAGAAGTCTAGTTTAATAAAGAAAGACTTCGGGCTGCTCAGAGCCAATAGAAGTATTATACAGATATTTGTAGAAAAGATATTGAGTTTGAGATTAGTGATTATGTCTATATAAATATCTCTCTCCCAGGAAGGGGGTGAAGCGGTTCGGCAAGAAGGGAAAGCTTAGTCCTTGATATGTAGGTCCTTTTAAAATTCTCGGTCGTCTTGGCAAGGTAGCCTATGAGCTAAAATTGCCTTCAGATCTAGCCTCCATTCATCCGGTCTTCCATGTCTCTCTGCTCAAGAAGTGCATAGGTAACCCAGTAATCGTAGTCCCTATTCAGAGCATAGATGTTCAGAACAGCCTCTCTTATGAAGAGATTCCAGTCAAAATTCTTAAGTACCAGACTAGTAGACTGAGGAACAAAGAAGTCCCTCTAGTCAAAGTTCTTTGACGAAATCAGTCCATTGAGGGAGCTACTTGGAAAGAAAAAGTAGATATAAGTACCAAGATCCTCACCTCTTCTCTGCAAACTCAGATCTAGCTCAAGGTAACAGTTCTCCTTAAGATTTTTAGTTTTATGTTCAGATTTCAGTGATAAGCTTGGTAGCCATTTCATGTTTAGAATTTCATTATAAATTTTGTATTAAATACCATTGCATATTCAGTCATGCGTTCATGTATTAGTTCAGTCAAATAATTATGCATCAGATATGTATTCTCATTGTGAGGACCTTAGTTTATTAGAACACTTAGTCATGCATTCATGAATCAGTTACACATGCATCAGATACACATTTCCAGTATGTTATATTCAGTTATCAGTCATGTCAGTCATGAGATCATGTTCTAGTTGTTCATGTTTAATATATACATCAGTTTATCTTCTCCCCTCTCTCTAGTCTCATTCAAGGATGAATGTTCTCAAGGGGTAATATTGTAATACCCCCATACTTCTACTTAGCTTGAAGTCATCCTAAGAATGTTAAAAATTTACTTTGAAAGATGAATCCACTTTTATTTACGTGGAATTTATAAGATGAGGTGGCTTAACTTGTTATATGAGGGTTCCCACCATTCTAACTAGAGTTACCTGTTATATGAGGGTTACTCATAGATTGTCTTTACTAGTGGTGCGGTATTGACACCCTTCCAATTGGGGTTACAGATTGGAGCCCAACTCAGCCATAATGGCATATTAGGGGCATATCGGTTAGATGATTACTACCCACAGTTTCATGTTATAGAATCAGGACTATCAGATACAGTCATTCATTCTCAGCATTAGAACTCGGATAGTTCTACATAATTTAGGACTGTCAGATATAGTATACTCAGAATAGTACAAAACTCAGCTAGTTCTATAAGAAACTAGATTGTTAGATACAGTGGCTTATTATCAGTTATTTCAGTTAACAAATATCACTATCTCATGTTATCTTTACTTAGGCTTAGTAATCATGTTATCATGAACTCAGTTATAATTATTATGTATTCTTGCATGCATGCATTCTCATGTTCATATTATCCAGTAGATTAGTGTAGTTCATGCATGTGAACCCTTTACATTCAACCTACCTCACATGCATACCAGTATATTCAATGTATTGACTCATTTGCGCAATGGTGTTTTTTACCATAGGTTCAGAAACACGATCTCCAAAGCATTAGTAGCATTCTATTCTCAACAGTTAGAGTTAGCAGTGAGTCCTTATCTTTCGAGGACATGACCATTACTTTATTATATTATTAATTTATTAGATAGAGTTAGTTAGGGACATGTCCCATCAACTCCTTGTTCAGACAGTTATGTTTTAGAGGGTTTTCAGACTACAGTATGTTTAGACAGTTTTGTTTTGGGTATTTATACACCATCCCAGATGTTATGTCATATGGTGATTTATCAGTTTTGAATCTTATGGCCTTTCAGTTTATGTTTCTGTATTTATTCTGTATGTTATGCAGTGTTCAGGTACAGATATCAGTCATGGGTTAGCTTCTGGGCCTTCGGGGTCATGGGCACTTTTTAGCATTTCGGGTCCAAGATTTGGGGCGTTACAAACTTGGTATCAAATTCTAAGGTTCAATAGTTTCCCAGGAATTCTGAAAGTGTATCTAGTAGAGTCTTGTACTTGGGTGTGTTGCACGCCATATTTATGTGCAAGAGGATGTAAGATGTTTTAGGAATAGTTTCCCTTCTTTTAGTATTCATGTTATGCTGGTGGGAAAAATCTCCAGTTAATACCTCAGTCTGGTCTTCGTTTCCTCCTTTCTTCTACAGAACATGCCTCCTAAAAGAAGAAATAGGAATCAGCCAACACCTCAGCCTGAAGAACCTTTGGGCTAACATATTTCTCATGCAGAGTTCAAAGATGCATTCACTACTCTTGCTCAGTCAGTTGTTGCTAAGAATGAACGACCACCTATCATTCCAATATCCTAGTGGCTAATTGAGATTTACCAGGATTCCCAGGTACGACGATCAGGACCGACAGATTGTCGACCCAGCGACAGACCGTCGCACCCACCGTCGCACAACTTTTTTAGTTATTTTAAAGACATTTTTAAAAGGGTACATGGGTCTTTCTCCACCCAATTTAACCCCTAATTACACCCAACCATAGCTCATAACTTCATTATTCTTCTACTATAACAAATTAGGGTTTCTCTTAAGGATCAATCCCCAAGAACAATAAACCCTAGGTGCTTGATTTCCAAGCCAAGAATTCAAGTTTTCCTCCTCCAATCTTCAAGAAATAACTCACCCAGGTATGTTATGTGTTGATTCATAGGTCTCTTTCTGATGCAAGATCCAACAACACAACTAGAGTTTTCGGATTCCAACTCAACAACACAACAACAACAAGTTTTAAGTCTTGGTTTTTAGATTACAACACAAGAGATGGTCTTCGGTTTTTAGGCACAATCCGAGAAC
>JAPEIP010000122.1:178067-188808 GCA_026120095.1 Capsicum chinense | reverse complement strand
GGTTGGTTCGGCCAACAACTCGCACACGGCCAATTGCATGAACAAGGCTTGGAGTGTTTGTAACTCCCGCGCTTGGCTTCGTGTGAAAGGCCGTGTACACGTAGGGGTAGTCATAACCGTATCACTTTCACCCATGAAGCTCAAGAATCTCTTTTCAAAATACAATATTTATGTATTTATGAATGTTCATGTTTTGAATTGAATTGAAATTTATGTTCATGATATTGTGGGGCTTTGATTCATGTTTTAAAGTACATATTCCAAAGATTATCCCTAGTATATGATTATTTGCATAATAACCATTATAAACCCCCTTCAAGTTACAAGTGAATTAATGTATCCATGATTATTAGATGTGTTGGTGATTATATAACCAAAGCATGCTCCCCATGTATTTGATTAAATGCCTATGTGAAAGAAAAGTTCCATACTAGTATGAAAAGATGAAAACCCCACTTATGTACAAGTTTATGCATGTCAAATGTTTGATGAAATTCCTTAATCATTGAATTATGGATTATAGATGTTGGTCATGTATTCAACAATATCATGTTTTGTCAGTTTCTTCCCATCGAGTCCTGGGGGTAATTGTACCCAAAAAAATATAGTTGTGCCTAGAGTTAGTGTCATGTTTTAACGATATCCTCAGTCAAGCCATGATCTATAGAATTCAGTCAGTCATGTGACTCAGGAAATCTTAGTAATTGAGTAATCTTAGTACTATTCTGTCAGTTAATAGAATTTGTTAATTCAGTCAAGTTCATTTTAGTAATCCATGTTCAGTGTCTATTCAGATGTAAGTAAGAATAAGCACCGAGGGAACCGATGGGAACTCACCTGTTATATGAGGGTGTTATTCTTAGAAGAAATCCTTACATTCTAGAACTAAGTAGCCAGCGTAGGTTGAGACATCATAGCCTACTGTATAAGGGTAGATGAGGTGTCTTAACCTATTGTATGAGGGTTTTCACCATTCTAACTAGAGTTACCTGTTATGTGAGGGTTACTCACAGATTGTCCTTACTAGTGGCGCGGTATTGACACCCTTCTAATTAGGGTTACAGATTGGACCCTAAATCATCTATAATGGCATATTAGGGTCATGTCAATTAGATGACTTCTTCCCATAGTTTCATGTTATAGAATCAGGATAATTAGATACAGTCATTCAGTCTCAGCTTTAGAACTGAGATAGTTTTATGGAATTTAGGACTGTAAGATATAGTCAACTCAGAATAGTCTGAAACTCAACTAGTTTTATCAGAAACTAGACTGTCAAATACAGTCGCTCAGTATCAATTATTTCAGTTATACATATATCAGTATCTCATGTTATCAGTACTCAGGCTCAGTAATCATGTTATCACGAACTCAGTTACAGTTATTATGTATTCTTATATTCATTCTCACATTCATATTATCCAGTCGATTAGTATAGTTCAAGAATGTGAACCCTTTGCATTAAGCCTACGTCACATGCGTACCAGTATATTCAATGTACTAACACATTTGTGCAATAGTGTTTTATACCATAGGTTCAGAAGCACGAGCTCCAAAGCATCAGTAGTATTCCAGTCTCAGTAGTCAGAGTTAGCAGTGAGTCCTCATCTTTCTAGGACATGTCCATTAATTTATTATCTCATTAATTAATTTATTAGTTGGAATTAGTTGGGGACATGTCCCATCAACTCCTTATTTAAACAGTCATGTTTAAGAGGCTTTTCAGACTACAGTATGTTTAGACGGTTTTGTTTTAGCTATTTATACCCTATCCCAGATGTTATGTCCTATGGTGATCTATCATTTTTGAACCTTATGGCCTTGTAGTTCAAGTTTTCATATTTATATAGTATGTTACGTAGTGTTTAGGTATAGATATCAGTCATAGGTTAGCTTGTGGGCCTTTGGGGTCATGGGCACCATGTAGCATTCTGGGTACCAGATTTGGGGCGTTACACAAACCATTACAATACATAGATTTATCATGGACATTATTTAGAACATGTAGTGATAGCCTAAGTTTATCATTTAGATAAATAAAGGGTCATAAATCAGAATTCTACTAACTTAGGCAATTTATCAAACACTTAGGATACATATACTTAGGCTTAGGCATGAACAACAAAACAATACATCATGGCCAAATTAATCAACTCAATTTATAGATTTCAACCCACATGCTAACATAATGTGATGAAAACACACTAAAGATTCAAACTTGGGAATCATACAACACATCAACATGATCATAATCAATCCAAAACATGAATATCATAATTTATAATTCAATATTGTATTCTTGGAATCCAAGGATGAAAGGGATCCTTGGATGAACAATTTACATACATTAGTGGTTGATTTCTTTAAGATTGATGGAGGAAAGTTTGAATTCTTGGCTTGAAATTATCCACCTAGGGTTTTTGGTTCTTGAGTAATAGAAAATAATGAATGTATTTGGCCAATAGGGAGCTAAATTTCGTGTTATGGGGGCTAAAGGTCGGGGAAAATGACCTAATTACCCTTAAGGATGCGGATATTTAATGACTAAAAATTAGGCATCGATGCGATTGGCGACACGGAGTATGGATGGCATCACTGTGATACTCGACGCATCGCGCCATGATTGCACCAAGCCTCACTACTTTTACTAGCAATTTATGCAACAATGTTAACCAACACGATAGGCAACCCGGCGCACCAAGATCGCACTGGTCCACTATTTTGGGACTCCAACCATGGTTTAAACGAGGTCCAAAAAATCTAAAACTTATTCGGAAAATCCTATTAACCTTCCTGATCATGAATCAACAAAACTATGGACCTTTAGGGGACGTTAAGGCCGCAAAATGAGATTGCCAACTTTCAAAGGCCAAAGAAATAAACTAAGTCTTGAAACTTCGCTAAAATTTTCTAAGTCTGGGAACCCTTGACAAGCTTAAAGGACTAAACTAAGCTTAGAAATTATGCAGGGTCTTACACAGCTGTATATATAACACAAGCATAGAGATATCTATGTCATTATTCATCATTGAAGTCTTACATTTTAGTATCAAGTCACGTAACAAACCTGAAGCAAACATCCTTATCCTAGACCTCATGCTAGACACCAAATCCGAAGCATAACGAAACAACTGATGGAACTTCAAGTCATATTCCTTTACACTTAGACTACCTTACCTCTAATTCACAAAATCTTCAACCTTAGCATCCCTCAACTCTTGAGGAAAGAAATGGTCAAGGGAAGTACCAAAAAACTCCTCCCACACAACCTGCTCAGCATCATCTCCCTCAATTATTGCCATACCCCATACTAATAATATGCTACATCCTTTAATTTATATATGACAAACTCCACACCTTCCACATCAGTAGCATAAATCATCCTAAATATCTTCTCTATTTTATTAACAAACCCTTGAGGATATTCCTCAACCTTAGAGCCTATGATGGTTGGGGCATTTAACCTTATGAACTGGCCAACTCTAGTAACCTCAGAAGATAGGGCAATAGAATCAATACAGTCAGGATGACGAGACTTTGAAATCACTAACTATGTCAGCAGAGGAATAGATCAATATAATTTAGCATTAATGTCTCCTCGGGACTGTGAAGCATGAACATCATTAACTCAAGAAGCTCAAGGAGGACTCGTAGGGACCAGAATAACTTCACGTAGGCAATAGGATTAGGGACCCTAGACCAAATTTGTAAACTATAAGTAAAATAAGTTCCATCCATGTTTTTCTTATGTGGGACAAAGTAATTTACACGTGCATCAAATCTTTAGGGAGGCATGATATGAAATACGAACAACCAATGTTAGAGGAGATTCCAAAGCCATATACTCTATATCCCAAAAATAGAATATATGAAAGAGGAACATTCCTAAATTTCTTTTAGCCTCTCTTTTATAAGTGTGGTGTGCACCTCACTTGACCTAGATTTGTGGACACCCAATGATCATAAATCTAGTCTGTAATACAAAGGTTTTCATGACCCAAACCAGGGCCTGTCCATGATAGGCATCTCAAGTCTGCTAAGGATCATAGACCACCCCCATTAGCCTGGCCATCCAAAACATATTACAATTAGATGCCAATAAATTTCAAACACATAACAAGATAGAGTTGACTTTCAAACATATAACTAGATAGAGTTGCATTCTAAACATATAACAACATAAAGAAATCAATAACATGAGAGATCTAAGAATCAACAATACAATCCGCCCATACTTTTTCCACAAAATCCTTTATGTAATTAAACATCAACAAAAGTTTGAACATGCCTTCGACTATATCTAAAAAACTAACAAAATAGTATAAGACATAAGTAAAGACAAGATAATAAAATGATGTTCTTTCAGATAATAGAAGGTAACAACTTCAAAGATAACTTACGAACAATATCTACCACTGCGAAAAGAAATAGAAGTGTCTTCAAACCCTGTATCATATGGAGATAGTTCATGGAGAGTTTATGGGGTGAGCACTAGTATATATCTCAGAGAAAGGATAAGGTAATGCCATGATCAAAACAGTCCAAAACCATTCCAAACTAATGCACACTATCATATAGATGTATATACATAAAATATGTCGATATAGGTAGAAAGTCTTAGAATGATATTTAAAATATTATCCTGGACTATGTAGATTTTTCATCTTCTAAACACCCACTGGCTAAATGGGTTCATCTCCCCCATCTAAAAGGGCCTCAATGCATGTTAGCCGTATGAACTAGGGATATTATAGAAAGACTAAGGAATGCCTTGACCCCACGTTATTCCAAAATACATATATATATAAGTGTGAAGTATGCATCGGGTCATCAAGAACCCTACGCAAGAAAATGTGGTTTCCAGTGTTCGTCCTAACTAAGACTTACATCTTTACAGTAAGCTACATGATCTCCCATTAAGCCTAATTAAAGTAATTTACACATTTCTAATCATTAACTAAGAGTCATCCATTATGACGTTTACTATTGGTAAGTTCATACCAAGTCTGCCTATCACCTAATATCATATGCCATTTAATTATTTATTATCTAGGGGGAATGCCCAGACCCCCGTGATTTGTCAAGTTAAATTTAGGAGAATACATCTACCCCCTTAATATAAAATCAATTCAACACATGACCAACAAGGCTTTCCAAAAATGTTTTTATACGTTTAACCATTTATGCAATTAAATATTTTAGGGGAGTAAGCCAAATCACATGATTATCCATACTTCAAAACCAATTAAGCAAGTGGGTTGAGGGAATATAATTTTCTGAACTAAATTCAAAACCAATATCATCAAATTGGGGGAATGCCATGACCCCTATCCCATATCACCACACCAATGCATCTAATCAGTTTAAAAATGATCAAACATAAACAATGCATATAAAATCATGGGAACACCATTCAAACAATAATCATAAGAAAACCTCAACCCAAGTTCCAAAACCAACATTTAAAACCATGTGAAATACCAATATTGCATGCCAATAATACAACACAAGTATGTAAAGAAGAGATACATGACAGAAGGTATTGAGAATTCATTAAGGATATCACCAATTAGAGCTCTAGAAGCCAAATTCTTAGAAATCCTAATTGTTTTTTCCTTGCTGATTTATGACCATAAAGAGTAGTTTATGATGAAGTAATGATTTTAGCTAGGGAATGTGGGAAATAACCAAAGTACCCTTAATTATAATATTGTAAAAGCTGCCCAGTCATTACAGGTCATGAGTTGGGTTATGTCACGACTCATGAAGAATGGGTATGAGTCGTTTCCTAGACATATAGTCTGGGAAATGACTCGGGGCACCCTTACTAGTTTGGTCATGAGTCACACCCTATGACTCATGACCTGACCCGATAATTCATAGGGTTTTAATCATCTTCATGGTAGAAACAATGGACCATCCCACTGGTGGGACCACGAGTCTCACCATATAATCCATAATATCTCTACACAACTCGTGAGGTTCATGTCGTACTCAGGATAGAAACTTTGGATACTCTACTGGTTTGGTTAGGATTCCCTCCCTATGCTCGTGACCACACCTTACTACACATGAGATGCCATTCATAGCCTGAGCAGTAAGCTTAAAACTTAGATATTTTAGAGGTAAAAATCTGAGTTGTTAAAGAAGAAAATACAGACGAGGCTCTAAAAACCCAAAGGGTAGCTAACCATCCTTCCCATGGATGGTTGATATCCAGGTAAGCTAAGGTTATTGAAGTAGCATAGACTCACATTAGAAATCATAAATATAATATAGATGGACACGAGGCTTCATGTTCAAGCATTTAGGTATGGATTTAGGATGGATAAAATTGGTTTAAAATTTAGAGAGCATATAATTAGGGTGTTTTATTTAATTATTCATGTCAATTTGTATGTATGCCCAAAATTGGTGCTTTCTATTGTATTCTCGTATGGATTTTAATATGAAGAATAAATTATTAGGTATTAGTTAAACTTTAAGAAAAGGGATGGTACCAAATAAGGAGAGGGAAAGTTTTCAAACAACCCAGGGTGATAATCATAGTTAAGGTCTTCAAAGCTTTAAATTATGGAGGCATAATGGGTAAGGTCCCACCGGTAGCATAGGTGAGGTATTGTAGCCTAATCTATTTTGTGTTATATGTTCATGTTAACTACTTTGTAGTAAGTATTGTTAGTGCATGTTGTTTGGAGTGTTCTTTGTAAATAATTTACAGTCGTTATATAATTTGACCCACCTTACTTGCTAAATTTGGAATGTTCTATATGTGTAATGTTTTCATGGGCTTTAGGTAGAATAGGGTTGGTAGATACTTATGTTAGGAGTGTAAGTACATAGCTAATAATTTTTCCTATAGATTATATCTATAGGGGGATACATTACCTATAGTATGTATATATGATAACCAAGTGAGTTTAATGGTTCCATGAGTGAACTAGGGACTATGTTAATAAGCTTGATTTATGTTATCTGAATAATTTTCATATATTGGACATTATTAGAGTCAAAGGTGTTGAATTAGTTGCGATTAACTATATAATTGGTTACTTATATTAACTTGGCTTTATTGAACATGACTTGGTGGAATTTAGTGGACTTTTGATTCGAATCATAATTATTTATTTGTTAATTGTATGCTGAGTGCATGTCTTATCTCATATGGGATAGCTTAGGGCATTATAGTTTAGTTGGATATGATCCACTTACAATTTAATCCTTATTTCTTATTAAGTATGACTTATTAGGTTACCTCTCATGGTGAAATTCCATATAAAGTTGGATTGATTTAATAGTTCTATGTTAGCAGAATAAGAATTGTATATATGTAGTTGTAGGGTGGATTTGGTCTCATAACTGGGGAGCTGGGTGGCCAGGTCATATGCCTAAGTTGTCCTTCCCCAAGTATGATATGTGACTTGTTAGGTTTTGAACTAGGTCTAGGGTTTTCCCCTTATTGTTGTTATCCTCAATGAGTTATGTTGACCCTCGATGTAAGGAGAGGCTTGGTGCCCTAGGTTGGTAGGGTTATGGAAAATGGATAGGTAATGTATCTTGATTTATAAATAGAGGTAAGTGAAGGGGTTGTACGGAACCTTTAGGGGGTGGATTTTAAGTTTAAGAGAACGCATTTTTCATTAAATATTTATATTATATTTGTATAATCCAATTTATGTCCATAGATGAGGCTAACAAGTATGTTTTGTTTGTACTAATGCTATATTTGCTATTCCTATTTTCAGATATAGTCTTTTGCAGGATTCAGTTATGGTGTCTTGACAATTATGGTAGTGATCCTCTAATAACTCCCACTTTGTCACTCTCGGTGGAAGTTGTGTCTTGTATACTTTTCTCTTAGCATTGCTTTTACTTATTTAAAGTAGATCATAAGATAGTTTATGTTTATATTAATTTCTTAAATTGTGTACTAACGGTTGATTATTTTAGATCAATAAATATTTCTACTTGTTAAGTTGAATGGGTGGTAAGTGCTCTCCTATCTAGGTGGATTAGAGTAGCTGCCCTCATGATCTGATAGGCTAGGTTATTACAATTTGGTATTAAAGCCTAGGTTGTTAGGCTCCTATAACAATGTGAATGCTGAGTAGAGTCCTAAAATTGGTGTATTGATGTCCACATCTAATCATAGGAAATCTATGGGCATTATAGGAAAGTATTTCACTTTCTTAATTCCCCTCATGCGGTTTTTAAGTTGTTATATAGGCTGAGTACAATTGGAATCTCAACAAAGCAAGTGGATGTCACTTAACTTCATATAGTAGGATTTAAGCGATGCAAATTAATTTTGGGAAGGTTTTCATTGGTATCTAGCCATAAGGGTTGTGTGTAACATATTAGATAACCAATTTAAGGTCATTAAGTATGCAAATAAAGGTTATGCAATGAAACATGAAAAGTGATATCATTTTTGTTTTTTCTTATGTAATGTTTTGTAATTGTAGTTGCTAGAGTTTCCTGAATATATGCTATGTGAATGTTGTGAGTATTATTTACTGAGTGGTGGTTGGTTAAACTTGACTTTGACTTTGTTGTAGATAGATAATAATACAAAGGTTTCAACCAACGTTAAGGGCTAAGCGATTTGGTACTTATTTGAAATCATACTCTTTTGCGTAATTGTTTGAATTGTGATTTTCCCTTAAAGTATGGAAATCAGTACTAATTCTAGTTGAACACATGAATCTTGCTTCATTGTTTATTGTTAACAAGGCTAAACTTGCACGATTGGATCAAGGTTTTAATATATAATAGCGGGGGTAATTTAAGGGGTATTTCTCTTGTAATTAGGTTTTAGTAAAACTTTAAGTGTTATAATATAGTGTAAATTATTGTATTGTATGTGGGGAGAACTTTTCCAAGGAAATTAACAAGGTTTAAGCTTTTTCGGATTGGCACTATGGGTATTAAGGAGTTTAGGGAGAGGACATATGTAACACCCCACATTTTTGGACTAGTCTTTTAACCATCGCTCCTCATGTATAAATTGTAATCCAAATGATTCCCATGTGAATATAGGTTTCATGATCTTTATCCTCTTGTTTGATCTGCTTTTGAGGTGAAAAATGTTCATAAGAATCACTTAGAACAAAGTTGAGCTTAGAGTCTTTGATTTGTCCAAAGTTTGGTATTTAATTCTACAAGGGTCTACTTTGAATGAGTATAACTTTTATATACCTAGAATTTTGCAGCTCAAGACCCACCAAGTTCTAGATAATTGAATTAGCTTTCCAATGATACCAATTTCTCCTTAATCTGATACACGAGATAAAAGTTATAGCCATTTTCGTGAGAGAGGCAGAAGCTATGCGTGATTAGCATGCGACAAACACTCTATTTCAGCACTCTAGAGCATACGACACACGCTCTATTTCACACCTAAGGTTTCTAACTTTAGTCACGTTCATCCAAGGGCATTTCAGTCCTTTCCCCTCACCCAAATCTGCTAATAACACTTAATTTCATCCCCCAAAAGCATTATACACATTATTATTCATCTTTTCTCTCAAAAAAAAACCCTAGACACCTCCCAAGAACACCAAATTAATTATCTTCTCTTTAAGAAAAGCCAATAACTCATGTTTCCCAAGTCAAGAAAGCTTTCAAGGTTGGTGCCCTTTCACCCATGGAGCCCAAGAACCCTTTTATTTAAATTAAATAATGAACTTTTTATCATTATGATATTTTATATTTTCAAGAAGATTGAATTTTATGTTTCCATGGTGATTTAAATTAATTTCAGCCCATGTATGATCCCATGCAAGATTTGATTTCCTCATAATATGGATTTTGTTTCCATGTCATACACAAGTAAGTTTCATGTTGACGAATTGAATTCCCATGTTTAGAATATCGAATTATGAACATTTCCATGTATACAAGCATTTTCAAGAGAATTAATCTATTCATGCTTTGAGTTGCAATTTTCCATGTCCCATTTCATTGATTTCATGTTAAAATCCAACTTATGAATTTAGCCATGCACTTATATTATTTTCACATGTATACCATATTCCCATGATCAAGTTCATGACTCCCATGTGTGTGATGAAAAGTCTAATTATTGGGTTTTGAATAATGATTCCCGGTTATGGATTTAAAAGCATTAGGAAATTCGGAACAAATTTCATTGACCATCTTTTAAAAAATGGTATTATTAGAACCTCTAATTCTCCATGGAGTTGCTCTGCCTTTTATGTCAATAACAGTGCTGAAAAGGAACGAGGAACCCCTAGGCTTCTAATAAATTACAAGCCTTTGAACGCGGTATTAAAATGGATCAGACATCCGATTCCTAATAAAAGGGATCTATTAAAAAGAACTTTCAAAGCTAATCTTTATAGTAAATTTGATATGAAGTCTGAGTTCTGGCAAATTCAAATTGCTGAGAAAGATAAATGCAAGACAACTTTTAACGTCCCATTTGGACATTATGAGTGGAATATCTTGCCCTTTGGCCTTAAAAATTCTCCTTCAGAGTTTCAAAATATCATGAACAATATCTTCAATCCTTATACCTATATGTCAATTGTTAAATTTAATGGTTTGGTCGTTAGTGCCAAGAAAATGAAGCTCTTCCAGACATCTATAAGATTCTTAGGACATGATCTAAAGGTAGCTATAAACCCATTATTCAGCCTTTTAGCATGAAACAAGTTATGTCTAGATTCGACAAACCTGCGGAACCTTCTATTGCTGATCTTAAGGGAGAAATCTCTAC
>JAPEIP010000122.1:130620-145385 GCA_026120095.1 Capsicum chinense | reverse complement strand
TCTTGCTGAAAAACTGAAAACAGAAAGCTGAAAAACAGTTTTGTAGCTCTCGGTTTCTTGCTGAAAACCGAGACTGAAAGTTGTGATTTTTGTGTTAATCCGAGATTCTTGTGTTGTGATTTTGATATTGTATCAAAGAACTCTTTTAAAATTTAAGTAAATTGATTTCATGATTTCCATGATTTGGATTCAAATGTATTCATATTATAATGTTAATTGGGTTTCTATTCCATGATTAAGTGCAAGATTTATGTAAAACCAATTATTATGCGTGTAGTATCATGTGAATTTATGTTAGAGCCTTAAAATTATGATGCTCATGTGTTGATTAAAACTATGTGCATATATAATGCCTTCGAAGTATTTGATGAGTTGTTCATGTGAATTAAATAGTGAGATTATATCATGTTAGCATGTATACTAGTTTATGCCATTCGAGTGTTTGATAAAATGCCTCTATGGATATGTTATGAACAAGTGTGCATTTCTATGCTATGCAAGGTCATGTGATGCTTTACTTTTCAAGCTATGGAGTCCTGTGAGTATTTAATACCCAATAATTTAGCTATTTACATAGAGCAAGTGTCAGTTATGGAATAATCTCAGTTATGTCACAATCAGTAGTACTCTCAGTCAATTACAGAGCTCAGGAAAAAACTCAATAGACTCAATATCTGTCCAGTCTAATTTAGTATTAAATTCAAACCTCAGTAAATTTAGTCAGTTAACAGAATTCGGTAGTATTCTGTTAGTCAATGGAACTCAGTGAACTTAGTTTAGTTTAGTTAGACTGTATGATCAGTAATAGTTTAGTCCAGCCTAGTACAATTTAGAATTTAGTCTAGTGTCTATTCAGTTAGGAGTAGGATTTAGCATCGAATGAATCCAAGGATGGTGACTCACCTGCCAGTAGAGGGTGTGATCATTAAAAGTTGTCCTTGTGTTCTAGAACTATATAGCCAGTGTAGATAGTGTAGATTGAGACATCAACCTGCCAGTTAAGGGTTGATGAGGTGTCCTACCTGCAAGTTAAGGGTACCACCATTCTCATTCAGAGCACCTGCCAAATGAGGGTCACTCAGCTTGTCTTTACCTATGGCACGGTGCTGACAACCTTCCAACTAGGGTTACAGGTTGGACCCTAATCTATTCATAAAGGGGCATGTCAGTTTGATGATTACCTTTCACAAACTCAATTTCAGATTCAATCTCAGTATAGAACTCAGTTCAGTTCTACAGATTTAGGACTGTCAGATATAGTCACTTAACTCAGTATAGAACTCAGATCAGCACAGTACATTCAAATTACTGAAGCATACCTTTGTTTTGTGCTATGATGTCTTATATCATAGGTTCATATGCAAGGGCTCCCGATCATACATAGCAGCCCGATCTATTAGCAGTAGACTTAGTGGTGAGTCCTCATAGTTTGAGGATAGACTTATTATTTCAATATTTCAGTATAACATTTTATCAGTTTTCAGTAGTTGGGGTTAGTTGGGGTATTGTCCTATCAACTCCTTGTTCAGATAGTAGAGGCTTTTTAGACTAGAGTATTTCATACAGATGTATCAGTTTTTAGTTTTTAGTATTCAATATTTACTTTCAGTTTAAACCTTTTGGCAATTTTTTGCCTAATTTCCATATAATTATAGTATTATTATTCACTTATTGTACCAGGTACCCATCATGGGTGAGCTTATGGTCTCTTGGCATTATGAGCACCATGTAGTATCTAGGGTATAAACTCGGGGCGATACAGGAAATGAGCTAAGTTGTTCTATCTTTAACTTTGACAATATTGGAATTGATTTTATTAAACAATATTTGGTTTCATTAGAACCTTAATTGAATAATATGGGGTTTCTGACCTCCCATAATCTTGGGTTCCTATAACCTTATTAAACAATCTTGGGTTCTTGTAGAACCTTAAAAGATAATATTGGTTTCCTGTAGAACTTAAACTAGTGATATTGACAACATGGGTTCCTATAAGACCTTATTTGAATAATATTGGGTTCCTGTAGAACCCTAAATAAATAGTTTGACAATGTGGGTTCCTGTAGAACCTTAATCAATAATAGAGCATTAATCAACAATATCAGTTTCCTATAGAACCTTAATCAATAATATTGGGTTCCTGTAGAACCTTAATCGACAATATTAAGATCTTGTATAGCCTTAATAGACAATACCGAGTTCCTGTAGAACCTTAATGAACAATATCATATTCCTGTAGAACCTTAATCAATAATATTGGGTTCCTTTAGAATCTTAATAGACAATATTGGGTTCCTGTAGAACCCCAATTGAAATACGATATTTTACATAATTTTATTAATATTTATTAAATTATTTTTTCACGTAATTGTACACACTCACAATTTACAAATACATTGTCTATTATTATACTCTTTATTTTTATTATCATTATTATTATATTATGATTATTATTGTTATGTTTATTAATCCACAGTCTAAATCAATTTAATTTTTTCTGATTTATTTATTTACTAGCCTGATTTTTTCAATTTATAACAATTTTAGCCTAATCTTATTCGATTCATTACGATTTTAGCCTAATTGGTATCAATTTTAAGATTAAAATTAAAAGACAATCTTTTAATCCTTTTTAAATAATTTTAATCTTAGTTGTTGATCGAAACTGATCCAATGACTGTGATCAAGTTCCCAACTCTTTCCTTTAAACAAAACACCAAACCCTAATCACTAATTTCATAAAAATCAATCGTTTCTCCATTTTCTTTTTCTCTCTTCGTCTTTTCTCTAAAAATGAGTAAAGTCGCCATCGCCGGTTTCCACTGGAGAAGTCAACAAATTCTCTATTGCCGCTCTACCTCCCACCATTCATCCATCCAACCTTGGATACCGCTCCAACTAGCAACATCGACCCTAGCCAACCCCCTACTCTCACCATCTCTGATAAACAATCTCAAACAACTACCATCGCCACTCCTCTATCAATGCAGCGGCCAAAACTATCGTCACTGCTCTATTTTTCTCTTTTTACTAGTACCAGCACCGCCTTCACATCCATCTCTGGACGTCTCCCAAACCTACTGTCACTACTGCAATCTTTGTCAAATATTATCGAAAAATTATTAAATGCATGATGAATTCACACATGTGAATCCGTCCCATGTTGGTCCCCTTTATTCAATTTTTTGTCGAGCTTCTGTTAATCTTTCTTTTCTTAGTTTTGATAGATTTTATGTTTTGTTGGTAAAGATTGATTGAAATATTTCCTTAATTCTTTGTGGTTTTGTGTTTGCTCAATCATCTATGCTACCATATGTTAGAAACTCAATTTTTATCAAATTCGACTAATCTTAATTTTTGAATTGGACACTAATTTTGTTCAATCTCTCTAATGCATTTGTTCTCACTTGTGGATTGATTGTTCTGACTGCTGTGTTGCAATTTCGTTGTCAAATGTTATCACGCGTTCTGCAGAGTTGTGATTAATTTGTTTTTTAATATATTTAATTTGGTTATTTCGGTAGATCTTAAATTGGGTAATTACTCAATTATATTAACACGCTTTATAATTAATTCACTTTAAATATTTATTCGGCTAATTTTTTGTAGTGTTTGCCTTATTTGATTTTCACTTACTTTATTGAAATATGTAGTACTTAATACTTAATTATTTAAGGTAAATTTATGTCTATATTATGCCTTCTCTTTATAGGCAGATTCTTATTTATTTCCATTATGGCAATACAACATGATTGTCCTTCTTAATTGATTCCCTCATTATTTTTGACAGCAAATAATCCATTTGATTGACTGAGAAAATATCTTTCTTCCTTTTATTTTAGGTGATCATTCACTACTCTCCAATTATATAAACTCACCATTTTCTTCTTTAAAGGACATCAGAATCTCTCTTCTCTTTTGCACTTTTTGATCTCTACGCTCCCTCGTACAAAAGCTTTAAGAAAAAACAAAAGTTTCTTTATGTTTGAATATTTGGTCTCAATCTATTTGTGTCAATTCGTGTCGGACTTTTGGTATTATTTGGTTTTCATATTATTTCTAATTATCATCAGCCGGTAAGTCCTTGTTGACATAATTTCTTTTACACCTTATCTGATTATGTTAGAGAGCATGTCCATAGGAATTATTCTATATTCTATTTGTTGTATCATTACTTGGTCAATTTTATGCACGGAATCATGCCACAATACTTTTGCTTGTCTCTATATGTTTGCCATGCTGTTTTCATTATGTTTAACAAGTTCGAATTTGAAGAGTCGCCCTAGAAATTGGGGCAGCATTTCTCTTTTCTTTTCATTACATATTTATTATTTGTTGCATTCTAATAAATTTTGTAAGCCTAGTGATGTAATAATATCTATGGGGCTGCTTGGGGGGTGGAGTTATGTATACATGAATCACCTAGGCTAACATAACTTAGGTCTACGGGCTTTACGTGCTACGTGAATCACTTAGGTAAGCATAATTTAGGATTCATTAATTAAATTGCCTATCACTTATTGATGTGTGAGCAGACGTTAACATATTTAAGGCTTTTAACTGAGAAAAATTGTGAATTCTTAAGTAACTTTTGTCTTTTTGATTATTTTACTTTCATATTGGAGTAAAAATCATGATGCAAGGGAAATTTAAGAAAATGGAAGCAAAAGAGCTAAAAACTGATGCAAACGAACTGGAAGTATGGATGACGACATTCCTGATAAGTCATCAGCCCTATGATAAGTTATTAGAAATCACGTCAGGTGCAGTGTTAGAGGAATTAAAGTGAAACTATAATGACATTTCTGACATGTTGTCACAACTATGATAAAGTACCAGAGTTGCTGTCAAGTGTAGGCAGAGAATTAAATTTTGAATGAAGAAGTGACGACACTTCTGATATGTCGTCACGTATCTGATAAGTCATCAAGCTTTATCGTCAGTTAAAGCAGAAGATGCCAAGAATGCTGGAGGGCCTGACGACATCCCTGATAAGTCGTCAGGACCCTAACACGCCGCCACAAATGCCGTCACCTATTCCGAAGGATTTTCTAAACATAGTGATTTTATATCCTTATTTAGGATTAGCTATAAAAAGAATTTTTTATGGTTTTTTGGGGGGTGGAACTTATGTTTTAAGAGACATATTTTGATATTTTCTCTCCCGAGTTTCTTGGCTTGAAAAAGCAAATACTTTGAAGAGATTATTATCAATATTTTGGGATTTTTCCTTTGTGATCTAATATACGATTCACTAGATATTATTCATCTCTGTAAGTTTATCTTACAAATCATGAATTCAATTATGTATTTTGTTCATTACATCATGAGTGGCTAAACTCGATTAACCTGAGTAATGGGATCTAGGGTTAGGTCTTGATGAGGTGCTAAGTATTCAAGATTCAAAAGGTGGTAGGATTTCTTGATAATTTTGAAGTTTTAATTAACATCTGTTAGTTGTAAACAGTAGACAAACCTTTATTGATTTTCTTAAGAAAGAAATCAAATATATTAGGAAGTTAATTATCAACAGGGACTCGAAAATACTTTGTTTAATAATCAGAGTTATTACAAGGTTGGTTAACCTGAGGTAAAATCTGGGTAGTAAATAGAAATTTCGTAAGTCCGAGAGGATTAGGGAATTAAATACTTAAGTAGGTCGAGAGACATTAAGCATAACATCGATAAAGATAGCTTGTTATCCTACCTACCGTGAGAATCTTGAACTACTTTTAGCATTTATCATGTACCGGAAGCCCTAGTTAACATAATTCTAGTTATTTCATAAACTCTTGATTTACAAACACTGAAACTAAAGTGACCAACAATTATTTGCTGATCATCAAAAACCCCCATTTTATCTTTTCATATCAGTTGTTTTAATTTAACTTGTAGCTTTAATTTTAAAATAGTTTAATCACCACTCACATTGTTTCCTGTGGATTCAACCCCGACTCCAAAGTTGGGTAAATATATTGACGATGACCTCCTTGCACTAAGTTGAAGTATAAGTTGAGCATTATCAAAAATGGCGCCGTTGCCGGGGAATAATTTGGCGTATTGAGTTGGTTTAGAATTTTTACCTACTTGCTTGAATTTAAACTTGTAAATATTTGTTTTTAGTTTTCTTTTATTTCTTGTGTTAGGTAGATTTTTATTTTAGTTTACTTATTACTATAGCATCATGGAATGAACATGAGCTTGGTGGTTGGAAATCTTATCTTGATAATCCATGTCCATATTGTGATGGACCTCACTTTTGGTAAAATTGTAGATATGCTCTCGGAGAGAGATGTGTGCACCATCTTCATCCTACTGGGAGTATGATTTTTCTTTATGTGGTGGTGAATATGTACATTGGAGTGATTAACCAAATGCTCCCGCCCCCTATTGCGCTAACCAACATTCTAGTTTTTTTTTTTGAGTTTTACGGGTCTTATGGTCAAGAAAAAAAGGAATGAAGCACCGAAAAGAGTGGCATTGAAGCAATGTTTCAATGAATGTTGGATCTCCAAGAAAAAATATATGGTATTGTATGTGATATGTGTCAAGGCATGAGGCCAATCATTCACGAGGAGATGGATATAGAGGTTAATCATTCAAAGCATTCTTCCACATTATACTTAGATGATATCTTATTTGTGGAATCATTTTACAAAATAGAAAAGTGTGAAGATAAAGATCAAGAACCCTATATTGATGTTGAGCTTGATGTTGAGAAACCCTTGGTGATTTCCCAACCAACTGAACCATTCATTAATGAAGATGCCAAAGATGAGGAAATGGTACTAGAGTCAAAAGAAGAAATCAAGCACTATTCTTAAGAAGACTCTAGTCCATTTTAGGGTAAATATACTATTATGGATGCTACTCCGAAATTAAGAGTTAGTTCACATTCGATCCACTTTTCAACATTATGCTTGGTGGATGTGATGAAAGTCGAATTACCCAAGAAATTGATGAGTTTTAAAAAAGAGGAAGAAAATTCTTACATTTTAGAGTTTATCTTTCCAAAAGGCTATAATACTACAACCCCAATCTTGAAGGCTAAGAAGCTCAAAGATCGATGTCAATTTAGTGTCTTTTTAAGATCCTTACTATTTCCCAATGAGCCCACATGAAAGTTAGATGTAAAATTGGGCAAGCGATTCAAGTCTTCGGAGTGGCTAATAGAACACTCCTTATCATGCACTCACATTTGCCTAACGGACCTAAAAAATGTATAGATCGAAAGATGGGTCGAAAATTCAAATCATCTAAGTGGAGGGATAAAGGATGACTAAATATTGTCGTGCCACAACACTAAATTAGGCGCTTCTTGGGAGGCAACCCAAGGTATTTAGTTGTTTGTATTCGTATTATGTGATTGACATAATATCTTCGCACCCATGGTGCCACAGGTATGTTTCTAACTCTCTCGTTTTTGTTTAACGCATTAGGGACATTGCATGATTTTAAGTTGTGTAGAGCTACTTGTAGGTGTTGATGTCCTCTTGGGGTTTTTGCTGCCATGCCTCTTTTCCCCAGAGTCTTATTCCTAGAAGAGCTGGCATGTTTAGGCGTATTGTGTTTGTTTTGTGATGTGTTTTGGTTAATTGGGGGAAAAAAATAAGTATCTAGGACAGTTGACATATTTTTGTTGATTTTTCTTGAAATGATAAATACCTCTCCAATTATCTATTTGGTAACTGTGTGATGTTCATTTCTATGTGACTATTGTGAATCTTTTTATGGCATTAGTACTAGGGACATGATAATCACTTCTAACAATTGCATGAACCTAATGGGTAGTAGCTTGTGATATACCTTTATGCCATGTATATGTGAGATGCTACCGAGTTTCCGTTATGTGTTAAATCCAGAATTGCCCAGTTGGTCTTGCCTTGGTTGTAGGATAGCAGTTAGGAAAGGTTCATTGGCCGTTGTTGATATTAGTCCACTTTTAGCCTAAATGACCTTCCATGTGTGAATAATATCCTTTGATCCTAATTTTGAGCCTGAATGCCTATTCTTTTTATTATACCTATCACCTTCCCATTTGTATCACAATGAACCTATTTTAGCCGTGGTCCTCCTTGGACATTGTGCACTTTGACTTAGGCAAATAGCATAAGTTGAGGGTGGCTATCATAGGGGTGCATGATATACAGTGAGTATGAAGAAGGGTAAAAAAATGCAAGTCTGGGTGTGGTAGGAAAAGAATTAGAAATAAAATTTAAAAAAATGATTGAATAAAAATTGCACCCAACTTGAATGTTCTTTGATCAAGAAAGGGAGAAATAAGGTAAAGGTTGATAATTGAGACCCCAAAAATAGTGTAGTGCCAAGGAGGCTTAGTTACTTTAAATATCCTTGTGTATCAAACCAGCCTCAAGCCTACATTACAAGCTGAAGAAAAGTCCTATATTGATCCTAACTTAACTTTCTGAAAGCTTCGGTAATGAAAATAAGGGCAAGCATATGGTATTTGACATGCATTGATTGAATTTTATATATGAGTGAGGAGGGACTTCATTGTTGTATGGGCACATCGATTGCATTGCTAGTTGCCTACTTACTTGGGTAGTGTACTTTGTACATATGCATAGTTATTGTTGCTAAGTTGATGCCATATCTTGATTCCTTTCTGTCATATTATTAATCTTCATGGATATACACAGCTAGTTTAAAGAGATTGAAAATGGAGAGAGTAATGTGTTTTGAACTAAAATTGATGATTAACTGTCATAGGTATCTTATATGTCTCTTGGTTAAGCATTGTAGTATTGAGTTTTAGTTTTCTTGAGGATAAGCAATTGTTTTAAGTCGAGGGTGTTGATGTGTGAGCATTCGCTAACATATTTAAGTCTTTTAACTGAGAATAATTGTGAAGTCTCAAGCAACTTTTGTCATTTTTGATTATTTTACTTTGATATTGTAGTAAAAACCATAATTTAAGGAAAATTTAAAGAAATGGAAGCAAAAGAGCTGAAAACTGATGCAAAAGAACTTGAAGTGTGGCTGACGACATTCCTGATAAGTCGTCAGCCCTGTGATAAGTTATCAGAAATCACATCAGGTGCAGTGTTAGAAGGATTAAAGTAAAACTATGATGACATTTCTAACATGTCATCACAACTATGATAAGGCGTCAGAGTTTTCGTCAAGTGTATGTAGAGAATCAAATTTTGAATGAAGAAGTGATGATATTTCTGATATGTCGTCACGTATATGATAAGTCATCAAGATTTATCATCAGTTAAAGCAGATAATGTCATGAACGCTGGAGGGCCTGTCGACATTTCTAATAAGTCATTAGGACCCTGTCACTCCATCACAAATGCCGTCACCTATTCCAAAGGATTTTCTGAACATTGTGATTTTATTTCCTTATTTAGGATTAGCTATAAGAACATTGTTTAGTGTTTTTTTAGGGGGTTGGCACTTGAGTTTTCAGAGACGTATTTTGATATTTTATCTCTCGAGTTTCTTGGCTTGAAAAGAAAAATACTTTGAAGAGATTATTATCAGTATTTTGAGATTTTTCCTTAGTGATCTAATCTGCGATCACTAGTTATTATTCATCTCTGTAAGTTTATCTTTCAAAGCATGAATTTAATTATGTGTTTCGTTCGTTACATCATAAGTGGCTAAACTCCATTAACCTGAGTTATGGGATCTAGGGTTAGGTCTTTATGAGGTTCTAAGTATTCAAGATTCAAAAGGTGGTAGGATTTCTTGATAATTCTAAAGTTTTAATTAAAGTCTGTTGGTTGCAAGCAGTAGACACACTTGCTTTGATTTGCTTTAGAAAGAAATCAAATATAGTAGGAAGTGAATTATCAATAGGGACTCGGAAATACTTTGTTTAATAATCAGCACTGTAACAAGGTTGGTTAACCTGAGGTAAAATTTGGGCAGTAAATAGACCCTAAGTCCGAGAGAATTAGGGAATTAAATGCTTAAGTAGGTCGAGAGACATTTAAGCATAACATCGATAAAGATAGCTTGTTATCCTACCAACCATGAGAATCTTAAACCACTTTTAGCATCTGTCATGTACTAGAAGCCCTAGTGAACATAATTCTGGTTATTTCACAAACTCTTGATTTACAAACACTGAAACTAAAGTGACCAACAATTATTTACTGATCCTCAAAAACCCCTATTTTATCTTTTCGTATCATTTGTTTGAATTTAACTTGTAGCTTTAGTTTCAAACTAGTTTAATCGCCATTCACATTGTTCCCTGTGGATTTGACCCCAACTCTAAAGTTGGGTAAATATATTGATGATGACCGCCTTGCACTAAATTGAAGTGTAGGTTGAGCATTATCACTTAGAAATCATGATTTTAGGAGTTTAACGAATTTTGCATGATCAAAATTATGTTTGAATAGGTCAACTTAGCTTACAATGTATTTTACATTTGGCATGTTTAACAAAGTTTGACATATTACAAACGACATTTTTATCCTTTTTTCACATTCTCAACGACTATGTTTTAATTTTCCACATTTAAATAACATCCTTTTTACTAATTAACTAAATCTCCACATTTAAAAGGCAATATCTTGCTCATTAAATCACTCTCCGACATGTAAATATTAAATTCCAGCATATTAAATTTGTCTTTAAGTTCTAGCAAGTTCATTTTCAACGTTTGTGTGGCTTTTATTAATATTTAGTTTATTTAAATTAACTCTCTGCATGTAAAATCTTTTGTCTGTCTACTAAAATTAATCTTCAGTAATTTTTCAACATACCCACATTAATATTCAGTGCATAAAACGAATCTTTAGGATATAAGACAAAATTTTCAAGCATATCGAAATAATGCTCAACATGTCTAATAAATTTTAAGTAATGTTTTGTTTTAATTTCCACAAGTAATAAATGTTTCCAGTAACAAAAGGGTAGGCTTAGTTATTTTTCAGCATGCGAATATGTATCATTGGCATTCTAAATTAAATTTTTATCATTTTGAATATATTTGGATAACAGAATTAATGGGTGTCACTCCCCAACACATTTACAAGACTTTTACATGCCTTTTTACAAATTCACAACACACTTTTGAAGCATTTACTAATTCCCTCTTGACATAGCAATTACTTCTTGCTTAGATATCATGCCTACAGGTTTTAAATATACTGAATAATTATTTTTCTTGCATGTTAATCACTCTAATCACTTTTAATAACAATGAGGCTAACCTGAGACAATTATATGCCATGTGATGTCCTATCTGTTTTGTGTTTTGGAGTCCTAGAAATCATAGCTTTGTTTGTCTAGATCAAAAATCCAAAATAGTAAAGCCTAATGCCTCTTGGATGATAAGTGGGATGATAGGTATTTTGAAAGCGTTAGTTTTATCCTTTCTTTTAGAATATTTTTTTAAGATTAACAACCAAACTAGCTTGGGTAGGGCGGGTAGACCTTCGGAAATGATGACACCCAGAGACATTATACGATGTTCGACATTGTTACATATTTGAGATTCTGGCTAGTGGGTTGTACAGTGATTAAAAAGTTGGGGTTTTGATCTGAATGATACCAAAACCTATTCTTTGTTTGATTTTGAGAATTCATTATAAGACCAAAACCTATTCTTTGTTTGATTTTGATAATTCATTATTTCTTACATTTACTATACATGCTTATTTGTTTGGGATAGTTTAGGTTTTTAAATTAATAAATAATTTTGTTATAAATTGCTTTCCTTATCTCTCTTCGTTTATGTACTTTATATCATTTGTTGTCTTGTTTTTGCCTCCACCTAGTTAATGATTAGAAATAATAAAATAACATATTTGTTTATCTGTTACTTTATCACTTAGTTAACATTAATAATAAAATAAATGACCTTTATTTGATCACATAGAATCCCCACATAAAATATAAATTTGATTGGGAACCACCTTTGTGGACCTCAAAAAGTGCCTAACACCTTCCTTTTAAGGTAATTTGAACCCTTACCCGAATTTCTAGTGAACTAAGACAACAATAAAATAGGTTCGTAGTTATCCTAGACTAGTTATGCACCTTAATTTGTTAGGTGGTGGCTCTTCACATTCATACTTAAAAATCCCAAAAAAGAGTGGTCACGTCAAGTCCCTCTTTTTGCGAGAAAAATGAGGCGCGACATACTTTAGTAATGAATTTCATATGACCTTGTAGGGAGAGAGATAAGTCTAAATCTATGCTCAGGCTGGTTATTTGTTGATTGTTTATCCATGAATAATGGATAAATTGGTATCTATTGTAACGACCAAATTCTATATTACTAGAAAATGCCTACAAATTAATATGGAGTCCAGGAATTTTTGGGACATCATTCAAAGCTTTTGTAGGATCATGAGTACTTAAAAATCTAAGGATTTAAATAATTGGGTCAGGTTAATGTCAACCCGCTATAGATGTATTTATTCTACTACAACGGTACCGCTATAGTGATGAGCTTGCCGATATAGAGATGTGAAACAATTCAAAATACCAATTAAATGGGATTAATTTCCCTTCACTACTTTGAATCAAGTAACAATGTGGCTAGCTCTAAAACCTTAAGGGCAACCACCCATGCCTTAGAACCATGGAAAAGAGGGGAAGGAGGTGTGAATCAGTTCAAACCCTTTGATTTTTGTGAGCAACACTTCTATAACCTGACCTCCGACTGGTAATTGAATTGGTGCGACCTTTCCACAACTAGTTGATAACTAGAAAAGCTAAGGTTAATAATATAACATAGAATCGGGTTAGGAAGAATAAACGTAACATAGATGGTCGAGAGGCTTCAGGTCTAGGACTTCAAGAACAATGTTGCATTGGGTAAAATTGGTTAAAAATTTAGGTAGCATATAATTACAAGTTGTTAGATAACTATTCTTATCATATTATATGTATGTTATAAATTGATTTCTTTGTCATAGACTCTTATGGGTTGTAGTGGGAAGAATAGATTATCAAGTACTAGTTATACTTTAAGAAAAGGGATGGTACAAAGTAAAGCATGGAGTAGTTTTTGAACAACCTAGGATAGTAATCCTGGTTAAGATTTTTAAAGCTTAGCAATTTGGAGGCGTTGTGGTTAAGGCCCCAACTGTATAGTAGGTAATGGTATTATAGTTTAATCCAATTTGTGGTATATATACATGCTAACTACTTTGTTATATGGCTTGTTAGTGCATATTGTTTGGTGTTCTCAGTAAAAATGATTTGGGTTACTATATGATTTAACCTGCCCTACTTGCTAAATATGGAATATTTGGTACATAGAATATTCTCACTGAAATTTGGTGGAATAAGGTTGGCAGACACTTGTGTCAGGGGTTTTAGTACATGAATGGAAATTATCCCTTACAGGAGATTTCTAAAGGGTCGATGCAACACCCATAATGTGTATATACAAGGTTTAGGTGAGTTTGATGATTCCATGAGTGAATCACGGAATATGCTGATGTGACTAATAAATGTGTACATAATTGAAATTTATGTGATATGGGTACTTGTCATTTATTGGATATGGTTGGAGTTTGGGTTTTTGAATTGGTTATGATTATAGTTGTTGGCTTGTATATATTGAAAATGACTTAGTACAATTTGGTTGACTTATGATTGTAATCCTAATTGTTTGTTTCTTATTGTATGCTGATTATTTGTTGGCTTGGGCATTGGATAACCCGAGGCATTAAAGTTTAGTTGGATGCAATATGCTAATGCCTTAATCCATGTTTCTTATTAGGGTTAGCTTATTAGGTTACCTTTTCTGGTGAAAGTTCACATGAATTTTTCATTGATTAAAGATTTCAATATTTGTGGGATAGTAGAAGGACATGTGTTCTTATAGGGTGGATCCCATATGATGATTAGGGAGTGGGGTGGGTCATTTATATGCCTAAATAAGCCTTCCCAAAATATGATAGGTGACTTGTTAGGTCTTGACTTAGGTCTAGGGCTTTTCCCTTATTGAAGTTGGCCTTTTGGATTATATCGACCTCAGTGTAAGGCCAAGTTTCATGGTCTAGGGTGGTCGGGTTGTGGAAGAGGGATAGAGTGGTGTCTTAGGATTTCCAAATAGTGGTTAGTTAGGGGGTAGAAGAGAACCTTTGGGCGGTGGGTAATGAGTTTCGAGCATGTATGTCTCTTTTGAATATTTATTTTATACTTGTGTAATCTGATTCAGATTAATCGATGAGGCTTATAGTACATGCGGTTTGTACTGATGCTATTCTTGCTATACCCTCTTTGGGTTTAGTATTTTGCAAGAACCAGTGATGGTCAGTTTCTTACTCATGAGGAAAGGTTTGTCTTGTGTACTATCCTTTTAGCAGCTCTTGTACATATTTAGAAAAAATACTAGGATTATTATTTATGTATTAATTTCCTAAATTATGTAATAATGGTTGAATAATTTTGATCAATAAAAACTTCTACATGTTATGTAGAACTGGTAGTAAAGGGATCTCCAATCTAGGTGGATTATAGTAGGTGCCCCCATAATCTGGTAGATTGGGTCGTGACATAGCTTGTAATGAACCTCTAGGTCATATCTAAATTTGCGTGCATTTTCAGCATTTTGAGGCTTCCCACAGTGGCTATAGGTCATTTATGACTAATCAAAATGTAGGTTCAGTTATCAAACAGTTTGTTTGGACTTAAAGCTCATCTTTTTATTTTGGAGCTCTCACCATTTAGGATTTAGTATCAGACCAAAACTCCTAATAGATAACCTCAGATGAGAATCTCGACAATCCCATCATTTTTGAAATGTTGATTTAAGGATAGGG
>JAPEIP010000122.1:97051-118343 GCA_026120095.1 Capsicum chinense | reverse complement strand
GAATTTTGCCTAGTATTTCTCTTCTCAAGTGTAGGCTCAATACCCTAGAAGTCCCGAGGAGAAGCCTAAGAAAGTTCCCTTCAAGGCCTTGGTCGAAAGTCCCAATTTTGGGATAGGTGATGAATAAGTTATTCCAAAGGGAAACCTTGAAATAATCCCTTGTTATGTGGAGAATGAAGGCCGCCATAATGCAAACCCAAGTAAAGAACACACTTCCCATGGTCTACAAGGTAACAAAGCTATCTTCTACACTTCCTTAAACTTAAAATGTTGTGATGTGGCTAGAAGTGGCCAAAGTGGTGTAGTTCAAATTTTCTTAGTAAAGAATTGTGTGAATCTTTCTTTTGTGATACTCTTGCTGTTATTAGGTAGCATAAGGACCAAACTCTTGTTGTGAGTATGCAAGCACTAGTTGATCCTTTAGATGACAAAATCAATTCTTTTCGTAAGAATGATTTGTGTCCATCTAGTGCTAGCA
Organism: Capsicum chinense; assembly: GCA_026120095.1. Taxonomy (NCBI): domain Eukaryota; kingdom Viridiplantae; phylum Streptophyta; class Magnoliopsida; order Solanales; family Solanaceae; genus Capsicum; species Capsicum chinense. Next base: position 117,865 of record JAPEIP010000122.1, on the reverse strand, counting down.
CTTATAACTTGAATAAGGTTCCATTACCAACGGACAAGAGTATTCACACACACTAGTGGCCTGCCCTAGTACAAACTAAGGGAACTTGGGTACATTCTACACTCCCTTGAGTTTAAAAAGTTATGATGTGATTTTGGGTACATCTAGTGTAGAAGTACATGTTTCCTTCTTTGATAATACTTTGGGTAAGTGTGATACCCTAGTAAATGGAATGAGTAGCCTCGGTTTATTCCCTTGGCCACATCACCCATTTGATCCCAGTGTACTAGTGGGGTGGGGAAAGGATTGTTTCGGCTTGAGCTTATTGTCTCTCGATGTTTACCTTAGCCCTATCCTTTATGATGCATATACTAAATGTTACATGGACAAAATAAGGGATTGCTGGTTGTATTTTAAAAGTGTACCCCCTCAGCATGATGTCTTCACACTTGATTCCTTCCAATACTACCTGAGCCTATGATGATAACCATGTTAATTTTTAATTGGTATTATGTAGAGGTAGTAAGTTTGGTGGCTGGTTTCCTTTTAATGATAATGATTGTGAGTTTTGTAGCCTAGTGAAAGGAGTGGGTCACCTCAGATTAACCCCTTGTCTTCTACTACCATTTGACCCCAGAATACTCTTGAGATGTGAAGGTTATAGTTGCTGGCCATGCTCACTTATTTTTAATATTGATGCTATTATGTCTTTGGTATCCTTTATACTAAGATATTTATGTCAAAAACCAAGGATAGGTGGATGTATGTCAAGTGTGAGCAACCATGGGTTGATGATATATGTGTGGTACTAATACTAACCCTCCTACCAAGAGGATTTTGTGTTTGTTTTGCTTTCTTTGGTTTTTGCAAGATCTGAATTTGTGGACAAATTTCTTCAAGATAGAGAGGATGATACAAGAACAATGAGCATCAAGAGCACAAGGTATTGTCAAGTGAAGGTTAATGAAGACATTTTGCACTCCAAGTAAACACTTAAGATGCGCCCAATTCCCTTAGCTCATTAAGGGTAGTTTTGTCATTTGTCATGTAATAGTATAAATAGACCATTTTGCTTATCTTTTCATTAGAATTTGATGAAATTGGATATTAATCTTATATTGTAGTTTTTAGTCTCTAGTTTTAGCTCTTAGAATCTGAAAATTGGTCCAAGAACATTTGAAGTTAGGGTTTTACTTGTTTCGGATAATTTGGCATGAAAGCTGTACATAAGAAAGAGTGTTACCTTTGGGTCACCTAAGAGGAACGTTTGAATTCTTATTTGTGAGGTGTGTTGAAAATTTTGAAACATCTTCTAGTGCGAATCATTGAATAAGAGTAAGGGTCTTTCTATCTATCCTTTAATTTCAAGCATTCTTTTTCTTCATCTCCATTCTATGTGTTGTTTTCTCTTTATTTAGTAGCTAGAATTTGCATCTTAGTAGGCAATTTCATGTATAACCTATCTTTGGGCTATCACAAAGAGATAAACTTGCAAGTGTAAGGGTATGATAATACCCATGGTGTGCCTTAATGGTTGATTCATTTTCTAATAAATGAGTTATGTGATACGTTATTTAAATTTGTCTCAATAGTGGTTATGTAGAGAGGTCGTGAAGGTATGGGTCTTGTATGACTTCCATTGGAAACTCATGATTTCTGATAAGAAGTTAGCTTTTTATTACCTATATGCATGGTACACATTATTGATATATTAGTATCTTTCACTTAATGTGAGGCAAGGGCATTCCCTGGTCTTCCTTGATGGTTGAGCTACATAGTCTAGGTAGAGTTTTACTTTATGATAAGCCTTTCTCCCTTTGCCTACATGACATGTTTATACATAGATATGATTAGGTACATTAGCTTGAATGATTTTGAAAATATGGATCATGGTATTATTTTATCTCCTACACTTGGGTTACAGGCTAGTGCTCAGCCTACTAATGGTCTCCGGACGCTGTATCACTATGCGATGCTGGCTCTAGATATACTTTTACTTTTTGTGTAGTTTTAGGTGTATTGGCTCGATTCTTTGGTTGTTGGTGCTGAAGTGAAGAGATTTCACTCCCCAAAAAACTTGGTCATTTCATCAGTCTCCTCACACAGACTAGAATTAAAGAGTTCACAATTACATTATCATTGTCATTTTCATTGTCAGAGTTGAGGGGAATGTCCTAACGTAGATTGTTTTTGAATTGTAGAGGTATTTTCGATTACTCTGGACTTAGGTAATTTTGGTTGGTTGTTTTTTCTTGGTTACTGATATTGGTTAGAGACATAACTTAAGTTCTTTAAGATTTTCTTATGCTATCTTCTTGTATGTTCGAAATTTAACCATCATCGGGGGTATAGAATTTTGTTTGGCTAGGTGTAGGGGGTGGCCTATGGTTTTTGTTGGACTTGAGATACCCATCATGGCCAGTTCCTTGTTTGGGGTGTCAAAATATGGTATCAAAGCATAGGTTTGGTGTTGTTTGGTGTCCATAAAGACGTGTCAAGTAGAGTCTCTTTTATAGGTATGTAGCAAGCTACACTTATAAGGGAGATGCTACGAGACATTTAGGAATGCTTTTTCTTCTTGTGATCTACTATTGGTCAATAAAGCCTAGGGTGTTCAAATTACCTCTAATTTCTGTTTGTTCACTTTTTAGATCATGCCTTCTAAAAGATCTGATGTTCGTAAAACACCTTTGTTCCTCTTGAGGACCATGTGGATTGAGCTCATCATACTCAAGGGTTTCAGAATCGATTTAGGTTTGCTGCTTATGATTGCCCTAGTGGAGTTCCACCAGTCCTCACTGATCCTTCTTACGTTGCTAACACTTCTGCTCGATCACCTCTAAAAGATATTACTAATACTAAGTTTTGCAATTCCATTCATCTGTTCACCCAGTTGGTGACATCTTATTCATGTTAGTTGGGTCTTTTTGGTATTTCTGTAAGTTATTCTTTGGCCACTAGAGTTTGCCAGTTTATGGGGATGAATCCCGAGACCTTTACTAGCTCTAAGGCTGAGGAAGATCCTCAAGATTTATAGATAAGATGGAGAAGATTTACCATGTGATGTATGCTACTGATGTAGAGGCATTGAATTTTCTACTTTTCAGCTGAAAGATGTAGAGTATAAGTGGTATTAGGTGTGTGATCAGTCTGGGGGCAACTATACTGAGTAAGATTTATAGGATAATTTTTCGGGTACCTTTCTTGATTGGGTCTTTGTTTGGGACTTAAAGTAGGCAAGAGATGAGGATTTTATGAATAAAAAAAGGGATAGGATGACTCTAAAAGAGTGTGCCCTAAAATTTTATTAGTTGTCCCATTATACACCCGAGCTAGTGTCTATTATGAGGGCTAAGATTAATAAGTTTTCTTTAAGCTTGTCTCAAAACTTGGTGTTAGAGTGAGACGTTGCATTGCTAAATAGTGACATAGGAATTTAGATGCTTTTGGTTTATATGTAATTGGTCAGCGAGGAAAAGAAGAAGCAAGCTGAGATGAGTGAAAGGCAAAGTAAGAAGTTTTAGTATTTGAATTAGGGTGGAGGTCACTAGCAGAATGGTAAAGATAGGAGTAAATGTGTTAAGAAGAAGTATGGGAACTCTAGTTCCTATTTGAAGGCTAGTTCTTCATATTCTAAGTCATTTGGTAATCGCTGTTTTCAAAGAAATAATGGATTTAAGGCACAGGGTGCCCAATCCCAAGCCAATGAGGCCTAGTCAGGTCCATCCCATCCTACTTGTAGATGCTTTTGTGATGAGGGAAGGATAAGTGTTTTAGATATGTCCATCCTGGCCATATTCAGAGGAACTGTACTTCAATGATGTTTCTATGTGTGCTAATAAGGTCTCAGTTGCTGCTTTTTCTGCTCCCGCACCAAAGGTTACTACTTCTAGCTTCGACATTGGTCGGAATTATCTTTATGCTTTCGCCACTCATCAGTATTATGAGGTACCTCCTGATTTTATTACTGGTAGTCTAAAACTTTTCTCTTGTGATTTATATTGTCAACTTGATATTGGGTCTACCCTTTTTTATATGACCCTTATGTGTTTATTCATTTTGGTTTTGGATCTGATTGTATCCTGATCTGTCTCTGTGTCTGCCCTGGTGGGTGACTCTATTATGGCTAGAAAAGTTTATAGTTTTGGGGATAGATTGGTTGCACGTATGCTATGCATCCTCTTGATGGCAAACTCGAATGATCAATTTCCAATTCCTAATGAACCGATGGTTTAGTGGGAAGATAGTTCCTTAGTGCCTAAGGGAGGTTCATTTCTTATCTTAGAGCTTGAAAGTTGATTTCTAAGGGGTATCTTTATCATTTGGTCTGAGTTAAAGATTTTAATTCAGAAGGTCCTTTATTACAATTTATCCCTATGGTCTGTGAGTTTCACGAAGAATTCCCTGATAATCTTTTGGTGTACCTCATGATATGGAGATTGATTTTAGTATTGATCTTTTTTCAGGTTGATTACTTGAGTCCCAGTGGTTTATCTCATGAGGTTAAGTTATACGTGTGGAAATAGGAAGTAGAAAATATGGATTTTCTTACAGGTCTTCTATGGTCTTGCCATTAGTTTGATTTAATTTTGCTTAGTGTGGATAGGATGACCAAGTCCGCTCATTTCCTACCAGTGAAGATTAATTATTCGGCGGAGGATTATGCTAATATTTTCATTTAATATATCGTAAAGCTGAATAATGCTCCAGTTTTCATCATATATGATCTTGGTACTCAGTTCTCATCTTAATTTTTGCATTCCCTTAAGAGAGGTTGAGGAACTAAGGTGAACCTTAGCACCACCTTCCACCCTCAGTTGGATGGACAAGCGGAGAGGATGATTTAGACTTTGGAGAATATGATAAGGTCTTATGTGACCAATTTTGGTGGATTTGGGTTGACCATTTCCCTCTCACAGAGTTTGCGTATAATAATAGTTATCACTTTAGTATTGGGATGACTTTTTTTGAGGTATTTTTAAGGATCTGTATTGTAGGAAGAGTAAGTGTCCTATTGGGTGGTTTGAGATTTGTGAGAATAGGTTGTATGGTCCTATCTTGGTTCACCAAGCTTTAGAAAAGGTAAAGGTGATTTGAGATAGGCTTAAGGCCACCAAAAGTAGCCAAATTTTGCTATGCGTACGTAAGGAGAAGGGACTTGGAGTTTGATAGGGATTATTTGGTATTCTTTAAGGTGTCTCCCATAAAAGTGAATGATGTAGTTTAGGAAAAAGGTGAAGCTCAAACCCCGTAATGTTGGTCTGTATCGTATTTTGTGGCGAGTAGGCAATATGGCTTATGATTTGGAATTACCTTCGAGTTTAGGTTCTATCCATCCGATCTTCCATATGTTGATTGAGAAGAAGCGAGTAGGTGATCCTTCTTTGGTTATTCCTTTACAGAGTGTGGGTGTCTCAGATTCCTTGTCTTCTGAGAAGGTCCTAATTGAGATTTGGATCGGCAAGTCCACCAGTTGTGAACGAAGGATGTGTCTTTGGTAAAGGTTCTATGGATGAAACAAAAGTGTGAAGAAAGTATTGGGGAATTCGAAGAGTAAATGAAGTCCATATATTCCTTCTTCTTTCCTGCTTTGGAATAATCGTGCTTGAGGTATGCGTTTTTCTTAACATCTTTGTTTATTTACTTTTTAAATAGGATTCTGATTTCCTTGATAACTTTGTATTCTATCTTTGTTAAAGGTAAGTTTGGATGTTCTATTGTTAACTCATGCTAATGAAAACCTTGTCTCATCATTCAGGGATGAATGATCCTAAGGTGGGGAGGGGGATATAACCCTTAAATTTTTGTCCTTGAAAATTTCCTACTTGCTAGGCTCACTATCAAGACTACGACTCTCATAACGTGGCATAATGCATCATTATGGGTCTTAAGGATCATATGGTAACCTGGCCAGTATGTTGGCCTAGAATTTCTATTATGACTACGACTAGGGGTTACAAATTGTAATGACTCTATACGAGTTGTATAGTCCCATTTGTAATTAAACTAGTGTGATGCCCAAAGTATTTTGTCTTGACTTTTACTTGGACCCTATAAGTCATAGGGTCTCATAATAAATCGCAGGGTGTGAGTCACAAGGTTACTAGGGGTTTGCTCAGCTACTGTCCAAACTATGAGTCATGGTAACGAGCTGTAGTGAGTCCTTACAAGTTGTATAATGAACCATTGTCACTGGAAATAATTTTTTATCTTTTAATTGAGGGTATATTTGACATTTCTCTCATCCATCACTTAATAAGCACAACCATAAAAAAGGCTTGAGATGGTATTTACAATACTTTAGTACTCAAAGTACTCTCTCAAACTCCCTAAACTCTCCAAGGTCAATATACTTAGGCTTTCCAAGAAATTGGTCCTCTAAGCGATAAAGTGTTGATTTACCCATAAATCATAGTATTTACAGCATATTACTCTTCCCAAATTCTTATTTTATCAAAATCATGTGTTTAAATTGTTTAATAGTATGGATTTGAATGTGGTTTTGATAGGTTGAGGGTTTTGGAATGATTAGGCCTTGAACTGTTGTCCCATAGTATTATGAGTTATTATGTCTTTACTTTGATGATTTGAACTAATGGGTTCATGGGTGTGGGATTCGGAATGGGGGTCAAGTTATTCCCCCAACTTGATGTTTTAAGCTTGGAATTTATTTTGAATAGTTGTGTTCCCTCAACCCACTTGTTTAAATGGATTTGAATTTTTAAATTGTCACTTGTTTGAATTACTCACCTATATTATTGTATTGCATAAATTGTGAAACAATGAACATGGATTGTCACGACCCGAGCCAGAGCCCTAACCGTGACGAGCATCACGAACCATGAAGGCCCAGAACACCCTTCTCTATCTATCTGGTAATCATGCACATAATTCATATGATAAAAGGTAATGCAGAAAGAGAAATTTAATACAGAAACATGGTCAATTTAAATGTGATCATAATACTAAAAACTAAAATCTAAAATATATCTGAATAATAATGTCTGACTCAGTCTACAAAATCTCTACCATGAACTAATCAAAGTTGTTTGAAAGCTGGGACAATGCCCCCAGTAGACCAAAACCTAACTAATATTAGTATTATGAAATAACCAGGCCTTCTGAATCATAGAAGGCTCACCACTACAAACTCTGGTCTGTGATCTAAAATCTCTACTGTTTATCTGGAACTGTGCCTCAGAACCTGGAAGGAGGGAGGAAGGGGTCAGCACAATTTACTGGCAAATAGAGTAATTGAACATATATATATATAATATGTGAGAGCAAATTTTCATCAAACATTATGCATAAAACAGTTTCTGAAAACACATGGGCATCTTCTGAAAATATGTAACCTGTCTGTAAATCTCAAACTCTGATCTGTGTATTACTTATGAGTTAGGTGGTATCCCCTACAAGTATGATATTCCACGAGCGCTATGGAATCCGCCATTGACTCGACGGGAAGCCTCCAACCCGAGTATGCCACAAGGGTTGGAGTTCCTGAATCTGATACACCATACGACACTTAAGTTAGTGTATAATAATATACTCGGGTCGGCAAACCACGGTTTTAGGCAATGAGTTGCTTGAACTTAAGCTCTCTTCAGGGAACCACCTAACATCTCTGTATGCACATTTTTAACCTTTTTTGTACATGCAACATTCTGAATGTCTAGAATCATGATAGTCTGAAATGTCTATTAGTCTGAGTCTGATATGGCATTGGTCTGAATTGGTATCGTTATACCAAGACTTGCAAATCATGATTTTTGAGCCATAATACATTAAGCTAAATATTTCATTTAAAGCATAATTTAGACCACCAAAAAACATGTAACTGATATAGAAGATTTCATGTTTCGAAACTCAAGTCAAAATCATGCAAAAACTTCATCAACATATAGTAGTCTAGTTCCTTTAGAAAATCAATGCACAAGACATTACATGTATTATGAACATTAAATATTCATGCTAGATTCCCTCTTTAGTGATTTAAAACCACCTTAAAATCATAACAAGAGTTTAATTATTTCATATAGTGCTTTTCAAGGATGCATTGTAAAACAATTCATATGCTATGAGAAATCTGAAAAATTCATAATAAGAGGGAATTCACCGAAAATCATGCTCTCAACAAGAATTCATTCTTAAATACGTGGTTTCATACATTCAAATTCTCAAATCACTTTGAGGAAGGTCAAAAGACCAAAACAATGATGTTAAAACATTTAATACATGAATATATATATAGATTCAAAAATCCCATTCTAAAACATGATTTTTATAAGCCCATGAGAATTTACAAAAACCCCGCGTACCTCTATTTCGGAAAATAATGGGTGCTTCTTGAAGCCTGTGGATTGGGGATTCTGAATCTCTAATCGATTTTGAAAACACACGGTTGAATCTTGATTTATTTGGGTTTTTAGTTTGAAACCCTTGGGAGTGTTTTTGAGAATTTTTAGATGAATGTGGATGTATTTTGGAGAATTGGGGACTGAATTTCGTGTTTGTAGCTGAATAAGGGTGGGGAAAGGATCATTTTCCCCAAAAACGGAGTGTTTAAGTCACTTGAAACCATTACATAGGCGCCACATATGATATCACCTATGTTTACATAGGCGCTGCCTATGCTATAACCTATGTTTACCTAGGCGCCGCATATGCTATCACATATGCTTTCCAGTGTCCATGTGCGATTGGTTAGGCGACACATACTACTTTGAAAGGCCATAACTTCTTGCTCTGGTGCCGGATTTTAGCAAAAGTTGGTATTGTTGGAAAGCTAACTCAAAAACCTATCATTTTACACATACCAGGCTCTCTAAGTCGACATATACAAAGAGTCATGGTCGATGGAAGTTGACACAAATTATAATGTCAACTTAAACTTAATCGATCGAAGTGGTTTTCAACTCGTTCTTGAGTCAAAGGACCTCTATGGTCTAAATTCAAGCTTGAATGGATTCACATACTACACAAATAATTAACATGCCATATGCATAAGATTTATGGCTTCAGGATTATCAACGCATCGGAATCATGGTCTATATTTTAGCCCAAAATGCGGGGCGTTACATTATCACCCCTTAGGATCATTCGTCCCCGAATGATGATGCGGGACACAGACAGACATGATTTCAAGCATAATAAAGACTAGGAAAGATAAGATAGGAATAGTACCTTCTATCTCATTATCCATTGATGCAAACAAATTGGGATATCTAATTCTCAAGTCATCTTCTGACTCCTAAGTTGCTTCTTCAACTTTCTGATTCCTCCATAATACCTTCACTGAGGCTATCTCTTTGCTTCTCAACTTTCGAACTTGGCGATCTAAAATTTCAACGGGCTCTTATTCTTAAGATAAGGAATCTGTCACTTTGATATCCTCTACTGACAATACCAAAGAATGATCTCCAATGCATTTCTTCAACATGGATACATAGAATACCGGATGAACGGAACCCAAACTTGCAGGCAATTCTAGCACATAAGCAACTGCACAAATCTTTCTTAGAATCTAATATGGCCCTATATTGCGAGGGCTCAATTTAACCATTTTTCCAGACCGCATAACTCCTTTAATAGGAGAAACCTTGAGAAATACCCAATCAATAACTTTACACTCTAATTCTCTTCTCCAAACATCGGCATAGGACTTCTGATGACTCTGAGCAGTCATGAGTCATTTTTTAATGATCTTCACTTTCTCTATCGCCTGATGAACAAGATCAGGCCCGTATAATTGAGTCTCACCCACTTTATACCATTCTATCGGAGACCTACATCTCCTCCCATACAAAGCCTCAAAAGGAGCCATCTTGATACTGGCATGGTAACTATTCTTGTAAGCAAATTCAATCAGTGGCATATGATCTACCCAACTACCTTTGAAATCAATAACACATGCCCTCAACATATCCTCAAGGGTCTGAATGTTACGCTCCACTTACCCATCCGCCTAAGGGTGGAAAGCTGTGCTCAAATTCACTTGTGTACCTAAACCATTCTGAAAAGATCTCCAGAACTGAGATGAAAATTGTGTACGTCTATCAGATATAATGGACGCTGGTTCCCCATGCAATCGAATTATCTCCATAATGTAAATTTTAGCATAACCCTCTCCCAAATAATTAGTCCTCACAGGCAAAAAGTGGGCTGACTTTGTCAACCGATCTACAATTACCCATATAGAATCATACTGGTTTCGGGATCTCGAAAGTTCTGTAATGAAGTCTATGTTTATCATCTCCCACTTCCATAAAGGTAGGGCTGTCTCTTGGGAAGTACCACCTGGCCTCATATGTTCTACCTTCACTTGTTGACAGTTGAAACACTTGGACATGAAATCAGCTACATCACATTTCATGTTATTCCACCAATACAAAGTTTTCAGATCATGGTACTTCTTAGTAGAGCCTGGATGAAGGACATACCTCTAAGTGTATGCCTCATCAAGGATTCTTTCCCGTAGTCCATCAATATTCGAAACACACAACCTACCCTGAAATCTCAGAATACCATAAACACCAATTTCAAACGACATAACCTTTTGTTAACCCATATTTTTCTTGATTTGCATCAAGATGGGATCTTCAACATGCTTCTCCTTAACTTTAGCACAAAGGGATGACTTAGCTAACTCATGAACAATTACCCCTCCATCTTTGAAATCTAAGAGTCACACTCCTAGATTTACAAGGCGGTGAATATCCTTCACCATCTCTTTCTTTCCTTCTTCTACATGAGAAAGGTTGCCGATAGACAACCTACTGAGGGCATCGGCTACAACATTTGCCATGTCGAATGGTAATGCAGGCTCATATCATAGTCTTTTAGAAGCTCCATCCAACGCTTTTGTCTGAGGTTCAATTCTTTATATGAGAAAACATACTGCAGAATCTTGTGGTCAGTGAAGATATCAACGTGAACACCGTACAAGTAGTACCGCCAAATCTTAAGTGCAAACACCATAGCCACTAACTCCAAATCATGGGTGGGGTAGTTCCACTCATGCACCTTCAACTACCTAGATGCATAAACCACTACCTTACCCACTGGGATACATCACAGTACACCACAAAGCCATCTATACCCCAAAGCCATCTATACCCACGAGAAGGGTCAAAATAGGAGCAGTGGTCAGTATGTCTTTCAACTTCTCTAAACTATTCTCACACAGATCAGACCACACAAACTTTACCTTTTTCTGAGTCAATTTAGTGAGTGGAGTAGCTATGGAAGAAAAACTCTCTATGAACCTTCTGTAATACCCCACCAAACCTAAGAAGCTCCAAATATCGGTTGGAGTCGTGGGGTTTAAGGCACAGTCTAGGGGTCCAGATAAACAGTAGAGATTTTAGATCAGTTTCTAAAAACACATGGGCATCTTTAATGATTCTGAGATTTCGAAGATTTCGTGTTTCAAAACTCAAGTCAAAATCATGCAAAAACTTCATCAACATATGATGGTCTAGTGCCTTTAGTAAATCCATGCACTCTTTTATTACATGCATTATGAACATTAAACATTCGTGCTAGATTCCCTACTTAAGTTTTAAAACCACCTTAAAATCATAACAAGAGTTCAATTATTTCATATAGTGCTTTTCAAGGATGCATTGTAAAACAATTCATATGCTATGAGAAATCTAAAAAAATCATAATAAGAGAGAATTCACCGAAAATCATGCTCTCAACAAGAATTCATTCTTAAATACATGGTTTCATACATTCATATTCTCAAATCTCTTTGAGGAAGATCAAAAGACCAAAACAATGATGTTAAAACATTTAATATATGAATATATATATAGATTCAAAAACCCCATTCTAAAACATGATTTTTCTATGCCCATGAGAATTTATGAAAATCCCGCATATCTCTATTTCAGAAAATAATGGGTGCTTCTTGAAGCCTGTGGATTGGAGATTTCGAATCTCTAATCGATTTTGAAAACACATAGTTGAATCTTGATTTATTTGGGTTTTTAATTTGAAACCCTTGGGAGTTCTTGAGAATTTTTAGATGAATGTGGATGTATTTTGGAGAATTGGGGACTGAATTTTGTGTTTATGGCTGAATAAGGGTGGGGAAAGGATCATTTTTCCCCAAAAACGGAGTGTTTAAGTCACTTGAAACCATTACATAGGCGCCGCATATGATATCACCTATGTTTACATAGGCGTTGCTTATGCTATCACCTATGTTTACCTAGACGCCGCATATGCTATCACATATGCTTTCCAGTGTCCATGTGCGATTGGTTAGGCGACGCATACTACTTTGAAAGGCCATAACTTCTTGCTCGGGTGCCGAATTTTAGCAAAAGTTAGTTTTGTTGGAAAGCTAACTCAAAAACCTATCATTTTACACATAGTAGGCTCTTTAAGTCGACATATACAAAGAGTCATGGTCGATAGAAGTTGACACAAATTATAATGTCAACTTAAACTTAATCGATCAAAGTGGTTTTCAACTCGTCCTTGAGTCAAAGGACCTCTATGGTCTAAATTCAAGCTTGAATAATTAACATACTACAAAAATAATTAACATGCCATATTCGCATAGTATTTATGGATTTGAAATTATCAACGCATCAGAATCATGGTCTATATTTTAACCCGAAATACGGGGTGTTACATAGATTTTGAATCAATTGTTGGCCATGTTTGATTTGATGAACAAAGGCGGTCGAGGAATTCCCTTAAATTAATGTGATTATTATGTCATAGAGATAAGCTTGCAAGTGTAGTGATATGATGATACTCTTAATGTTCCTTAACAGGTGTTCTTTAGTTAATAAAAGGGGTTATGTGAAAGATGCTTTAAATTGGCTTAATTCGGATTATGTAGCAAAGCTGTGAAGGTGTAGTTCTTGGAAAAATTTTAATGGAAACTCATGTTTTTTGACAAGAGATTTTGTCTTGATGACCGTGTGCATGTATCACACTTGACATATACTTTTGTGATGACTAGTTGCCTTAATGGCATTAGCTTTCCCTCGGTTTTTGTCAGGTTCATGCGGCTAATATGTACTGGGTCCTTTCAGTAGGGGATGAGCCCATATAGCCCATGGGTACTTTTTGTGATAGTTAAGCTACATAGTCCATGATAAATTTATAACTCAAGCTTAGCCTTGTTCCTTTTCTCGGCATAATACTTATACATGTATTATGATGTGAGCATGATTTTAAATTGAATTTGACTTGGAATTATCTTATCCCTTATCCCTAAGTTAAATGCTAGTGCTCAACCTACTAACTATCTCTGGATGCTATATCCCTACACGATGTAGGAACCAGAGATACTTCTACGTTTCCTGCATAGTGTTGTGGTCCTGCTTTATTTGTCGGTCGTCTGTGATGAAGTGTTGAGATTTCACTGTCCAAATGACTTTATCATTCCACTGGTTTCCTTTCATAATCTAGAATGTAAGATCTTCCATTCTCCGAATGACTTATCCCTATTTGATGTGGACATTCTGAGTTATCTTTGACTATATTTCTTTTCTATGTCATTTTATGTTCAAATTTCATTCACTATTAGGTGACCTATGTTCTGTTGGCTAGGCAAAAAGGGTGGTTTCGGTGGATTTGAGATATCCATCGCGGTTAAGCCCTAGTTCGGGTCATGACAATTGAACAACTAAATGTTAACTTATATCTTTTCAGTGCGTAAATGTACTACCTCTCTTTTAGCCTTACCTTCTAGAGTGCACTAACAAAGATCTATGTTGTATGATAAAACAAAAAAGTATAAATGTGAAAGTTCACACCATAATACAAGACCAACAGAAAAAAGTGAAAACAATCTTGAAAAAAAGAGTTAGGAAAATGTGGGTGAAAAGTAAAAAAAAAATGACAATAAACATCAAAGCAAATCAAGAGCATGTGTAAAATACAAATTTTGAGCACAAAAGTTATAGTATAATTCTTAATGAGGGAATAGTTACTCTATCCCAAATGAATATTCTACCTAAGCATAAGCCTATGGTAAGATAAATATAAGCCAATTTTTAGTGATCTCACATTAATGGATTCATACATGATAGCCAAGCATATGGCATCTCAGTTTCATGCATTAAATGTGTTAATGAGTTTGAGTGTCTACTAGAACGTCCTAGTATATAAAGAATTCTGTTGTTAGTGAATTAGGACTCTATTATTCATAAGGGAAAATAAAATATGATGATATAAATCTCTAAACCTTTGATTAAGGTAAGATGAAATAACTTAACATTACCTAAGTATGTTTGAGGTACCATTTGAAATTACATGAGTTACTTTTAAGATGATCCTGAATTTATTCAAAACAATTTATAGTGATCCCTATGCATAGTACTAATTGTTGGTACCAATGGAAGTCAAGACATGTTCAATCAATGAATGGATTTAATTCTCTTCATTCTTCTGGGCTCTCTCAAAAATACACCCTCTCTTAAAAAATCTTTTGTGGTTCATGTGAACTATGTTTGACATGATTTTTGCTATAGTAGGATACATAGGTAGTCTTATAATAAGGTCTGTCTCACCAAATAAAAACTTCTTGTCTTTGAAAAAAATTCAAGGGCATTTTCTTAAAGAAAGTCAAAGTTTCCCATTGTCAAAATAAAGGAAAAACTATTCACTTTTTGAAATAATTACTTTATTTTCTTCATGATTCAATGGGAACAAGAACACTAGTGTTATATTAGGGAATTAAACACCCTATTATTTTTCATTGCCCAACATACATCCTAATGATGTTTATCTTGTTTTACCAAAGGAAACAAACACTCTAGTTGCATTTTTACATTAGGAATATAGCAAGTTTAGTATAAAGCACAACTAAAAGTACTTGTAAGCATCATCGGTTGACCCAAGTAAAATCACGCAAACACAATGTACATAATGAAAATAAAATATGCACTTAAATAATAAGGTAAGTTAAACCAACTCTCATGATTCCATATTGATTGTAACCTCAGTTATCTCTCCTCAGATTATACCAATCTACAGGTGAACCACCACATAACGTTCAACTCAAATACTTCATCTCATAACCTTTCCATTACCTCTGGAATAGGTGCTAAATACTACTTACTCAATGATGTACTCAACAACATATAATCATAGCGAATCATAATATCCTAGTAACCTTTCAAATCAACTAAAGTAACAATCATGCTTTGGGAACTTCCCACAATTTAGTACAAGATATACATAATATGAACATATGACCACATATTGTAGATAACTACTACCACGTAACAATATCTCAATCAACCATTCCTTAGTCATCCTCAAAAGTACCAAATATTTCAGAAAAGTAATACAAAATATAAATCCGTCAAGCCAATACCTTCACTAATAATAATAACTCAATTTTTCTATAGTTACTCCATTCAATGAATTTAACTAGTATTTACACAAGCTACGTGTTTTTGTTTTGCCTACTAGACAAGACCTATAGGAGATAATTTCAGTCCATGCACCAAATCACAACCAACATCTAGTGCCATCAAAAAAATATCGACATCTAGGAGACACAAACCTTATCCCAAACTAGTGTTATACCCCTTATCCCTGATGGTGATACACCACCCTTATTACACGCCCCTACCCTTATACTCTCTAAAATATACCAATTCTATGATGTTCAACCTTTACTGATCTATCTCAACATACCAAACAGTATCATAATAGTTATTATCACAATACGAAATAACATAACCACACTAGTACTTAAAACTAGTATTTTTGTACTAACTCTGATACGGGTGTACAAAGCTGTCCAATACATTCTCGACCATACACACGAAGTCAGTTCAAAAACTACAAGCCATGTTCATGCAAATGGCTGCGTGTGAGTTGGTACTTGATCCGCCAAATAGCTTCAACGTTTTTAAGTGTGAAAATGAGCCTTGAAGTGTAATAAACTACACTCTAAGGGCAACCCATGACTGAAGGGTAGGAAGGTCATTTTGTCCTTTATTTTGTCTATAATATAAATAGATTCTATTAGGATTATTTTCAGCACTTAGTTCATTCTTCATATTTCACAACAACAAATCTTGTAACATTAAATATTTCTCTCTCTCTCTTGTTCTTGAGAGTAGAACCTGAAATCTGTCCAACAAGTGTAGTTACAATTGTTTTGTTTCTTGGCTAGAAACTTAAGATCTTGAGGTTCATGAGTTTCTCTTGGTCTTAGTAAGAACTTGGTACTGAAATCTTTTGGTCTTAGGGTCTTTTCTTTAAGTTAGGGTTTATAGATTCTAAGATATCTTTGTGTCAAGTTACTATCTTTCATTTTGTACTCTTGAAACTTTGCAGTAACTTAGTGAAGCCGTGTGGGGCTGATTTTTGATTCACTATTAGTTACTGCCATTTATTGTTCTTGTTGTTAACATTGTACTCTTTGTAATCTATTATCTTGTGTTGTTGAACCATTGTTTAATGTTATTGCTATCTTCTTGTTCTCCTTGTGTAGCTACTGTTTTGGTGTTGGTATTCATTCAAAATTTTGTGATTGTTGTTGTCTTCCCATATTGGAGTTGTTATCTTCAAGCTCTCAGAATTGTAGTGTGTTTGGACTGATTTTGTGGCAGATTTGATACGCTTCAAGTTATTAGTGTATCATTTGGTATCAAATCCATCTTTTATTTCGTTCTAAAAAGATCAATCTTGGGCTTGAGACTTGAAAACTACAAAAAAAAATTGAAATCTGAAAATTCCAGAAATAGTCAAATCAGCAACCTTTGTGTTCTTGGCCAAAGAATATGATGTGTAACAGTATGGGCTGAGATTTTCTTGTTTTTTTTGGCTAGATCTTGTAGTATTTTGCTTGTATAGAGTGTTTCTAGTGTTTGTTTCTTTTTCACCAACACTAAAGGTATCAGATCTAAAGACTGAGCTTGTATGACCATAGTTGTGGTGCCTTGTGGCTGGTTGTTTGTTGTTACTTGTTGTTGACACTTGGTGGTGTTTTGTTGTGTTTTTAAAGAAGTTGTTGTGGAGTTCTTGAAGGTTGTTGTGGTATTCATCAAGAAGTTCATCTTTTCTTACAACTTTAGACAACCAAAAAGTGTGATATAAATTCTAGAGTTGAAATTGAAAATTGTAAAGCATTTTGTGAGAAGCCTTGAACCCATCATTTCTTAGACTAAGCTTCTACTTTTCAGAAACTTTTTCCTATTTCAAGAACCTAGTGTTGTGTGACAAGTACTTTTTCTTATTTCAAGAACCTAGTGTTGTGGGACAAGGTACTTTTCTTATTTCAAGATTTATGTTTTCCATCCAAGACCAATTGTCATCCTTTCCAAATGGTGTAAAGATTTAAACTTCAGAATTGGTGCTTAAATTGTGTGGGACCAAGACCAATTGCATGCTGCCACATCACCCATTTGCTACTGTTCACGTCACCCATTGTCTACTGTTCACATTATTAATAAGCTCAAATTTAGGTTTTCTAGTTTCTAATTGTTGATTCTTAGTTTCATTACTTGGTTCTAGAACTAATAAACATGCTAGTACACTCCTACTAGGTTGTCAATTAGTCCTTTTGAATTCCCTTGTTCGTGTCCACATTTAGTTGGGTGCTTTTATTTGTTTGAATAAGTTGTAACTTCATAACTCCAGTCCACTGAGAATTCTTTGAGTTTTAAATAAGAATCCACTCCGGACAAGAGCTTTACTCATATCTTAAGGATTCACGGTTACTAGCCAATCTACAATATTTGTGGAGCTCAAGTGTGAGTGAACCGAGAGAGTGTGAGTGAGCAGAGGTTTAACGCTAACTTGTTTTGTGTAGGTAAACCTTGACATGGAAGGAAGCACATCCCAAAGTGGGGTTACTACTGAACAAGACACTATGAAGGCCATACTTGAGGCCATTACCAGAAGTTTAGAGAGGTTAAACATGGAAGTTTGGGCAATAAGGGGAGATTTCACTACGATAAGTGGGAGATTGGAGCAAGTGGAAAGTCAAAGGAACTCTCCATCCACTCCTTATCATATTCCTTCAAGTGGGCATGAAAGAACTTCATCCACAACTATCTCACCAGAAACATTGCACCAAATAATGAATCCGCCTCTAGCCCCACTAAATGCCATAAATCATACCACTACTTTCCCTCCAAACCAAGAAACAAATAGACCACACAATTCCCAAACTCCTCTAATTCCACAAGAATTATGTAACCGTCCATTACCTCCAAAAAATCTGAACGTACCTTACCAAACTCCACCAAATCAAAGACCATCACCTCCACAAATCCCAATGCCTCCAAATTAGATTCCAAATCACCAAAACCAACCAGCTCACTTTGAGGAACATGGTAGAGAGGATTATGATGGATATGGAGCCTTTGATGATGCTTAAATAAGAGAGGAGGAGCTAAGAAGGAGCCGTGTTAATCCAAGGAGGTACCGAGGGAATGGACAAAGGGGAAATCGACACCAAGAAAGAGACATAGGCATCAATACCACCAAATTGAACTTACCTATCTTTAAGGGTGAAAGTGACCCCGAGGCCTACTTAGCTTGGGAATCAGCTTGTGACAAAGTTTTTTAACTTAATGATATCGCGGAAGAAAAGAAAAGTTGTTATGCCATAGCTCATTTTGAGGGTTATGCCAACACTTGGTGGGAGTATGTCAAGCATTTTGGTGACAAATTAGTTGATGGGCAGCCACCACCTTGGTTTTGGTTAAGGTACTTTATGCGGCAACGGTACCTTCCCGAGAGTTATCGATATGAATTGCTTGCTAGATTGTACAACTTACGTCAAGGTAATGAAAGTGAGATGGCATATTATGATGAGTTTCAACAACTCATGTTGAAGCTTGATCATCGTGGGGAACAAATCAGTCATGACATCATCCGGTTCAAGTGTGGGTTGAACAAAGAGATCTCCACTCATTTGATACTTTACAAATTTGATACCATTAAAGGTATTTTCCAAGCGGCTCTTGAGATTGAAAGGGAGCTTAAAGAGAGGTCGTCAGTCAAGGCAAGGGGACAATCCATCTCGGGTTGGCCTAGAAGCAAGGACGTGGTTCAATCCTCTTTGGGTTGGCCCAAAAACAAGGACCAACCCACCACTACAAGGCTACCCGAGCCCAAAATAGTCCACAAAATTCCTCTAAAATAAGAAGTTCACAAGTATCCAAACCCAAAAGGATTCCAATGTTTCAAGTGCCAAGGTTGGGGACATAAATCCAATAAATGTCCAAATCGACGCAATGTGATACTGCAGGAAGGGGGATTGTATTACCTTGGTTAGGATGTGGGTCTTGGAAAAGAAAAGGATGAGGCCGAGCCTCCAGATGGAGAGGAAACTGGAAATAGGCCACTTGATAATGATGATGATAATGATGATGATGGTGAAGTTATTTACCCACAAGAAGGGGAGTGTGTTGTTCCAAACTTTGTAGTTAGACGCGCTATGATTAGTAAGGCAATAGACGACCCCAGCCAAAGGAAAAATCTATTCCATACTAAATGTCTCGTAAAGAGGAATGTGTGTGCTTTGGTGATTGATAGTGGTAGTTGTGCGAATGTCGTTAGTGTTGCTATGGTGAACTTTCTGAAATAACCAACTACACTCCATACTAGACCTTACAAGTTGTAATGGTTGAATGAATATGGGGAATTGAAGGTCATGAGGGAATGTGTGATACGGTTTAAGGTAGGGAACTACCAAGACGAAGTGCTTTGTGATGTGATAATGCAAGCATGTCATTTGTTGTTAGGTATACCTTGGCAATATGATAGGTCTACCAAACATGATGGGAGGAAAAACTGATATTCACTTGAGAAGGATGGTCGAAAGGTCACTCTTTATCCTCTTTTGCCATCACAAGTGAATGAATTACATCAAAAGATGAGGGAGTTGAAGGAGAAGGGAAAGAAAACTGAAAATGGAGAAAAGGAGAGGAAAACTATGGGTGGAGAAGTAGGGATTTCCGAGACTGCCTCAATGTCAAATGGGCAAGAAAACATGGTGATGTTGGCTAGAAAGAAGGAACTCTTCTTGGATTATGATGTGGACATTCCTATGCTTATTTTTGCTCATTGTTTTAATACTAACCCCCACTAATTCTTCTATTTCTCCTTTGATTTCTTGTGTGTTGCAGGATTATGAAGATGTATTTCCCAAAGAACTTCCGCAAGGATAGCCCCCGCTTTGGGGAATTGAGCATCAAATTGATTTTGTCCCGGGCTCACAATTGCCAAATAAGCTGTCTTATAGAAGCAACCCTATGGACACCAAAGAATTGCAGCGTCAAGTCGATGCGCGGTTTCGGTGCTACTGGTGCCTAAGAAAGATGGAACATGGCATATGTGTGTGGACTGCCGAGCCATCAATAAGATTATGGTAAAATATTGTCACCCTATCCCTAGGTTAGGTGATATGCTTGATGAATTGAATGGTTCGTGTTTATTTTCCAAGATTGATTTAAGGAGTGGCTATTACCAAATAAGAATGCAACCCGGTGATGAATGGAAAACTGCCTTCAAGACTAAATTTTGTCTCTATGAATGGATGGTTATGCCATTCGGCCTAACAAATGCTCCAAGTACTTTCATGAGGCTAATGAATCATGTGATGAAGCCATTTATTGGAAAGTTTGTTGTTGTTTACTTTGATGATGTCTGGGTCTATATTAAGTCAATTGATGAGCATGTAATGCATTTACAATGTGTGTTTGATGTCCTTAGAAAGGAAAGGTTGTATGCAAATCTGGAGAAGTGCTCTTTTGGTGTTAATGAAGTTGTTTTCTTGGGTTTTGTTGTTAGTTCAAGAGGGTTCGAAGTGGATGAATCCAAGATAGATGCTATCAA
>JAPEIP010000122.1:61393-80866 GCA_026120095.1 Capsicum chinense | reverse complement strand
TCCATATGCGAGATGGCTTTGAATTATGCTCAAAACGGTCCTCCGTGCATGTTCTTGTATCAACGAGGTGACCAATTCTTAAGCCTCTATGTGTTGGCCTCCAAAAATGTCGTCCAAAGATAAGGTGGCCATTTGTCCCGTATCAGTTATAGCATACCAGTAATGCATTAGGTGATGCCTCGAATTCCTATTGGGATACCAAAGCATACAACCTGTTCTGACCAACACTACAACTAAGAGCAGTAACAAAAATAGATGCCATACCACCAGGTGTAGGAGCAGAAGATGAAGCCACACGAATTTTATTTGCCTCCTTAGGAACCTTATTAATTAGATAATATCATAGTTGATGGACTTCCTAGCGATACCTTAACCATTTGTCCTTTCCTTCATTGCAATAACCCTGATGAGGACGACCACAAAATCAATAAAGAGTGCATGAAAAAACTAACTGACCTCCATTTTCCTAAGATTGGGAACCCTACTCTTAAAAATGTCACCACCTTGATAAAGCATGTTGCCTGACTAATAAGGAGAACTAGCAAAAATATAGGAACCAAAAATCCCCCATTTCTTTTTTTGCTATTTTCAACTATCTCGACCATTTTGAGACTAAGTGCCTCCCTGATTAGAAAACATATTCCTCTCACCCTGCCTATCTCCAAACCCTGCTTGCTTCTTCTTTTCATCTTTTACTTGCTGTATATGAATGGTCAACCTAGATATGTCCATATTCTTAATCGGCAAGGCAATCTTGCCCTCCAAAATCAAATACCGATTCATTCTATAAACGAACTTCCTCATTCTAGCCCGCATGTCAGCTACCAAATTAGGAGCATGCCTTGAAATTTGGTGAAACTTTAAGGAATATTCCTTGATAGACATTCTCCCCTACTTGAGGTTCACAAACTCTTCCATCTTTGCTTCCTGTAACTCTTGGGGAAAGAAACAATCCAGAAAAGTACTAAAGAAGGTATCACATAAAGATGACTCTTCCATATCTCCTCTATCACTATCCCACTCTTTATACTACTAAAATCCAACCTCTTTGAGCTGATAAGTTCAAAGTTTACCCCCTACATATTAGTAGCCTGCATCACACGAAATATCTTCTCTATCTCTCATATAAGAAGAGCTGTCGATCCTTCTTCACCTTTACTCCAAAAGAAATGAAAGGACCCATCTTTATAAATTAGCCAACCCTTATGGACTTAGCAGGAAAAGAACTAGACATACCCCACGCAGATTGAGCAACAGCCAATTTTGTAATAGCATGAATAGACTGATGGAATTTTAAATTAGTCACCTCGCCTTGAGAAGGACAAGTAGTAACAAGTGGAATACCAGAACTATCAGGGATAGGACCATGAAATCGAAGATAAACTATAGAAGTAGGATGCACCCTTTCAGCATTACCCCTAGATGGGAGTTCAGCACTACCCCTAGATGGCTTCATTCTTATAGCCCACATATTTATATATTATATAAATTAGCACAAATTTGTCCTCTATATTATGTTCTCATCTAATCCATTTTCCCAATGCGTTACTTGTTCGCATACTATAGGTTTTAATTCACCTGCTTATATGTTACTTGTCTTATTCAATTTCTCATATACTACTTTATGGCTCATATGCTCATCTCATTTCACATAAATCACATATTTCTATAACTCAATTATCTATATGTCATAAGCTTATTAGGTTCGTTTAATTATATTTGTGTAGTTATATTTTAAGTGCACTTTTGTACTAAGCTGCTTGTGCGTCATAGATTCGATGTAACTTATCCACATATTATATTCTCCTCTATGCTTATTAATATGAGTATTAACATGTTTGGAGAAAGTTTCCTTACATTGTGATATAATGAGAATAGTGTCTAGAAAAGGATGGGCCTATGAGTGAATCTTTTATGAAACTTATAGTAGGTGGCCTAGTCTAATAAACCTATTCAAAGGTGCAACACAAAATGTTTGATTTATGTTGAAAACTATTTTCTCTTAAAATATTTGCTTATGAGATAATATATGGAATGAAAAGAATATTGAGCCCCAATATGTCAAGCCTTATAAAAATTATATAGATAGCTGACTAAAAAGCCGATGATTTTATGTGTCCATTTTACAAAAATTTGTAGGAGATCCATTCTTCATTTTGCACCATTAATGATAGTAAAGGACCAAGTATCTATCATGCAAACAAGTCCCCACAAGTATTTATAATTGCTACGGTAGGAAGTTTGGGACAAAAGGATTACCTCCATTAAAGTATTGTTGAAGAACTAGGACATATAATAAGCTACTTGCATATAGAAGATGGTTGAAATTCTAAATCCCCCTCCTCAGGGAAAACATCAACTAGAGGATCTTAAATTATGTACTCCCCTATATGATCTTATGTTCTACTAGCATTTATTCATTAGATATGTCATCTGCATGTCGTGCATTTAGATATATTAAATTTCAAAATTCTATGTGTTCTACTTGTTGGTAAAGGAAATGCGGGAAATCACTCTATAATAAAGTAGTCTTCATTAAATTACATGGTCTGGGAAGGGTTTATTTATCATATTCTCATTTTATGTGTTATATGTATTGAGATGGGCTGAGGGGATGACGGACTTTCGATTCTTCTCTTGGGAGGTATGTTCTATAGAAGAAAGGAAGAAATGGATTAAACTAAGAGTTAAACTTGAGCTCATAATCACTGGCCCGACATAAATACTGAAAGAAGGGGAACTGTTCCTAAAACATCTTATATCCTCCTATACATAAATATGGCATGCAACACAACCATACATAAGACTCTACTAGATGGGGCTTTTAGACTTCCTAGGACACTATTGAACCTTAAGCTCTGAACCAAGTTTGTAACACCCCAAATCTGGTACCCGAAATTCTACACGGTGCCCATGACCCTGAAAGACCACAAGATAACCCATGACTGATATTTATAACCGAGCACTATATGATATACTGTATAAATGCAGAATATAAGTTGTAAAGCCTTAAGGTTCAAAACTATAACATAACTAATAAAATAATATTTGAACGGGGTATAAAATACCTAAAACTAAAATAAAATGTTTGAACATACTGTAGTTTGAAAGCCTCTAAACTGTCTTAAATCTATTGAGTTGATGAGACATGTCCCCAAATAACTCTTAACTACTAGAGTAAACCTTGTGGAAGGAATAAAATAATCAAATAATAACATCCTCGAATGTTGAGGAATCACTACTGTCTCTGACTGCTGAAATTGAAATGCTATTGATGCTCTAGAGCTTGAGCTTCATAACCTATGGTATAAAAACACCATAACGCAATTGTGTCAGTACGATTGAATGTACTTGTTTGCAAGTGAGGTAGGCTAAATTCAAAGTGTTCATATGCATAAACAATGCTAACTGACTGTATAACATGATCGTGAGAATACATATATGAATGTGTAACTATAACTGGATTTGTGATAATACTGACAATTGAGTCTAAATACTGATAACGTGAGTTACTCAGAACTGACATAACTGATACTGAATGACTGTATCTAATAGTCTAGATTTTAATGGAACTAGATGAGTTCCATACTGTACTGAGTGATTGTATCTAACTGTCCTAATATCTGTAATTAAAACTATAGGAGAATTTATCTAACCGACATGCCCCAAATAAGATAGTATAGTTGAGTTGGGGTCCAACCTGTAACCCCAATTTGAAGGGTGTCAGTATTGTGCCACTAGTAAGGACAAGCTGTGAGTGACCCTTATTTGATAGTGTCCACAAAGGAGAATGATGGGACCCTCATCTAATAGTGTTAATCCATCTCATTAACCTACAACTGATGGTGTTGATGTCTCAACCAAGATACATAATTCTGGAATGCAGGGATTGCTTCTAAGAATCACACCATCTGCTGACAGTGTATGTTACCATCCTTGGGTTCACTCGGTGCTGAATCCTAATCCCATCCGAATAGATACTGAACTAGACTGGACTGATCTGTTACTATTTGTACTAATTAATTGGAATAAACTGAATTCACTGGATTCCATTGAGTAACGAAATACTACTGAGATCTTATAGCTGACTAAGATTTCTGAGATTTACTGAGTACTAGGCTGATATTGAATTTACTGAATTTTCCTGAGTCACGCGACTGACTGAATTCTACTGATCAGGGCTTGACTTAGAGTATTGTGAAAACTAACACTGGCTCTAAGCACACACCTAAATTATCAGGTATTAAATACCCCTAGGACTCGATATCATAATAAGTAAATCATGGCACAAGCTTAAAAACTCAACAATGGCTACATGTTCATCATTCATTCATTGAAGCATTTCTAATGAACACTTGTAATACATTACTTGTACATAGATGAGAAATACACATTATCATACTATAGTATGACATTAGTTCAATCTCATAGGCAATTTATCAAACACTTAAATGATGCAACTTATACATAAACTAGCATGGCATGAGTTCTTGTTCTTATTTACCCACAAGAGAAATTCATCAAACTCCTAATGAGCATAACATATGCACATAACGTTATTCAATAAATAGGCATCATAATTCACATTTCTATTGGCAAATTTCAAGGGTTAAACATTGTTTCACATGATACTACACATATATCACTTTACTTCACATAGCTCTTGTGATTCAATCATGAACTAGAGAACCCATTAATGTAATAGCCATGAATACAATCAAACTAAATCATGAAATTCACCAAAAACATTATCTTGAGTTTTGAAAAGGTTTCTTGTACTCCAATGGTGGAACGAACCCTTGGATGAACACTTAACATACCTTAGTTGATGAATTCTTGAAGGTTGATGGTAAAATCTCTTGGAAATTGATTCTTGAATTGATAGCTCTAGGGTTTTTGTTCTCAATAATTTGTGAAATAATGAATGTATTTAGCCAAAAGAGGGCTAAATTTTGTGTTTATAAGGGCTGAAGGTCGTACCACAAAGACCTAATTACCCTTAATGATGCGGTTATTTAATGATTGGAAACTAGTCGTCGACGCTATAAGCGACGTGGTGCGTCAATAGATCCAGTGTGATACCTAACGCATCGCACCATGATCACACCAAGCCTCAGTACTTTTGGCTCTGCAAACCTGCAATGATGTTTACCAATGCAATGGGCGATGCGGCACGCCAATATCACATTGTCCAATATTTTGGGACTCCGAATGTGGTCTAAACAAGTTTTAAAAATGCAAAACTTGTCTGGGAAAACCCATTAATCTTCCTAATCATGAATTAATAGAAATATAAACTATTTAACATCCCGAAATGAGATTGTGAACTTTCGAAGGTCAAAAATAAACTAAGTCTGGAAACTTAGCTAGAATTTTTAAGGTTTGGGACCCCCTTATCAAGCATATATGGACTGAATCAAGCTTAGGATTTTGCGGGGTCTTACACCATCTATATTAGTAAAAGTTATCACTGTGATTTTTTCCCCATCTATGATGATTACATATCTTACCCTATACCATTGTCTCAACTCGAATCATGACTAATCCTTCTTAGAAATAATTTAATAGCATAATTACATTATATTTATTTACTATTAAATTTAACATGAACAGATAATGCACATTAATTTCAACAACAACTCAACATGAATTTGAAAACACAATTCTCATTAACATACCCCTAAATTACTAGTTTTTATACAACTAAATGCCTTGCCAGAAGTCCTAAATATTGAATCTCCCATTAATCTAAATTATACCTACATTTTTAACATAGATATACACTACTCAGTAAAACCTAGTCTACTAGGTACCAAATAGTTACTACAAAGGCAGAACATGAATTTTTGACCTCCTTATAATGATTTCAAACATGGGATTCATAAGAAAATAGTGGGTGTTACCTTATTTATATATACCTCTTCCTCTATATTTCTCTAGAACGATTATGCAATAGAAGGATTTTTAGAATAAATCCTTATCTTCTTTGCAACTAAGTATAGAAGGAAAAAAAGAAAATCTGAGGGAATAGTTTGTGTAATGGCATCTTAGTACACCCGCACATAGACACCTACCATGATGTCACTTTAGGGGGATGACGTCAGCCTGTTAAAAATTTCAAACTTTTAAAATAGTTCATTAAAGTTTTATATGCAAATATTTTTAGGTTATTTAGAAAATTTTTATACCCCAAACCCTTTGAACAAGATAATTTTAGTTTCAAGGGAATGTGTCGTTACATCTATGGAAGAAAACACCCTAGTTTGATTTTGATCTTATGAAATAAGCACCTCATTTGCATATTTGTCTTGCATTTTTCTATTGGTATAATTCACACGAATTTATTTCTGCAACACGGTAAAAGAAGGATGTTTTTCCTGTTATTTTGTTTAAGTTATTTGTTTTTACTATTATTTAGACTAGTAGGGCCTTTCTGAAAAATAAGATTAGCAGGTCCCTCTTGGAAATGGTGCTAGCAGGACCCTTCTAGAAAATAGAATTTATTATAGAAAGACCATCTTAAAAAATAGTACTTAGATTAGTACGATCTTCTGAGACAAGGAAATTTAGATTAGCAGGAACCTCTAAAAAATAGGATTTAGCATAGCAAAGCCCTCTTAAAAATATGATTTGGTATAGAATGACCCTTCTACAAATGGAATTTAGTCGTAGCAGCACCCTCTTGGAAAATGGAATTTAGCATTGAAGAATTCTCTTGGAAAATAGGATTTATTATTTTTTTATTTATCATCCAGCTTAAATATTTTCTAGTATCAGATAGGTATTCACATTCTTCTCCTAGGATTAACATTTCCTTATAGCAGATAATTATTTTGAATTTATCTCAAAGGAAAAAAGATTTCTTAAAAACAGATTGCTATTCACATTCGTCTTCTATGACAAACATTTCCATACAGCGGACCATTATTTTGCATTTGTCTTAGAGGATAAATAATTCCTACTAACAGACAATTGTCTTTTATTTGTTACCCAGGAAAATATTTTCTAGTAGCAGACAACTATTTTACATTCATATCTTATGATAAAAAATTCCAGATATCAGATAATTATTTTGCAGTAGTCTCTTAGCATAAATATATTTCTAGTAGCAGACAATTATTTCACATTTATCTCCTAGGACATAAGATTCATAGTAGCAAACAGTTATTTTACATTCGTCTTAATGGATAAATGATAGTAATTTCACAATTTTTTCATAGGATAAACATTACCTAGAAGTATTTTGATGGGATGTGAATACCCTAGTAGCAGACAATTTTTTTTAATTCGTCTCCTAGGATAAACCATTCCTATTAGTAAGCAGTTATTTCAAATTTTTCTCTTATGATAAAAATTTACATTGAAGCAAATTATTATCTTTAATTCATCTCCAATTCATCTCCAACGACATACATTTTCTAGTAGCAGTTAGTTATTTCACATTAGTTTCCTAGGATAAAATTTCCTAGTAGTCGATGATTATTACATTTTTGTCTCCTGGGATAAACACTTTCTAGTATCAGAAAATTAATTTCTATTCGTCTATTAGGATAAACCTGTCCTAGTAGCAGATAGTTATTTTGATTTAGTTTCTTAGGATAAATATTTCCCTATATCATACAATTGTTTTGTGTTTGTCTTCTAGGATATACAGTTCCTAGAATCAGACAGTTATTTCATATTTGTATCCTACGATAAACATTTTCATGTAAAGATATTAATTTCACACTCGTTTCCTAGGATAAATACTTCCAAGTAGTATAGATAATTATTTCACATTCTTTTTCTAGGATAGAAATATCCTAGAAGCATATACCAATTTTGCATTTTCCACCAAAGGTATTTCCTAGTAGCAAATAGTTATCGCGCATTCATCTCCTAGGATAAACACATCATGAACTAATTTCTAATATTTTGATGTAACCTGCTAAAACCTACAAATAGGTAATACAAACTCAAGCCTAAAGTAATAATTAATGAGCTAATACGTAGAAAAGAAATATACAAGGATAGAAACCATAATAGGAATAAAAAAGTTGGAAACTTATATATATATATAAATAATTCATGCAAGACAGAAGAGAGAACTAAACATACAATATGAATTCCCCAATACATGTTAAGATCAATACATGATCCACTATAATAAAAAGGAGTATAAAACAATGTCCAAATATATGTCATTGTCACATAATGTACAAAATAAAACTATCATGAAAGAAAAAAGAAAAGGATCAACTACGAATTATAAAAGTATATCTAAATCTATGGTAAGTAGAATAGCCCTATATAATGACCCTCCAGGTCATTTTCTACATTTTTTATCCATTTTCTTTATTTAGAGATTTCCCATAACTACCTCCAAGTCATTTATGACTGGCTAAGACTGACTATTCAATTAGTGGGTAGTTTAGTTGGTTTTAGAGCCATTTTCCTATTTTAGAACTTTAACTATTAAAAAGAGGATCTTGGGCCTAAACTTCTGGTAAATTGTCTTAGATGCTGATTGTTAGAGTCTCATTAACTCAAAAATATTAATTTTAGGCTAATGGTACCCTTGGTCTAGGTTCCTAGGCTTGTAGATTCATTTTGGGCTATTATGAGGATTTTAGATAAAATGACCACTTGGGTGTGGCACCCACTTTTTATCAAAATAACCTTGGATAAAAATTTTAATGGTGGCTTTGAGTCTTCATTCTAAATTTGGTAAGGTAGCATAGTTTGTTTGTATTTATGGGATTCGAAATGAATCTAGCGGGCCTAGTTAAAAGTTTTACAACTTAGCTAAGTTTTTAATACTTGTGTATCTAGTGCATAGCAAAAATAAGTTTCATAATTATGATATATTGCCCGCATTTACGAGGGTCAAGGTTTTTGACTCTGCATTCATGGACCATCATTTTTGTTTACAAAGAGAAGGCCGACCAAGACAATCCAACCTTTTTATTATGGTTGACCAACCATGTTTATGAAGACCTATTTGGGCGACTAGTCGCATTTATGATAGGGGCTCTGTGTTCGTGAGGAAGGGACCCAAGGTCGTATATATACTTTATTCATTGTGTTTCCTTAATACTCTCTATGTACTAAACAACATTTTATAACTCTTAAGCTAGAAATTTGTAAGAGAATTATACAACTGAGTTTGCAGTATCTTGGGACCATAATTGTGGGAATTATACCATGGTAATCCATAAGTTTTTAATTATTTTTTAATGGAATTTTATAATTCTATTCCTAAATTATTGATATTGGTCGGGGATTAGTTGGGACTATTTTAATCTATGATTTTTCCCAAATTTCATGGCAAATGAACCTTGAGTTAAGAGGGATACCATGATTGTTTCAATTTTTTAATTCCACAAGTATACTCCATAAGATATTTTGTCTTATTTCTAACCCTAAGAAAAAATAAAATATGGGAATAATTTTCGTATCTTAATACATATATTCTATTTTAATATCATCACAATGGTCAGCGGCTTCTAAGAAAGGAAAAGCTTTGGTAAAAAGGATTTGATGAGCTTTCGATGGTGTCTAGGTTAGCTAGGCATACCCTTCTTTTAAACTGTGCTTACTTATGGTATTAGGGTAATATTGAGCTATATTTGGGGGGTATTTATGGCCCAGTTATTAGTTGATATCTAAAACAAAGCTATAACCGAAATTCAAGACTAAAGAAGCAAAAATCAGCAACTAAAGAAAGAGCAGATGAAGTAGAAATAAGAAGAAAATTGCATTAAATGAAAAATAGTAATGAAACATACACCAACTCTAATGATTATCACCTAAGTGTATATTAAACACTTAAACACACCTCACCATTGATGGATAACACTTCTTTCTTAGGTGGACACAAAGGGATCAACTCCAAAAGCACCCAACTTTTCTTGCCAAAATGTCAACAAGAGTGATTCCACACTCAATGATGACCCTAGTTTCAATGTCTTTTCCATGACCTACACTACAATGGCTTTTACATGCCCTACACTAAGGAAAGAAAATACAATTTGAGTTTCACTCAATCAATTCTTCAAAACTAAGGAAAATAGAAGGCTAATTGTCTATTTATACTTATTACATACAAAGACTAAAATACCCTTAATGAAGGTTGCTCCTTTGGAGTGTAAAAGAGGAGTCTTAAAAGACCATAATACACCTAAGTTGAGGTGCCTTTGGAGTGTATCCAAGGCTGTCTTGGAGTATATTCATGGTCCGTCTTCACATATTAGCAAGTACACTCCCTTGGATGAATGCCATATACTCTCACGGGCCTCCATCTTCATAATTGGCGCCTTGTGTGTTTGGACTTGATGTATGGTGCTTCTTTCATGCTCTCAAAACCTAGTATGGTTCATTCTTCAGCACTTATGGTCCTCGGGTTAGAATCCAAGCAACTATCCACACGTGAAATTGCTTTATGTTTTGCTCAAAACAACCCTTCCTTGCATGTTCTTGTGCCCTTGGGGTGACCAATTCTGAGTCTTTAGGTGTTGGACTCCAAAGAAGTCATCAAAAGCTAAGGGATCATTTGATTTGTATCATCCTCCCCTTCTTGAAAACAGATTTGACCTCAAACTCTTCTTTGAATTACTTATTAAAATTTCAATAAAAATGAACAAAGGATTTGGTTATGGGATTCACCAAAAGTGATACTTTGCTTGTCATGTAGACCAAGCAACAAGTTGGGTGGACCAACATCATTAATTCTATATTTGGCACCGGGGCCAAACGAGAAGAATGGACATAGACACGGGTCTAGACAATACTCCCCTTTCCCGTAGGCTTCACCCAAACTACACAACATACTCTCTACAATAGCATACGTATCATCAAAATAAAGTAGAGAGTAGACAAAGGTTGCTCAAGTCAACTTCTACTAAGGTGTCTTCATGTATGTACTCACCACTAGTTTCAACATCATCTCCATAAGTACTCTTAATAATAAGGTTCACATAGTAGAAGAAGAAATAATTTTTAAGCAATGGACACTTTCTCCTTTTATGGAAGATCCCTCAAGTAGACACATAGCACCACAAAAATCAAAGGGATTATTGCTGAAGTCTTTATAAGAAGCAATAAATTCATCCTCATAGTCTTCAAACGTAGGTGAGGTTTCATACAAAGGATCACAACCATAATCCATTTTCAAGGAACAATTACTTATTGGGTTTCTTATGAATTAAAGCAAGTTAAAATTATCATCACCCAATTGATCATTCCTTTCCAAGACCACAGTAGGTTAGCATATAGTTTATAGCTTTCAAGACAATCCATCTTTAGGAGAAATGTTGCCATAGTGGGTTAGCATATAGGTTATAGCTTTAAAGACAAGTTACACCTTCAACTTCATTCTCACCACTAGGTTTATTAGGAGTGACTATATCATCTTCAAACAAGATATTATACCTAAAGAGAGGAGGATCTATTTCGCGGGGAGATTTGGAAAAAACACATTCATCACTCTCGAAAAGAACAATATCAAGTTTCAAAGAGATTTCAAGTACAAGATTATCCCAAGAATCGCTCTCAGGTTCACTCCCATTTTGTTGACCAGCATCTTTGAGTATTTCACTCACCTCATTCTATTAAACACATCACACACGTAATAAAGTGGTGGGAAATTCTTACAAATAAGTTGATCAACACCATTTACACCAGACGATGTACTTTCATTCAATATATAGGCTTCAACACTAGGTGGACTTAAATTGATCTTACAAGAAGAGTCAATTTGGTCATCAATAGGATAAACTAGCGTATCGACACTCACAATATGTACATCATTATCAATAGGCAAAGAAACAATGGACTCACAAATAGATAAGCTACCACTCACACTCAATGGGCTACTAGCCACACAATCATCGTTCACACGCACAAAAGTGTAAGAGTTAGCTATTTTACCTTAACGTTCATGAGTATGTTCGTCTTTACCTTGATGTAAAAGTCCATCATAATCTTGGGAAGAAACTTTCTTTGGGAAGCTCTCTTCGCAAGTTGTTTGGACAATTGAATTTTGAGGAAAGAGTTTAGGTAATAATTGGCGTATAATTTCAATGTGCCATTTCATATCTTCAAGATAGTGATTGATGCGATCACACATGGCATTTAAGTTATTGGCAGCCATGGTACCTAAAATAAAGAAACAAACCTACAAAATGAATAAACAAGTTAATTCAAATATCCTTACCAACTCTCTCACTCTTGGATTCTTACCTCACACTTGGTCTCCCAAGTGTTGAAACTTTGGCATGTACTTGGCAAGTGACTTAGGGATAATTCTACTTTGGCCTGAAATGGATTTTCATTTGATATGACTCAAAGAAAATTGCTTATAGACTTGAACCAACAATTTATAGAGAATTACAAATGATAAAAGTACAAAATAAACGTAAACATGAAACAAAGAACTCTAGACTAATTATCAACCTAGTAGGTAATTACTAGTTTGGTAATTAGTTCTAGAATCTACACAAAAGCAACTAGAAACAAAAATAAAAACCTATAAATCTAATTTAGAACTCAATTTGGTCGTTCACAAAAGTGATGATGTGGCAGCTTGTGATTAGGCATCATTTTTTTTTCAATTTCAAAATCTCTTGTTTCGGCTAAAACTCCTTTAGGGAAGAAGGATTTCGGTTTTAGAGAAAAAAATAAAGGTTTTGAAGCCTTTTTGGAGCTTCAAATGAATTCAAAATGATTTGTTCCCCCTTGTACTTTCAATTGTACTAGATTATTCCCTTTGTCTCTTCTTTTCTTTGGATGACAATGAATATGCCAAGGTATATTCTTTCACAAACAACAAGTACAATCTCTTGCTTACCTATTTTGGATCAAACAAGCTCTTTGAATATTCGTCTTCCCTAAGATATGAAGAGGATGGAAGAACAAGATAAATATTCAAGAGTTGACCATGTTTGACCAACAAGCAAATAAACCCTAATTTCCAATTTTATTTTGGATCTAGGTTCCTTAGGCCAAAGCAAGCTCAATCAACAAAAAATCAGTCACAAATCACGTCACCAAGACAAACCCAAAACGTCACCACCTCCAAAAAGCTTCAAACAAGCCACAACAAAGGTAGATCTAGCTAAAAAGCAACCAAATCTTGTTCTAAACTTAGATCTAGACCCTTTAAGTGATAGAGAACAAGAATCTAACACTAGAAATTATTAAAACAAGCTAAAAATTAGTAGATCTAAATTTTGAAATTCGGATCTACTACCAACAACAAGACAACACACAATTTGTTTGAGTTTTTTGGATTTTTGACTCTTTTTTGTGGATTTTTGACTCTACACTCTTTTTTGTGAAGATTTTCTTAGATCCAAGACTTAGAGTTCTGGGAACAAATCTAATACTTGGCTTTAATACCAAATGATAGCTAAAACAAAGCTATAATCGAAATTCAAGACTAAAGAAGATAAAATTAGCAACTAAAGAAAGAGGAGATGAAGTAAAAATAAGAAGAAAATTGCATTAAATGAAAGATAGTAATGAAACATACACCAACTCTAATGATTATCACCTAAACACTTAAACACACCTCACCATTAATGGATAACACTTCATTCTTAGGTGAACATAAAGGGATCAACTCCTCAAGCACCCAACCTTTCTTACCAAAATGTCAACAAGAGTGATTCCACACTCAATTATGACCCTAGTTTCAATGTATTTTCCAAGACCTATACTACAATGGCTATTCCAAGCCCTACACTAAGGAAAGAAAATACAATTTGAGTTTCACTTAATCAATTCTTTAAAACTAAGGAAAATAGAAGCCTAATTATCTATTTATACTTATTACATTAAAAGACCATACTACCCCTAAGTTAAGGTGCCTTTGGAGTGTATCCAAGGCTTTTTTGGAGTATATTCATGGTCCCTCTTCATATATTAGCAAGTACACTCCCTTGGATTAATGCCACATGCTCTCGCGGGCCTCCATCTTCATATATGGCGCCTTGTGTGTTTGGACTAGATGTATGACACCTATTTCATGCTCTCAAAATCGGATATGGTTCATTCTTCAAGGCTTATGATCCTCGAGGTAGTATTTAGTCAAGCATCCAAGCAACCATCCACACATGAAATTGCTTTATGTCTTTCTCAAAACGAGCCTTCCCTGCATATTCTTGTGCCCTCAGGGTGATCAAGTCTTGAGCCTTTAGGTATTGGCCGCCAAAATAAGTCATCAAAAGCTAAGGAAGCCATTTGATTTGTATTATTATTTAACATTTCACCTCTTATTTAGATAGTTAAGACCCCCTTTTGGTAGAATCTAGGCTTGTACTCCCTTAGGTTATAATATATCAATCTTTAGGACTTCAATTAATATTATTAGTACCTTTGGGTAAGACTAGATTTTAATAGATTCTTGCTAGGGTTATCGAGACCTAATAGTAGACCTAATTATTTTGCTTATTACTGTTACCTTAGGCTATGACCTTGGGTATGGATTAGCATAGACTCAATTACATACTTTAGCTTCTTTTCCCTGATTATGATAGTAATTTACCCTTGATCGCACCTCTATGACCTAGTAATTAAAACCCTTATGGTCTTAGTGTATTTAACCACTCAAGGTTGAAGTTAATAAATAAAAAGATTGGAGATAGGCTTGGAAACTTATAGTTTGACTAGTTATTTAATTATATATATATATATATATATATATTATCAATTATTATTTGAGTCAGACACTATTGCTATCATTATGAATTTTTATGTGAGCCTGGCATTGGTTTATTACTATGGTTTGCTCTTTATGAAAACCTCCATTATGATTATTATTTAAAACTTATGATTTTTAATTTGAGTTTGGAATTTGTTAAAGATTACAATTTTGGGTATTGCGTCATTCATTTATGGTTATTACTGAAGTACCAACAGTTGTATCTATATCATCTGGCCTTTTTTATCATCCTTTTTTTCTTCTTTAAGACCAGTGTTTATCCTTTTGTTATAATCCACTAGTTTATGTTGAAGTCTTAAATATACTTTCATTATGGATGTGGGATTGGAAATTTATTTATGATTGGTAAGGTTAAAGATTATATCTAAGAGGGGAATATACAATGCACATATCACCCATCTTGGCTTGTTATAAGATTATTATTATTTTTTATGATTCTTACTTTAGGTTTTCGCTTGTTTGTATCCACTAGACTTACAAGGACGTGGTAGGACTATTTGTCATTTCCTTTATCATATTTGCATAGTATAGCTTATTATTTATATCCCTTCCTTTTACTTTTCACTTTAGCTTACATCCTCTCACTTTACTTATGCTTTTACTATATTTGAGCTTAGTCGGTTTCCTACTTTGTACCCTTATTTTTGTACTCAAAATATGCTTCTAAATATTTTTCTTGATCCAGATTGAGCATGAGACACCAGAGTGGGTGAGATTTTTAGAATCCGAAGTTAATCCTCCTCTTTCTATTGTAGTGATATTCTTTTTTAAATCTAAGTCTATTCTGTGTATATATATTTTGGATCCTATCTGGTACTCTTCTTTTTCGTTATAGTGACTCTTGCACCAGCCTTACCAGGTCTTAGGAGAGATTTTAATGTATATTTTTGTCCCCTTTACTCTATTGTAAAATATTTTATTTATATATGTCCTTTTTGCTTTTACTTATTATTTTTCATTGCAAACATCATTTTTTTCTCTTTATATTTCGTCCTTTAGCGAATTACTTATCGTTCTAGGCTATAGCTTTACTTACATACTATGGGTTAAAGAAGGTGCCACCATGGCTTAAGAAATTAGGTTGTGATAGCTTTGAATCAATGTCTAGGTTCACTAATATTATTAGTTCTAATGTTAGTGCTTACTAGAGTCCTACAAATCGGTGCAGTGATATTTGTATCCTATCATCGGAGCTATGAGACATTTTTGGGAAAACCTTATCTTTTTGGTTAACTTTCATGCATTACGTCTATATTGGTTACTAAATTCTAGTTTATTTCAATAGGTTACGGGGTATTGCATCAATAGATTAGAACCTCGAGCCTACTACAGAGCACTAGTTAGAGGCAAAGGTCGAACCTGAGGTTGAGTTAAGGGTAGAGCTATAGCCTCAGGTCAAGATAAGGTAATTCAGCCATCACTAGATCCTATTTTTACTAATGAGAAAGTGATAGCACCAGAAATTCCATATCCACAATAATGGGTGGGATAAGGGTAGCTTAAGCCCCCTAGGATTATATCTTCTTTGGTTTGCCCTGATGCATTACTTTAATATTTAGGGTTAGTTGGTGGTTTTTCAATAAATAAGGCATATACATCCATTCTTGGGGAACCCTAGGGTGGACTTGGTATATGAGCACAACCTATATTTGTGGCTCCCAGAGTAGAGGTTCCGCCAGCACCAGTATTTTCATAACCGATCACAGCCTTATAAGTTTGATTATGGAGAAGCAGAAGATACTAGACTAATTCCTGTGATTGACTCCACCAAGGATTATTGGGTCCTCAGGAGGATGTTTTGAGTTCCCTATTGGATGTGAGAAAATGAGAGGTTATGTAATTTAGGTTTGGTTGAGTTGGGTGGAGTGGACTCTATAATATATCATCTTGATAAAGTAGAAAGATTATGTGAAGAGGTTATCTTGAATCTATGCCAGCTGGATCTCCTTCTATGACTTGGACTCAATTGTGTACAACTTTTTGGGAGAAGTACATACCTCGCAGTATGCATAAATGCCATAGGGTTGTGTTTTCTAAATTGACGAAGATGTTCATTACTGTGGTTGAACATGAGGCAAGGATTTACAAGAAAGCCAAACATGACACAACGGTTATACTTATAGATTACAAGAAGATTTAGTTCTTTGTTAGAGGGTTAAGTCTACCACTCTATAGGGTTACTCTTAGTTTTGAGACATTAATGATTTCTTTTATTGATATTGCTAATAACTCATACACCATAGAGGATATGAATTGAGAGGCCTAAGGGTGTAGTGATAATCGATCTCATTATCAGGGTAGTTACATTAGAAGCTGAAGTGGTGCTCAATTTTGGTGTAGAAGGTTTAGGGATGGGTACCCCCAACATCAACCTTATTTGCACTTGGGATAGTCGTCCTATTCAAGAAATACTTTAGATTTCATATGGGGGTCAACACAACTATGGTAGTTCTAATGGTAAGAACAATAGTCAGTCATCAAAGGGTGTTCAATTCTGGGTCATCAACTTGAGGTAGTTCATTTTGGGTCAACCAATCCTTTTCATTATGTTAGAGTGTATGGGTCAAATTATGAGTGTGATGTTATTGTCCACTTTGCAAGAGAATGTCCCCGTCATAGGATGATTTAGCCTTCATCATAAATTATTTATTTAGTTCAATCAATGCTTCTCTAGATAGGGGTGGATCACTGTGTTCTAAGGGTGGTCTAAGGGTTTTAAAGGTGTTCCTGATGTGTCATAGAAATATAGCACTTTTGACACCTAAAGAAAGGAAAATATGCAAGTTTTTGAGCTTGTTTTGTTAGATATAATGCGTTTTGCATATGTTTCACAGGATATCAATTTTGGATGCTAAGTTCATGAAAATGATGAAAAAAGTGATTTTGGATACTTATCAGAGTAGTTATCGGTAGTTATGGGTATTTGTGATACTTTTTGGCTTTTTCGTGACTATAACATGTGTGGAAATTGAAAAAGAGATGATGAAAAGATGATACTTAAAAATCCCCATATACTTTTACAGTTCCACTAGTTGATTACAATGGTTGAGAGACTCAATTCCACGTTTTCCCTTGGGATTTGACTCCAATATTTGATGGGTTACTTTATTTGGTAGTGACCATATAATCTTCAGAGTAGAGGTATAGCTTGGATATTACCAGTTCCTCAGGATAGTGGAATAGATGGTTGAGAAAGCACCCCATTCAAAACTAGACTAGTCATTTACATGTTGTTCCTAGTAGGTCGGAGGTTAAGGCTTTGGATGTTATGATCACATGTATAATTTATGTAGTCCATTAGCAAGCTTCTATTATATTTGATCCAAGCTCCATATTTTAGTATATTTTCTCCTTTTATGCGTTGCAGTTGGGGTTGTATTTAGTGCCTTTATCTGTGACATTAGGTGTATCTACACCTATAGGTGATTTATTATTAGTGTATATCAGGTATATAGATTATGCTTGGTGACTATTAGAGATTATGAAACTCAAGATAATCATATTATGTTAGATTTGGTGAATTTCTAAGTATTTTTGGGTATGGACTAATTATACTCCTATCATACAGTCTTGGATCAAGACCATTACCTTAGACATGCCTTGGCATACCCTCGGTTGTATGGAAGGGTTATTTTTTCCTCTCAGTGATGGGGATTATTTTTTATATTAAAACTTAGAGACTAGTATTGAGGGATTGTGAGCTATTCCTTGCTTATGTTCATAATGTTAGTATTGAGAGTTTGTTGCTTGACACTGTTCCTATTGTTCATGATTTTCTCAATATTTTCCCAATCAACTTACCTGAGCTTTTCTTACACATGATATAGAGTTTGTGATTGATCCCGTGGTGAGCACCCACCATATTTCTTTGGCTCCGTAAGGTATGGCTCCTGTTGAGTAAAATGAGCAAAATTTTATGCATTAGGATGTTCTAAGTAAGGACTTTTCATACTGAATGTATTTCCTTATGATGCTGGAGTTCTATTTCTAAAGAGTAAAGACAGTATCAAGCATATGTGTATTGATTATCAAAAGTTGAGTAAGGTGATATTGAAGATAAGTATCTTATGACTTAGTAATTTATTTGGTGTCATGACTTGATTTACGAGCCATGATGGCACCTACTTTATCTCATCAGTAGGTAAGCCAAACCATACCCAGAAGCTATAAGCAATGGGATAAATTGATGGAAATTCCCTAAAAGCTAGAAATTAACATTTGAAGAGTTAAAACAACATAAAAGAAGTCATAATAGTCTAATAGATAGATAAAAGAGACACAACCAACCCATGACTCAGTAATGTCGGTACAATAGCTACTACCTCGCTTATTCAAAGGGC
Source organism: Capsicum chinense (assembly GCA_026120095.1). Taxonomy (NCBI): domain Eukaryota; kingdom Viridiplantae; phylum Streptophyta; class Magnoliopsida; order Solanales; family Solanaceae; genus Capsicum; species Capsicum chinense. The sequence goes on along the minus strand of JAPEIP010000122.1, from coordinate 61,825 downwards.
TTCTTATTTAGAACCCTTTATTTTGCTTGGGAATCGGTACTTCCATTCAGTAAGGGAATAAAACATTGGGCATAGATAAGTAGAAGGAAAAGGGCAACTCCAACTCGGAAGGCTTACCCTATCTCCGAGATTAACTAAGCATGTTCATCGAATCAATGACTACTACTAGTACTCCAATCTACACCAAAAAAGTACAGAAGTATAGTATGAGTACCTAAACCTCGGGTACTTAGTAGGCATCATTAGCCAATTGATATAAATCATGACATAAATATGATAAGATACAAGATAAAGTGATGCAAGATCAAACCACAACAACTAGAGTTTCGGATTCCAACTCAACAACACAACAACAACAAGTTTTAAGTCTTGGTTTTTAGATTACAACACAAGAGATGGTCTTCGGTTTTTAGGCACAATCCGAGAACAACA
>JAPEIP010000122.1:39184-57460 GCA_026120095.1 Capsicum chinense | reverse complement strand
TTGTAATCTAAAAACCAAGACTTAAAACTTGTTGTTGTTGTGTTGTTGAGTTGGAATCCGAAAACTCTAGTTGTGTTGTTGGATCTTGCATCACTACCCATGACTTTAGCTAAATTTGGATAAATTCTTAATTACCCATGTATGAGTTCACACCTATAATGGCATGATCCCAAGAGTTGCTCTTAATTGATTACACTTTAATTATTCTTAGCCTCGTGTTAGTGCTATAGAACCCCAAAAATTTTTATATTTTTGAAAACATTCAAAATCCCTACAAAATATTTGGAATATAGGTTTGAATTTAGTAAGTGTTTTCATCTTGAACTCACTCATTCACCCCTCACATTGTTCCTCATAAATTCGACCCCAACTTTTATTAGGTATATATTGACAATAGCTGCCTAGAACTTAATTTGACGTGCAAGTTGAGCATTATAAAAATGGCGCTGTTGTAGGGGAACAATTTGGTGTATAGTGTTTGTTTGGAATTTTAGCTTACTTTCTTGGATTCAAATTTATAAATATTTTTCTGTGATTTTCATTTGTTTTTTATGTTAGGTAGATAGTTGTGTTTGTTTACTTGTTTCTATGGAATCTTTGAATTAATATGAGTTTGGTGGTTGCAATTATTATCTTTTTGATTGAAACACCCTAGGTTTTTGGCCGTTGGAAAATTTCCTAGATTTCTAGTCTCTAGATAGGATATGATTAGGGGAAATGAATCGTACACTGGGTTACAAGTAGAATGGTTTAGTCATATACTGACCAATGTAGGTTGACGGATTGCATTTGGTTTCTAAAATGGATATGACTTGGGCTAGTTTGAGTCATATCGATAGTATGGGTTTTTTGGTTACTTCACTTAGTCTTAGACTTTGTAACTTAATTTAGATCTGAGTATGGGTGGCTCACCATGAGCTGTAAGCTAGGGTACGAGTCATACCATGGACTCATATAGTGGTCAGTATTCTATACTTTTGGGATTCTATTCTGCCAGGGGTATGGATCATGGGTACTAGTCGTATACTTTGATAAGACCTTGTTTGGGGTGAGTCGTACCTTGGACAATGTTGTGTCCAAGTGAAATGGCCTTGTTTACAAGTGGTAGGTATCACTCGTATTTAAGGGTATGACTAGTATTGATAGTCATGCCCACCTGACAAGATTTTTTAGGAGTTTAAGTGGGGGCAATCTAGATATTTCCCCACTTAACCTAATAAGGCCCCATGACTTATATTCCTATTGGGAGTTTATTTTCCCTATTATTCGATTCTTTAACACTTAAAAAACTTTGCTTAAACACTCTATAATTATCTCTAAGGTTTTTGGATAAAGGGAAGCTAGGGTTTCATCTTAAGGACCAAGACATGTTCTCTTCCCTCATTGTTAGTTCCAACTATATGTATGGTTTTATAAAAAATTTCATCGCATGATTATTCTATGTTTTATTGTTTTTAAATATAATATGGGGGTTTTGGTTATAAATGTTTTGTTATGGTTTTCCTATGTTTTAATTATGTTTTTATATGCTTTAATGGTGGTTATGCTTTGATTTTGGAAATACTATGCCCCCAATATGTTTGAGTAAATGCCTATGGGATTGTTTTTACTACATCATTGGGTTTTAATGGAACTATTGCATCGTTTAAAATTTGTAATGAAACCCTAAATGGTTAAATGGTTTGCTGGTCATGATTATGGTTAATTAGACTCCTTGTTACAATGAAATCCCCCAAGTAAACATGTTAATGAACACTTGTGGGGTACATGATAGCCTAAAGGAAGCCTATACACGAATTTGGTACTAACATAACAAAAAACAGCAAGCACACAAAGAGAAAACAATGCAATAGAAGGAGATGAAGAAGAAAAATTGCATGAAATTAAAGATAGATAGAAAGACCCTTACTTCCACCAATGAATAGCACTAGAAGGTGTATCAAACCTTCAAAAACACATCACCAATGTAGTGTCAAACCTTCCTCTTAGGTGACCCAAAGGACTCACACTTCCTCAAGCACACCTTTCTTTCCAAATAATCCGATACAAGTGAAAAGCCAATTCCAAATATATTAGGATTCAAGTTTCGGATTCCCTTTCTTAAGGAGAAGATAAAGACTAGAAACTAACATTAATATTAAAATCTAAAAGTCACTCAATTTATTATCTCAAAACTTATGAAAATAGAAGCTAAAAGGTCTAATTATTCTATTACATAACAATAAATAAAATACCCTTAATGAAGGGTGCTCCTTTGGAGTGTAAAAGGGAGGTATTAAAAGACCACAATATCCTTAGTTGAGGCTCCTATGTAATATAGAAATCCCTTCTTCTCTCTTCAATTTTGACAAGTCTTTGTAATGGGTCCAAAAGGTCTTCAAGCACTTGCAAATTTGATACTTAATTCTTTGACAATCCAAAGCTTGAACCTTCTACAAGACCTTGTAAACCTTGTTCTCTTTATGCTTGTATCAGCCTCTCCATATTGAAAGGAATTTGTCCTCAGATTTGGATCTTACAAAACCAAAGAGAGAGCAAAAATAGCACACAATCCTCTTGGTAGGAGGGTTAGAATTAGCACCACAAGTATATCATTACTCCAAGGTGGTTCATACTTAATATACATCCATGTATCCTTGGTATTTGGCATGAAAACCTTTGCATAAAGGATACAAATGAATTGAATATCATCAACATCAAAAGTAATTGAGCATGACCCAAAACTATAACTTTCATATCTCAAAATTATTTCGGGGTCAAAAGGAAATAGTAAGCAAGGGTCTAGGCCGTGGTTAAGATCCCTTTCACTAGAGTATCATGCTAAGGGGGTACAAATTGACATACAACAAGAAATCCCTTGTTTTTCCCATGAAATAATTTGTATATGCATCACAAAGGTTAGGGCTAAGGTAAACATCAAGAGAAAATAATCACAAGCCAAAACAATCCCTTCCCCACCCCACTAGTACACTAGGATCAAATGGGTGAAGTGGCCAAGGAAATAATCTGAAGCTACTTATTCCATTTATTAGGGTATCACACTCACCCAAATCATTTAATCATTTAATATGGACAAGATCCACAATCAAGCAATTTTTTTTCTTTTCTACCCGCGGTTTTGCTTCCCCTTTCCTTTTTTTCTTCACATTTTTCTTGTACCTCAACATCAAGCTTCTCTCCATCTTTAAAACTGACCTCATCACCCTCGGATTCTATCACTATCTCTTCTCTTAGTCGTATGGGGTGATTTTCATTTAGTGGATCTTGGAGAGGAGGCATTAGATTACAATGGTGATGTATTTGGATTTGTGGCATGGGATTTTGTGGATTTGGGACTTGTTGGTTTGAATTTTGTGGAGGCTTTGGTGGATATAATCTATCAACCCTCACTTTCATTCTAATCACAACACCCGTCAAGGATGCCATTTCACTCCTCATAGAATCTATATCACCCATTATAGCATCATGATTATCATTTATTTTTGACCCAAGGCCTCAAGCCGACCCATCAAGGCTCCAATAGCATCATTTCCAAAAGGTTAGTACCTTCGGATTCCATGGAAAATTTATCTAAAAATAATAAAAAAACAGCAAACAAAATAACCTACAAATGAGCAAACAAGTTAGTTCAAAAGCCTCACTTCACTCACACTCAACCTCACCTCACACTTGACCTCCCAAGTGTAGGGAAATCGGTAATACTTGGCAAAGTACTTGAGAGGTGAGAAGCTTTGGTCCGGAATCGATCTTTGTTTGAAATGACTCAAATAAAGTGATGCACGAACTTGAACCAACAAAATACTATGATTTTAAAAATAGAAATGAACACAAAAAATGAAGACACGAACAAACGGACTCAAGACTAATTACTAACCTAGTAGGTACTTACTAGTTTTCTAATTAGTGATAGAATTTAACACACAAGAAGCTAGAATCAAAAAGAAGAAACTAAGAAATCTAGTTTAGAGCTTAATTAGGTTGATCAACTAATGATGATGTAGCACAATGTGGTTGGTTATCGTTTGCAATTTTTTTTCACATTCCAAATTTGAGTTTCGGCCAAAGATCCACTAAGGAGAGTGTTTTTTTAGATGAAAATTGGGGAAGAAATGGTGGGTTGGAGCCTTTTTCTCAAGTTCAAATGGATTGGAAGACAATGGTCCCCCCCTCTTGTACTTTCAATTGTGCTTTGTTGCCCTCTTATCCCCTGTTCTTTTTGGAAGACTTGAATATTCCTGGAATATGCTTTTGGACAAACAAGTTTTTCACTCTTTCTCTTTCCTTTTGTGGATCTAACACTCTTTGAATATTCTTCTTCAACAAGAAATGAATATGGTGAAGAACAATATGAATATTCAAGAGTTGACCAAAGTTTGACCACAAGGAAAATGAACCCTGACTTTAATTTTTCTTTTAGATCTAGGTTCCTTGGGTCAAGGAAAGCTAAAATATCCACAAATCAGCCAGAAAACGTCACAAAAAAGATGCCCAACATGAGATCCTCCTCAAAAACGCTTTAAACAAGGCCCAACAATGGTGGATCTAGCTCAAATTCAACCAAATCTTGCTCCAAACATAGATCTAGACACCCTATGTGCTAGACAAAAAGGATCTAGCGCTAGAAACCTTCAAAAAACAATAAAAACTTGCAGATCTAACTTGGAAATTTCGTATCTACAAAAAAACCCACAAGACAACACTTTTTTTTCATATTTTTAAATTTTTGACTCTTTTTTGTTGAGATTTTCTTAATAAGAACACTAAAACCAAGATTTAGGGATGTTGGAACAACCGTAAGCAAGGATTCGATACTAAATTATAGCCTAAAGAAAGGCTATACCCAAAATTGGTACTAAGATAACAAAAATTAGCAAGAACAAAAAGAGAATCCAACATAATAGGAGGAGATAAAGAAGAAGAATTACATGAAAATAAAGATAGATAGAAAGACCCTTACTTCCACCAATGAATAGCACTAGAAGGTGTATCAAAACTTGAAACACACATCACCAATGTAGGCTCAAACGTTCCTCTTAGGTGACCCAACGGACTCACACTTCCTCAAGCACACCTTTTTTGCCAAATAGTCCAATACAAATGAAAAGCCAATTCCAAATGTATTAGGATTTATGTTCTGGATTCCCTCTCTTAAGGAGAAGAAGAGAAAGTGTACAAACTAACACTAATATTATAATCTAAAAGTCACTCAATTTATTATCTCAAAACTTATGAAAATGGAAGCTAAAAGGTCTATTTATACTATTACATAACAATAACTAAAATGCCCTTAATGAAGGGTGTTCCTTTGAAGTGTAAAAGGGAGATCTTAAAAGACCACAATGCCCTTAGTTGAGGCTCATATGTAATTTAGAAATCCCTCCTTCTCTCTTCAATTTGGACAAGTCTTTGTAATGGTTTCAAAAGGTCTTCAAGCACTTCCAAATTCGAGACTTGATCCTTTGACAATCCAAAGCTTGAACTTACTGCAAGACCTTGTAAAACTTGTGATCTATATGCTTGTTGAGCACATGGGACTCCCCCAAGTTAACTTCATAAATGGGTACATAGGAATTCCTTTACCTTAAAAGGTTTGACTAATGATAGTATTTATGAGTTATAGTCAGTATAACAATACCACTATTAATAGACTTAGTAAGTGATAAATGGAATAATGGATTGGTTGGTTGGAAATGGTTTTAATTGGGTAATAATGGCGGGGTGTGATAACCAATAGTAAAAGTGGGAGTTCAATCAATGAACACTAGAAACTAATATTTGTCGACATGAGGAGTAGGTCATGGCGACCCTTTAATGATACTATGAGGTATACAGGAATGGTCTATACATATTGTACATATATATCATTGAGAGTGAGGGTACTTAGAAATCCCTTACTCTTATGGTATTCCAGTTCACGTAGCTACACATATCGGGGGCCTTTCAAGGGGTTACACGTATCGGGGGCCTTTCAAGGGGTTACACTAGACCCATATAGCTCGTGGGTGTTTAAGGATGGTTAAGCTTCACATACCTAGGTTAATTATTTTAAATACATGCTAAACCACGTTTTCTTTCCCGGCTTGGTTATATATATATGGTTTGTGTGCATATGGTTTGTTTACTTGGTTTTACTAGTTGGCATTATTTTATCCTTATCTTGAGTTCATGCTAGCGTTCACCCGCTAACCAGTATTTGGGAAGATATATCCCCACATAATATAAGAATCGGCAATTATACTCCTCCTTCTTAGCTATCAAACATTCGGGATCAACTATTGTATTAAAGTTGTGAACATCCATCTTTCTAAAAGGCTCAATTTAATAAATATTATTTTATACTTTGGCTTATTTATGAATATTGGTTTTGGCTATGGTTGGGGGCATGTCCCAATCAGATTTTAGTATTCTTTTGGATAGAGGCTTTTGTGGAACCCCTATGGGTTGGAATGGGAAGAATCTATAGGGGTGCTAGCCTTTGTATTAGGAATTGTATTAGGGTAGAAACTGATTAATGGTATTATTGGTTATTCTATCCTCTTTTATCTTTGTATTATATATAATTGTTATGGAACTTATATGGTTATGGTTTGGTTGTTTTGGCTATTGGTTGGGTTTAGACGGTTGGGCTTGATTGGGTCGGTCTCGGTAATAGACCTATCCCAGAGTTTGTAAATTGAATAGTTATGCTATTGTGTTATATGATTGAAATTTAGAAAAATTGAGGCAAGCAGCTGGAGGTTGGGTTAGGTAACATGCATGGTCTCCAGTCCTGGTCAGACTTAGGATGCACATTACAACAAGGCCTTAGGTTAGGTCGTGTCAAGTTGTTATTAGAGCTTTAGGTTCATGGTCAATTGGAAGTCCACCAAGCCATATCTAGTAGAGTCATTTTTAGGGATATGTAGCATGTCACACTCGTAATAAAAAGGCTACTGGACATTTAGAAGTGTTTTACTTTCTTGGTATTCCTTTTTCAAGCTTGGAGTCTAAGCCTTGGAATTTTCTCTAATCCTTTTTATTTTCTTTTTAGATTATGTATCATCTATCTGGAACACAAGGAAATCCTTCTGTCCTATTTAGAGATGGTATTTATAGAGTACTCCCTACACCTGGAATTCACATATCTGAGATTCCTATCCCTGATTGATTTGGTTCCTATCCCTGATTGATTTGGAGTTCCTTTGATTGCTGCTAGTCCTTCTCAAGGTGAGCTGACTAATGCAAAATTTTGTCAGTCGATATATACTACTGCTCAGTTGGTTACTACTCAGGCAGAGCAGGATGTGTCTGGTGTTCTATCTGATGAGGCCATAAGATTTGGCTAGTTCAAGAAAATAAATCCTTCTACTTTTAGTGGTATGGAGGTGGAGGATAATCTCTGGGTTTTTTAGATGAAATAGACAAAATATTTAAGGTGACGAAGGCCACTAATGTTAAAGGGGTAAATTTTACATCTTATCAGCTCAAAGATATTACATACCAATAATATGAGGAGTGGGATAGGTAAAATGGTTATTTGGGGGAGTTGTCTTTATGGGAGGACTTTTCTAGGACCGCTTCTTTCCTCAAGAGCTGAGGGAAGCAAAGATGCAGGAGTTAGTGAATCTTAAATCGGGAAAAATATCTTCTAAGAAATGTTCCTTGAAATTTCATCCATTGTCAAGTTGTTCTCTAAATTTAGTGGCTGATATGAGGGTGAGGATGAGAAAGTTCACTTCTAGGATATCTCGGGATTTGATTCTTGAAAGAAAGAAAACTACGTTGATTAAGAGTATGGATATTTTGTGGTTGGTTGTCCACATGAAACATATGGAGGATGAAAAGAGAAAACATGTAAAGTTGGGGAAAGGTAGGGTAAGAGAAGCAGGTTCTCTAAGAACGGTAGTGCTCAACATTAGGGTGGTTGAGATTTATGCAAATGGCCAAAGAAAAAGTAGGGATTTCTGTTCCTTCTCTACTACTAGCGCTCCTTTTCTGAAGTAGTCGAGTGACAAACATCAAAAAGGTGGTGATAATTTTTGGGCATAGGGTGCCTATTCTCAAGTGAATGGGGCATAATCGGCTTCTTCATGTCCTCTTTACTAGTTTTTTGGTCATGTTCATTGTGGATTTTGTGATAAAAGGAGGGACAGGTGTTTTAAATATGGCCAGCTAGGCCATATGCTTAAAAATCATCCATATAGTAAGGGTGCTTTAGGAGAGATCAAGCTCTAGTTGTTTCATCTTCTGCTTCTCTACCTAGTGGTGCTGCATTTGCGTCTGCTCCTTCTCTGGAACCAACACTGGCTAGAATAAGTTGTATGCTCTTACACTAGGTAGGAATCTAAGGAATCACCTGATGTCGTAACTACTACATTACAACTTTTTTCTCGTGGCGTGTATTGTCTAATTGATCTGGGGTGTAATCTTTCCTATATGACGCCATATGTGGCTGTGTGTTTTGGTTTTGATCCTGAGGTTGTTTTGGATCCTTTTTATTTTTCTACCCCAATAGGTGACTTGGTTATTGCTAAAAGATTCTATAGGGGGCATATCGTATCTATTGGTAGCAAGCAGACCTTGGTAGATCTGTTTGAGCTGGATATGGTAGGTTTTCACATTATTCTAAGGATGGATTGGTTACACTCTTGTTATTTATCCTTGGATTATTAGACTTGCAAAGTTTCTTTAGATTCTCTGGTGAACTATTATAGAGAGGGAGGGTGGTTCCCTAGCTCCTATGGGGAGATTTATTTCTTATCTTAGAGCTCGAAGATTAATCTCCAAAGGGTGTCTTTATCACTTGGTTTGGATTTAAGATTTTAACTCAGAGGGTCCTTCTTTCCACTCAGTTTTAGTGGAAAATGAGTTTCCTAAGGTTTTTTTGAATGATCTTCCGGGTGTTCCTCAGGATAGTGAAATCTAGTTTGGTATTGATTTAGTTCTAAATAGTTGTCTAATATCTATTCCTCCTTCTAGATTAGCTTTAACTGAGTTAAGAGAATTCAAGAAGCAACTTATGGATCTTCTAGATAAGGGGTTTATTCATCCTAGTGTATCCCTGTGGAGTGCACAGGTGTTGTTCGGGCGCAAGAAGGATGGTTCCCTTTAGATGTTCATCGGCTATCGATAGTTGAATGAGTTAATGGTCAAGAAAAAGTATACTCTTCTAAGGATAGATGACTTTTTTGATCAGTTACAAGGTACGAAAGTTCTTTTCTAAGATAAACCTTCGGTTTGGGTATTATCAGCTTAAGAATAGGGTGGAGGATATCCCTAAGAAGGCTTTTCGTACTCGGTATGGGCACTTTGAATTCTTAGTTATGTCATTTATCTTAGCTAATGCTCTGGTGGTATTTATGGATTTGATGAATAGGGTTTTCGATAGTTCTTAGATCTTTTTATCATAGTATTTATTGATGACATCTTGGTGTATTCTAAAAGTTAGGTGGATCATTTCAATCACCTCCGTGTGGTGTTGCAGACCTTGAAGAAACAACAGTTGTACCCTAAGAAGGCTTTTCGTACTCGGTATGGGCACTTTGAATTCTTAGTTATGTTATTTTTCTTATCTAATGCTCCAGTGGTATTTATGGATTTGATGAATAGGGTTTTCGGTAGCTCTTGGATCTTTTTATCATAGTATTTATTGATGACATCTTGGTGTATTGTAAAAGTTAGGTGGATCATTTCAATCACCTCCGTGTGGTGTTGCAGACCTTGAAGAAACAACAGTTGTATGCCAAGTTCTCAAAGTATGAGTTTTGGTTGGACTTTGTAACTTTCTTGGATCATATTATTCTTTATGAGGGGATCATGGTGGATCCTCAAAAGGTTGCGGTGGTGAAATGATGCCTTATACCCACAACTCTAACTGATATTCAGAGCTTCTTGGGCTTGGTTGGGTATTATAGGCAGTTTGTGAAAAGCTTTTCTTCGATAGCTACTCATTTTTCTAAGTTAACTTAGAAGAAGGTAAAATTTTATTTGTCGAAAGCGTATGAAAGGAGTTTTGAAAAGCTTAAGGATAAGCTAACTTTGAGTCCAATTTTGACATTTCCTGAAGATAATGAGGGGTTTGTGGTTATTGTGATGCATCCGAGTTGGACTTAGGTGTGTTTCAATACAACATGGGAAGGTAATTTCCAATGCTTCCAAACAATTGAAGGTGCATGAGAGAAATTATCCTACTCATGATTTGGAGCTGTTGGCAGTTGTCATTGTTTTGAAAATCTGGCAGCATTATTTGTATGGAGTGCACATAGACATCATTTCTTATCATTAGAGTCCACAGTATGTGTTCACTCAGAAAGAAATAAATCTCAGGCAGAGGAGATGGTTGGAGCTTCTCAAGGACTCGTATATGAGTCTTCAGTATCATCCAAGAAAAGCTAATGTTGTTGTTGATGCTCTTAGCAGGTTATCCATGGAGATATTAACTCATATGGATAAGGAGAAGTGGGAACTGGTGAAGGATATTCACCACCTGGCTAATCTTGGAGTTCATCTCTTAGACTCCTAGGATGGTGGTATCGGTACAGGAAGTAATTATATTCTCTCGATGTAAAGATTAAGGAGAAAAAAGTGCTAGATCCTATTTTTATAAAAATCCATAGAGATGTAGGTGGGAAAAAGGTGATTGGATTTGAAATTAGTGGTCACGGTACTTTAAGGTACAAAGGGAGGTTGTGTGTTCCTGACGTCGATGGGTTGCGACAAAGGTTTTGGCTGAGGCGCATGAATTGTACTATGTAGTTCATCCTGGTTCCACAAAGATTTATCATGATCCCAAAGATATATATTGGTGGAATGGTATTTAAAGGGACTTGGCTGATATTGTGGCCAAGTGTATGGTGTATCAACAAGCTAATGTTGGGAACATTACACCTGGAGGGTTGTATCAAGAAAGTAATTTACCCAAGTGGAAATAGGAGGTGGTTAATATGTATTTTGTTACCGATCATCCTCAGTCGCAAATCAAATTTGATTCCATTTGGGTTATCATGGCTAGGATAAAAAAGTCTACTCACTTTTTAATAGTGAGGACTACCATTTTGGTGGAGGATTCTGCGAAGTTGTATCTTTACGAGGTTGTGAAGTTTCATGGGGTACATGTTTCAATTATCTCTGATCATGGTACACAGTTTTCATCTCATGTTTTGCAGTTTTTTTAGAAGGTATTGGGTACTATGGTGAGTCTGAGTACTGATTTTCATCCTCAGATGGATGGTTAAGAAGAAAGGACTACTCAAACATCGGAGGATATGCTTCAGTATGTCTGATTGATTATGGTGTCAATTGGGTTGAGCATCTACCTTTGGTAGATTTTGCATACAACGATAGCTAATATTCTAGTATTGGTATGGCCCTTTATGAGTCATTGTATGGTAGGAGGTATAGGTCTCCTATTGGATGGTTTGAGCTTGGTAAGTGGACATGCTCAGTTCAGATTTGTTTTATCAGGCTATGGAAAAGGTGAAGGTGATTTGAGATAGGCTTAAAGTTGTCAAAAGTCTCCAAAAGTCCTATGCAGGTGTAAGGCACATGGATTTGGAGTTTAAGGTTGGGGATGAGGTGTTCCTAAAGATATCTCCCATGAAGGGAGTGATGTGGTTTGGTAAAAAGGGGAATCTCAGTCCCCAATTCTATTACCCCGCACATTTCTTAGCTTAAATTTGTCCCTAGAATGTTAAGGGATAGCTTCCAAAATGAATACTATCTATTTAGTATGGAATTCCTTAGATTTGCACTTTCCATTGCACAGGAAATAGAATTAGCTTTCCAGCGATATAAGATTTGCCTAAATCCGATAACCGAGTAAGAAGTTATAATTATTTTAAATTCCCATAACAAAACACCGTTGTTTGGACCTTAGCGCATTGCAGATTAGTGTAAATTCCCAATTGTCCCATTCCAGTGGCCCTCTGCAATATTGGCGCATCGCGAAGTGGGTCAACTTCCCATTTTTCAATTTCTAGAGGTCTAGCGCGATAATGGCGCGTCGCGCTATGTGCTAAAATGGCATTCCAAAGGAGCACCACGATGTATCTGCGTAGGAAAGTCTGTCCAGTTTCCATTCATCAATTTTCAGTGAGCCACCTCGATAGTGGCACATCGCGGTGGCCACCCAGATCGAGAAAAATATACGTTTTTTAGTTTTGTCTAAAAGTTTAAAAGGGGGTATTTTGGTAAATCCCCAACCCCCAATCCATTCAAAAACAATAGATTAATCATATTTGAGAGCACTTTATACTTTATTCATCATTCTCTCTTAATCAAAACCCTAAGGCTCATACTTTCTCTCCAAGAAATCTAAAATTTCTCCATTAATTCTCCAAGATTCTTCAAGATTGAGTATTCCCAATTCAAGAACTCTAAGAAGTCATCTCCAAAACACCAATAGAGATTCAAGTTCTAGCATCTAGATCATCAAATTAAGGTATGTGGGGTTTGAACAAGGATAATTCTTTCATCCTTGTGCCCAAAACTTGTTTAAATTTCAGATTTATATGATTTTATATTATTTCCCATGAATTCAAAATTAGGGTTCATACCCAATGATGTCATTTACAAGATTATGAGATTTCAAGTGAATTATAAGTTTAATAGCATGTTTATTTTCATATTTTCATGCTTAATGCAGTAATTTCCAGATTTTGAGATGAATTATCATTGTTTTCATTATCAAGCATGATTATTATGATATTTGACATGAGTTTGATACATGGATTTTACGCCCTAAGTTTATATATTGAGATTTTGAGAAAAATGATGCTTTAAGTATTTTATGAGCTGGTTATACAAATTTACAATAAATTTTGATTATTTGATCCTCATATTAGTTTTAGAATCCACTTTTCAGATTATTACATATTTCACTGGATTAATGGATAACTGGTTTTAGATAAAACCTTATGCTAGTTTTAAAGTGGATTTCCAATAGCATGAGTGTAGCAAATAAATTATCAGAACTGCATAGACAACATAGGTATAGATTATCAGATTATTCCCACTTTTATGTGGATTATAGTTACAGATGTGATCACTTAGCTCAGGTTATACTCCTTGGCAAGAGTATGACACCTCTCCCTAACGTGAGGTTTCTTCCTTAGGAGGACGAGACGTTAGACTCCATGTTAGCTCACATGGTTTATGTTGGTTAAGAGAACCTCTCAGTAGATTAAAATATATGTTTCAAACCCTGCTAATCAAAGTAAAAGAATGAAAGAAATGCTTTTAGAAAACTAAGTGTAAAGACTCACAGTTTTATTCAGATTATGCTTTACCGAAAGGCAATACCTTCAGATTTTAGATTTAGAGTGAGTTCTTTTACACTTGGACAGTATGATTTAAAGACAGAGTTTCAGTACAACTTTTATAACTAAATGTTATGGCTCACATGATTTATAAAGTATGTTTTGCTTCTTATTACTACACATCTTAGTATTTCAGATATTCCAGCTTATGTTAGTCATTTACATTTAGCATGCATTGTTTATAAATGATGATTATGAGATGATATTTTACTTTTGCATATCACCCCTAATACTCAGTACATCCTCAAAATACTGATCCACATATACGTCTATATGCTATATTGTCTTATAATGTAGGTTCAGGTGCTCAATGTCAACAGCGTGAGTAGTTCTAGCATCTCCAGCTCATCCAATAGTTGGTAAGTCCTTATAGTTTGGGGACTTATACATCCAGATTTTGCAGTTTATCAGTTTATAAGATTTAGCATTTCCTTTCAGACAGTTCAAGTTAGTTGGGGGGTTGTCCCAGTGACTCTCTAGTATTAATAGTAGAGACTTATTAGACTACTAGTTTTGATACAGATTATTTAGTTTTGATGTTTCAAACGTTATGTTTAGATTATTCTCAGATATTACAAATATTTTCCACATACTAGCATGACTTTTATATCTATATTTCCATTATTATAAGATTCAGGCTCAATAGTGTGCAGACCGGGCTAGCTTAAGGCTACTCATAGTCTTGAGCACCGTGTGACATCTTGGGATCAGATTTTGGGGCGCCACAAACTTAGTATCACAGCTTAATATTTTAAGAGTACTAGGGAGTTAGAAATCCACATTACGTATAGTCCTGGTCATGGGTGTAAAGTGCGCCATATTTATGAATGAGAGGCTATAGAATGTCCTTAGAAAATCATATCTTTCGTGATCTATCGTTCTTATAGTATCTCCATATGGTTCTAACTCGTGCTTTCACGTGGTAGAAAATGCCCCCTCATCGAGCTAATGCCCATAGAAATGATAACCAATGACCTCAGTCCGCAGATTCTTTGAATGAGAATGTATCACATACGGAGTTTCAGCCTGTCTTTCAGGTGGTAGCCCAAACTATGATGGCTAATGTTCAGGGCAATCGTCAAGTTGCACTCCCACCTCAGCAAGATGGTGACTTATCCACAGCCAAAATCCAAGATTTTATGAGAATAAACCCACCAGATTTATTTGGGTCAAAGGCAGGTGAGGAACCACAATTATATCTTGATGAGGTGAAAAAGATCACCAAAATTATGCATATTTCTGAAGAGAAAAGTGTAGAATTGGCATCCTATAGGCTAAAGGATGTTTCATATGATTGGGTGGTGATGTGGAAGAAAAGTAGAGAAGAAAATGCAGCTCCTATGACTTGGTAGATATTTTTGGATGGGCTCTTAGACAATTTCTTCTCACTTGAGATGAGGGAAGTTAAGTTAGAAGAACTCATAAACCTGAGGCAAGGTTCAATGACAGTGAAGAAGTACCCTAAGTTCAACCATTTGTCTAAGTATGCCCCTAAATAGATGGCTGACCCTAGGCCAAGAATGCGTAAGTTTATAACTGGTGTGTCTGGGTTGGTAGTTAAGGAGTGTAGGATTTCTATACACATTGGAGATATGAAACTTCCTAGATTGATGATGCACGCTTAGTAGATTAAGGCAGAAAAGTAGAAGGAAAGAGACAGAGCAAATAAGAGGGCTAGAACAGGGCAGTTTGATCATGGTCAAAATAGGTCTTGAGGAGGAAATCGTTTGCAGTTTTAGAACTTTTCATCTATGCCTGCACCTTCTTTAGCCAAAAATAGGAAAGAATAGTGGGGTAAGTCTTCTATGTCTATAGCCTAGAGTAGTGTGGGTGGTAGGCCCAATTATCCTACGTGTACTAAGTATGGTAAGAATCATCCTGGTAAGTGTTTGGCTGGTCATAAAGTTTGTTTTGGATGTGGTAAGTTGGGTCACAACATTAGATATTGTCCGCATACTAAGCAAGGAAATAGAGATGACCATCCCTAGACTCAGGCTACTAGTGCACCAGCTCCTTTAGGTTGCCCAACTTCTCCTTAGGGCACATTATCCAGTACCGATGATAGTTAGTGCCATAATTAGTTCTATGCTTAACCATCCTTCTAGGAGCAGGAAGATTCACCAGATGTGGTTATGGGTATGCTTCTTGTCTTTTATATTGATGTTTATGTGTTGTTAGACCCTGGGATAAGTTTTTCTTATGAGACCCCATTAGTTGCAGTAAATTTTGAGATAAGTTCTGAAAAGATCCCTGAGCCTTTCTTGGTTTCTACTCCAGTAGGTGAGTCAGTTGTAGCTAAACAAATCTAGAAAAAGTGTCCAATCACTGTCCTCCATAAAGTCATGTTAGTAGATTTAGAGTTAGATAAGGTTGACTTTGATCTTATCATTGGTATAGATTTACTCCATTCTTGTTATGCTTCTATAGACTGTCGCACCCGTATGGTAAAATTTCAGTTCCCAAATAAGCCAGTCTTTGAGTGGGCAGGTAATTCAGTGTCTCCCAAGGTTCATTTCATATCTTACCTTAAGGCCAGAAAATTGATATCAAAAGGTTGCGTTTCTTATCTAGTTCAATTCAAAGACACAAAGTCTGAGACTACAATATTCAGTCCATCCGAGTAGTTAATGAGTTTCATGATATCTTTCTCGAAGATTTGCCAGGGATACCTCTCGATAGGGAAATAAAATTTGGTATTGACCTTGTTCCCGATACTCAGCCTATTTCTATCCCTCCTTATTGTATGGCTCCCACAGAGCTTAAGGAGTTGAAGGAGCAACTAAAAGATCTTCTAGATAAAGGTTTCATAAGGCCAAGTATTTCTCCATGGGGCACTCCTATCCTATTCGTGCGAAAGAAATATAGTTCTTTGCGTATGTACATTGACTATCGTCAGCTAAATAAAGTTACAGTCAAGAACAAATATCCCTTTTTTAGAATTGATGACTTATCTGATCAACTCCAAGGTGTAAGTTATTTCTCAAAGATAAACCTTAGATCTGACTATCATCATCTTAAAGTAAGGGAATGTGATATTCAAAAGACAACCTTTAGAACTCGTTATGGTCATTTTGAGTTCCTAGTCATGTCTTTCGGGCTAAATAATGCCCCAACATCTTTTATGGACCTCATGAATCGAGTGTTCAAAGAGTATCTAGACATGTTTATCATAGTATTCATAGATGACATCCTTGTGTACTCCCGTAGTGAGAATGATCATGTAGATCATCTTAAAGTTGTCTTACAAACTCTTAAAGACCATCAATTGTTTGCCAAATTCAATAAATATGAATTTTGGCTAAAATCAGTATCCTTTCTTAGTCATATTGTATCCGTCGATGGCATTAGAGTCGATCCCGAAAAGAAAAAATGTGTAAGGAATTTTCCTAGACCTATCTCTCCGTTAAACATTAGGAGTTTATTGGATCTAGCTAGTTATTACCGCCTTTTTATTGAAGGTTTCTCCTCTATCGCATCTCCTATGTCTAGATTGACCCAAAAGAAAGTTAAGTTCCTATGGTTAGATTCATGCGAGAAGAGTTTTCAAGATACCTGATGGTATCGATGGCTTTGTTGTTTATTATGATTCCTCTAGAGTTGGTTTGGATTATGTGTTGATGCAGATAGGTAAGGTCATAGCCTATGTTTCTAGACAGTTGAAGCCTCATGAAAAAAATTACCCAACCTATGATCTAGAATTAGCTGTTGTGGTGTTTGCTTTGAAAATATGGAGACATTATCTATATGGTATGCATGTTGATGTGTTCACAGAGCACAAAATTTTGCAATATGTGTTTACTTAAAGGGATTTGAAACTTTATCAGAGAAGGTGGTTGGAGTTGTTAAAGGATTATGATATGAGTATGTTGTATTATTTGGGCAAGGCCAATGTAGTGGCAGACGCTCTTAGTAGGTTGTCTATGGGCAGTGTTGCTCATGTGGAGAATGATAAGAGAGAGTTAGCTCAAGAAGTGCATTGATTAGCCAGATTGGGTGTTACATTAGTTGATTTCACCGAAGGAAATGTTTGGGTTCAGAGTAGTTCTGAATCTTTCCTAGTTTCAGAAGTGAAAGAGAAGCAAGATAAGGATCCTAGTTTGGTCAAACTGAAAGAGTCAGTTAAAGACCAAAAGGTAAAGGTTTTCTCCCAAGGGGGAGATGGTGTGTATACCAAAGTAGATTATGTATGCCTTGTGTTGATGATTTGAGATAGTGGATTATGGTGGAACACATAGTGCGCATTATTCTATTCATCTAGGTGCTACCAAGATGTACCGCGACTTGCGGGAAATCTATTGGTGGAGTGGTATAAAGAGAGATATAGCAGATTGTAGCCAAGTATGCAACTTGTCAACAGGTTAAGGTAGAGCACCAAAGACCTAGTGGTACATTGCAAGAGTTTGGTATCTCCACTTTGAAGTGGGAAAAGGTGAATATAGATTTTGTGACTGATTTACCCCATTCGGGTCGTCATCATGATTTGATTTGGGTTACTGTATATAGATTGACTAAGTTAGTGCATTTCTTGCCAGTTCGTATATCTTATATAGCTGAGGATTATGCTAAGATGTACATCCGAGAGATAGTCAGATTATATGGGGTTCCCTTGTCTATCATCTCAGATATGTGTACTCAGTTTACTTCCCAGTTTTGGAGAGCTTTTCAGAAGGGTTTTGGTACCCAAGTCCATCTTAGTTTAGGTTACCACCCTCAGACAGATGGTCAAGCAGAGAGGACCATCTAAACTTTAGAGGATATGTTGAGGGCATACGCGCTCTTAATTCCAAGGGTAGTTGGGATTATGACTTCCCATTTATTAAGTTCGCTTATAATAACAATTATCATGTGATACGGGACAAATGGCCACCTTATCTTTGGACGACATTTTTGGAGGCCAACACATAGAGGCTCAAGACTTGGTCACCGCGATAATACAAGAACCTGCATGTAGAACCCGTTTTGAAGGTAACTTAAAGCAATC
>JAPEIP010000122.1:0-38232 GCA_026120095.1 Capsicum chinense | reverse complement strand
CTCATGAAATTTATTTGCCCACAGATTTGTCAGTCATTCATCCGGTGTTTCACGTCTCTATGCTTAAGAAGAGTATCAATGACTCCACTGTTGTAGTTCCTTTAAAAAGCTCAAATATTCAAAACAATATTTCTTATGAAGAGATTCCAGTTGAGGTTTTAGATTATCAAATCCATAGACTAAGGAACAAAAAAGTTTCCTTGGTTAATGTTCTTTGGCGGAATCAGTCTATTGAGGGCGCCACTTGGGAAGCGGAAGCAGATATATGAGCCAAGCATCCTCACCTTTTCTCTGCAAACTCAGTTGTAGCCAAAGGTAATACTTTTCCTTAATTGGGCTTTTTTCTAACCATACATTCAGCTATATAGTTGTCCTCATGTAAGTTCATGCACTCATAGATTACTCAGTAGCTTAGAATGATTTAGATTCAAACTCATAATTTAATTCAGTTATGCATGCTATCTTATATTCTCAGATTCCTCAAAAATTTCAGCTTAACTAGCCATATTCAAGGACGAATGTTTCTAATGGGGAGATATTGAAATACCTTGCACTTTTCCTAGCTTAAATTCGTCCCTAAAATGTTAAGGGATAGCTTCTAAAATGAATACTATTTATTTTGTATGGAATTCCTTAGATTTGGACTTTCCATTGTGTAGGAAATTGAATTAGTTTTCCAGTAATATAAGATTCGCCTAAATCCAATAACTGGATAAGAAATTATAGTTATTTTAAGTTCATATCTAAAACACCATCGTTTGGACCCTTAGCGGGTCACGGATCAGTGTAAATTCCCAATTTTTCCAATCTAGTGGCCCTTCGCGATATTGGTGCATCACAGAGTGGATCAATTTCCTGTTTGTCAATTTCCAGAGGTCCAGCAATAATGGCACATCACGCCATATTGCAAAATACATTCCAAAGGGGAACCACGATGTCTCCGAATTGCAGAGTCTACCCAGTTTCCATTTGTCAATTTCTAGTAAGCCACCACAATAGTAACACATCTTGGTGGCCACCCAGATCGAGAAAAATATATGTTTTCCAGTTTGTATAAAATTTTAAAAGGGGGTATTTTGGTAAATTCCTAATCCCTAACAACTGTCTCTTTACCCAACACATGCATGACACCTAGAGTCCTTTGGATTTGATCAATAGAGTCCTGTGAGTCTTCATTAAGATCTGATCCAGTGAATGTGGTAGGATACAATTTAAGAAAATCTTGCATTCATAGGCTAGTTTCGCTATCTGCACCACTAGAACCTGTGGTTGGAATGGCTTGTCCTTGAGCTTGTCTAGAAACTATACGAGGCAATAATTGTACCACATTCCTTAGATCTTGGTTAGTAGCATTAATAGGTGGTTCTGAGGATGCGGTTCTTCTCCTTCTTAGATCTTCTGGAGATGGAGGAGTAGAAGAACTTTGGGACACAAACTCAGCTTGAGCCTCACTTTGATTAACTTGTCTAGGTGGTGACTTGCTGGTCCCTTCTCCAGCAGCCACATCTATTCGCTTACCTATATTTTTACTCCTTCTCATAACCGGCATCTTTACTACAATAAGAGGAAAAAAACAGGTTCAATGGTTAAATATGACTTCTACTGCAACATGGGCTAGCACGATCTAAGATATGAAAAAAAAAAGACACCCCCAAAATATCCCATAGCCTCCTGTTTATAGATGTGGTGCACAACACGCCCGTAAAGAAGACCATATATAGACATGGCTTTGTAGACACCCTAGGATGACATGCTCTGATACCACTTTTGTCACGCCTCAAATCCTATTGGGGCGGACAGGCACTCGTAGCCGTAAAGGCCTGAGAGAACCAATTCATAACCTTGTAATTCTCATGCATGTAACTATGAAAACCAAAGGTTCTGACAAATATGATATTATGTATCGATGAGAATAATTACATAGGCAAGCACAAACTTATATTTACAACATTTTGCCATTGGGGCCACCACGTCTAAAGGTAAGACACTACCATAACTTTACATTAGTCTATAAAGCCTATAAAAGATACATCGACTTAGTTAGGGTCGGGATAAACCCCCACCCTACTCTTGACTTACCGCACAATACCAAAATATATGGAACAGACTCGAAGAGCGCCTAATCAACCTGGAGCTCACCAATAGTCACTGTGCGCTCCTACTAGTGAGGTGTATGAGCTGAAGTACCTGTGCCTATAGCATGAAATATAGGTCCCCCATGAGGGATGTCAGTACAAAAATATGTACTAAATATGTAAGGCTGAAGGTAACAACACATGATACAAGAGCTCAATAGAAATCAGATACAAGTGTATAAGTAGTACTAGTAGACCACCTTTATATATACTTGTGGGACTATATACATTACGTTCCTTTCTTTATTTTTACCTTTCTTACTGAATAATCTTTGTAAGCCATATATAATACAATGACCAGTTGATCAGTGGTAAATAAATAAATTAGGATCGGCCCATGCTAGGATTACGCCCCTGAGCTGCCACTTACATATAAAGATTAGGATTAGCCCATGCTAGGCTTATGCCCCTGAGCCGCCACCCACATATAAAGGTATCGAGATCGGCCCATGCTAGGCATACCCTGAGCTGCCACTCATTTTACAGATTTGCATTACGTAGTTTATTTAGCCTTCTAAATTGTTACTTTGGTGGTCATAACATTACGGTACCTTGAACCAATAATCTACTTATAATAGACATATAAATGGACACTTAATGCAACAACAATGAGTTAGGAAGCTGTTGGCATACAAATAAAGTGTTTAGGAGCTGAAAATAACACATGGGTCTTATTTAACAAGCGGAGAACTCCTGAAATTTTCTAGTGAAGATAGATGTGAGGTTTAATAATAAGCATATATTGAGGTGTTTTAACATTTTAGAGAGTGGAAACAAGGTCATTGGCTTCATGGGATATATAATACACTGCTATTATGTGTCACTTATTATAGGATAACCTTGGAAATTTACTTGATGGAACAAATGTTTGATTTTATGCCAAAGAGTGCAAAATAGAGTATGCCTTACATACCTGGTTATATAACTCCGAAACTAACCCAACTTGACTTCCCACCTTTTAGATTACTTATCTACAATAGAATATATGGTAAACTAGTATTAGCTACCAACTAACACATTTAGGGCTACTTATCTTTACCCAAAACAGTAACCGGCTAGTAAGCCATTCATAGATCAGTCAAGGGTGTTATTTTAACCCTTTTCTCCTCCAATTACACCCATACACCATACAGGTTCTTATAAGATTTACCAAAACCACCTCGGATTCATTACACATTCCAAACAATACTTAAAACAGAATGGGCAGTAAACAAATGCAATAATTGGTTTGGTGGTGTACCACCAGACCTTTCTTATATATTGCATTACAAACTAATCATACCTTTCTTCAATATCAACCTAGCAGGCCATAACCTATACATACAAAATAGTCCACAAAACAGCCTCAAATCCCTTTTATTATAGCAATCAATTATTGAACTCATCATCTCTTGAGTTTTGAATAACAACACATCCATAATTCTCTTTCAAATTCATATACAAGGAGAATAAAATTGAGCAGTCACCTTACCTTAATTTTGTAACTTATTCTTTTAATTCGAACTCCTCAAAACTTCAACTTTCACTTTCCTTCACACTTTAAACCAAAGAAGAAAAGAGATCTCTTAATAACAAAGGAAAAGTGAGCAAGTAGCTTGTTCTATATTCTTCCATGTATTTATTATTAGGCACCTATAGCATGTTTTCCTAATCTTTCATGAGATAATTAAGCTAAACCATAAGTGTTTTCACTTACCTTGGGCTGCAAATGTGATGGTTTTTCAAGAACCCTAAAAGGAATTTTAGTACTGCTCCTTGTTGCTTTAGAGAGAGTAGAGAGATTTTGTGAAATATAGACTTTTTTGTGACTTAGAAATGAAGTAAAATGACCAGAAACTTGGCCTTATAAAGGCCCTATTTTGTCCACCTCCTTAGCTGCATTTTAGACCTTAAAATTGGTCAAATTGGTCCAAGTAGGTGATGCACCTACTTAAGGGTTCAAGCTGTTCAAATTCTCAAAGTAGGTGATGTACCTACTTAAATTCTTATTTTGTGCTCAATTAACTTGGGCCTTTGGCAAATTTGTGTGTTGGGCCATTTATCCATTTTCTACCTCTTTTATTCAATTTGGGCCCAAATAAGTACACATTAGTATAGGCCTAAATCTGGTCCATAGCCATGGGTCCATTAATTTGGTCCAAATATCTTAAGTAGGTGACTCACCTACTAGCTTAATTAAGTCAAGCTAGAACCTCAATATTTTATTCCATTTCCAGATCCTAATCTCTTTAATCTAACCTTCAACTTATACACACTTGGTCAGTTTAAACTTTAGATTCAAATACTAGCTTACGATCCTAAGTTTAAATAGTCGTATCGATGTTAACTTTGTCGCATCACACTAAACTGTACGGGAAGCATTTATAATTCCATCTACACCATTAATACTTACGTAACATATCTCATTTGTTACCTATACCACAAGGCTATACCAGGTTCCATATATTAGAAAAAGTACAAGCAAAATACGGGATGTTACATGACCATTATTTTTTAATTCATTTGAAGCTCCAAAAAGGCTTTCAAACTTTCAATTTTCCCTCCCAAAAGGAATTATTCTTCTCTTAAAGAGTGTTTGGCCGAGACATAAAGTTTGGAATTAAAATTTTTTTGTAAAATCAACAACCAACCACATTGTGCCATGTCATCACTAGTTGATCAATCTAATTAAGCTCTAAACTAGATTTCTTAGTTTCTCATTTTTGTTTTGAGTTTCAATTTTGTTTATTCTATCACAAATTAGCAAACTAGTAAGTACATACTAGGTTGATAATTTTTCTAGAGTCTGTTTTGTTTCGTGTCTTCGATTTTTGTGTGTTTTTCTCATTTTTATTTGTAGTATCTTGCTGGTTCAAGTACGAAAGCTATTTTTCTTTGAGTTGTCTCAAACAAAAATCAATTCCAGACCAAAGTAGAATTATCCCTCATTCACTTGCCAAATATTTTCTAAGGTATCAATACTTGAAAAATCAAGTATAGGTAAAGCCGATTATGAGAGGGTGAGGCTTTTGAACTAACGTGTTTGTTTATTTTGTAGGTTTTCCTCTTGCTGTTTTTTTGCTTTTGTTAGGTACAATTGAGATGGAATCCGAGGGTACCTCATCCCAACCCTTGGGTAATGATATTTTGGGAGCCTTGATGGCTCGATTTGATCCCCTATCCCAAGATTTGAAGGGTGGTTTGGATAATGTGAAAGGAAAGTTAGATTCTTTAAAGCATGGTGTAATTAGAATGAAAGTGGGGGCTGATAGACTATGTCCACCAAACCTCCACAAGTTCAAAACACCCAAGACCAAAGATCCTACACTCCACCAAATCCAAGGCCACCGATTCAAATCTTTCTTCAACCAAATCCAATTTTCTCTATCCAAACTTTCTTAAATTGAATTCCCTACATCCAAGTAGAAGAAGAAAAAGATCTAGAACCCAAGGAAAGTGAGGCTGAGCCTCAAGATGGAGAGGAAATAGATGGTGAAGTACAATAAGAATGTGAGAAAAGAAAGAAGAAAAGGGAAAGAGAGGTCTCAGAATATGAGCTTGAAAAGGGAAAAACAAATTTGATTGTGGGACTTGCCCATAAATGTGCCTTGTCACTTCCTAACCCAAAAGCTAGCATTTTGCCTATATTTGATTCTTCTTATATGTAGGTACAAGATAAAATTATATCCAATAAGAATACAAAAGGAGTTCCACATTAAAGCATGGAAAATGAACAAGTGACTACCTTGACCGAGAGCTCTAAAAGGGCAGACTATCTAAGCCTAACCTGAGGTGACCTTGTTATTCTTCACACTTCCTTGAACTCAAAAAGTTGTGATTTAGTATCTTGAGAAGTAGTTTTGGGTTTACAAATGCATACCTCCTCCCTTAGTAACTCTTTTGTTGTGAATAATGATCAACTTGCTCTTAAAACTAGTTCACTACTTGAACATGAGAAAGGTATGCTTGAGAATTACCAAGTTAGTATTGATGATTGTGGTGTTGATCTTGATATTAAACATGGACCTTTGAATTTGTGTAATAAAAGTCATGAAGTTAATATTGTTCAAGGTGACCATGTGTATGTCAAAATTGTGTGTGGTGGTTTGGGAAGTCATGATTTTCATCCTCAAGTACAAGGGGTGGGTTTTGGCCTAGACCCATGCCTACTACTTCCCTTTGACCCCAGAATACCTTTGAGATGTGGTTTCGGTTCATGCTCATTACCTTTTGATGTTGATGCCCTTTATTTCACTTGTATCCTTTATGCCATGTTTTTCATGCCAAATACCAAGGATAAACGGATGTATGTTAAGTGTGAACCACTTTAAAGTAATGATATAATTGTGGTACTAATACTAACACTCCTACCTATGGGATTGTATGTTTGTTTTTCTCTCTCTTTAGTTTTGTAAGATCTGAATTTGAGGAAAAATTCCTTTCAAGATGGAGAGGATGATACAAGAATATGTATCACCAAGAGCACAAGACATTGTCCAAGGTTCAGGCTTCGGGATTGGAAAGTAATTAAAGACCTTTTTGGAGTATTTTGAAGACTTGGTCAAGAGAAGAAAGGAGGAGGGGTTGTTACACTCAAGAGGCACCTATCATTAAGGGCAATAAGAACTTTTTACACTCTAAAATAACACTCAAGGGGAACCCTTTTCTCAAGCCCTCATTAAGGGCATTTTAGTTATTGTTATGTAATAGTATAAATAGACCAATTAGCTTCTATTTTCCTTAGACTTTGATGAATTGAAATTGAGTATTATTCGTAGTGTAGTTTTCTCTTAGATTAGTTATAGGTCTTGGAAAATAAATTAGAATCAAGGTCAATCTTGTATTGGTACTTTGGCAAAGAAAGGTGGTGCTTAAGGACTTGATCCCTTTGGTCCACCTAAGAGTGAGGTTTAATCCAATATTGGTGTTGTGTGTCTTTGTGTTTGATGTACACCTTGGTTTTATTCATTGGTGTTTGTGAGGGTCTCATTACCTATCCTTATATTTATGCAATTTTTTTCTTCATCTCCTTTCTATGTGTTGTTCTCTTTGTCTTGTGGCTCCTGATTTTTGTGTCTCAAGTCCATAAATTTGTTTATTATCTTATTTTATTGTATCATTATTATTATGAATTTTATTGGACTCATGATGTGATAAAGGAAGAACAATATGCCAGATACAATAGTGTTGAAGCAATGCTTCTAACGATCTAGGATCAGGTGATAATAACAGGGGAGAACACATATCTCTTGCATTAATCCATGGTGATATTTTGAAAAGAAAGTAAAAAGGAAGAAGAAATAGGTGAAGAGGCTGATCTTTCAAGCACCATGAATATGCCCAATATTAAAAATGAGGTTGATAAGGAAAATATATCAAACCATTAGTTCGATGATGAGCTTGATGTTTAAGAATTCTTGGTGATTTGTCAACTAATCAAACCAAAAATAATGAAGGATGCAAAAATTGAAGTAATAGTACTAGAGTTGCACGAAAAAGCCAAGCAAATCCTTTGTGAAGGATCTAGTTCATTTTTTAGTGTGAATTCAAGAATAATGCGACTCCGGAATTGGAAAGATAACCTCATTCCAACCATTTTTTGGCATTATTCTTGGTGGATGTGATAAAAGTTAAATAACCGGAGCAAATGATGAATTTTGGAGATAAGGTATACAATCCTTATATTTTTGAGTTTGTCATTCTAAAAAGGCAAAATGACGTCCCTCACTTAAAGGACAAAAAGTTCAAAATCAAATGCTTTACTAGTGGTCTCTTGATGTTCTCATTGGTAACTAATGATACTATTAAGAAGTTTGACGTGAAGGTAAAAGATTTAAGTCTTCAAAGATGGGAGATAGAATGTTTATCAATGTACCTTACCTTTTCCCAAAGTACCTCGAAGATATATGGATAAAATTTTGGCCGATGATTCAAATCTTCTAAGTGGAGACATAAATGATTGTGAAAAGATATCGTGGCACGACTTTAACTAAGTCCCTTCTTGGGAGGCTACCCAAGAAACTTTTCTTGATGTTTTCTAATGTTTTTTATTCAATTTTAAGCTTGTTTTTTGGGTGTTTACAGGTGATAGCATAAGTTGAAAGGGTATCTCAAGAATTAAAACCCCAATAAGTATATTGGATATTCATTGTATCATTTTCATCTCTTAAACAAGCTCACAAGGTATGATCCTTAGTTAAAGTTTCTTTAAAGTATGAATAGGGATCACATTCTATGGTTTCTTTTGGTTTGAATTTACATTATTTGAGCTTCATTTGGCTGAAAGTAGTTGTTGGGATGAAATTTTTTCAATGTGTCCCTTGTTTCAAAGGCTCAATTGCAAAAATTCTTGCTTCTATACTCTAGTGCACATTATGTGTTCTATGAAATACTTGCTTGCAGTTTGTTTGCTCAATTGAGTGGTGGGTGACCTAATTGGGTTAGTATAATTACAAATGGTGTGTTTGGTGATGAATTGTTACATTGAGATTGCTTACATGCATTATTATTCAATTTTTCAAGCTCTTACCTTTCATGCACACCATATGTTTGCTAAAATATTGAAAAGAGAGGAATGCCTTATGTGCTTATAAAGGTTAATATGAACTTTCTTGGGGCGTTATGTGATCATTTTTGGAGCATAGTTTTGAGTGGTCTTAAATATTGGATAACTGGTGGTTTTTGATAGAAATTATTCATGAATGTTGTGTCCATGGTTTGATCGATTAATGTACTTTTCATAGCATCCCTGGGTGAAGTCAGAGTAACCCAACAGACATAATGCTTGCCTTTCCCTATGATAGATTGGGTGATGTTATTCTTAAGGGTATAGGTTGTTTGTGTTTCTATTGGTTCCATTAGTATTTTATGAGCTAAATGGGTGATATGTTAAGTTGTGAGGAGAGAATCCCATGAAGTGTAATGATAATGTTTCCTTTCAATCACCTAAATTTTTCTTTAATGGTTTAGGAAGAGGTAAAAGTTCAAAAATACTTTCAAAATGTCATTGGCAAGAAATGGGATTATTTTGAGAAAAACAAAAAAAATATAGTTTTCTTTTTGAAAAAGATCAAGGTGTTTTTGATCTTTCTTTTGAGTGAGACCATTAAATTGAATTTTGCCTCTCTCTTTACATGGATGAGTCTTTGATCAAAATAACTTATGAAGCTCAAATCACTCAAATTGGTTGGAGGGCTTACTTTTTGCTCTATGGGTATGATGCCATGTGTTGTGATATTTTTGAATCATTCTTGTACATATGTATAGTGTAGAACTTATCCCGAGTGTGTTCAATGTACAATTCTAGGCAAACATGGTTTGAAGGATGGCTCGAGGCTATGGTTGGGTCCGTCACATAGCCAAATTCCCACCTTAATATTGTTCCCTAGTTAACTCATTTGAGCCTTTTTACCTATCTTTCATTCTTATTGTAATGATAACCATGCTATAACACCTAAGCACTTTTGAAAATCGGTCGTTTTGCACTTAACCTCCTTTGATGTATCGCATAATCCTAAGAAATAAAATTTATTAGCCTAAGTTTAGGGCGTTTGTATAGTTGGGAGAATAATACAAGGGTAGTTAAAACTCTATGTTTGGGGGTGAATATGATGTGTCAAGATGATCCAAGAAAGGTGTACATAAGGTTGTCAAATTATGTCCTTAAGAGATAAAAGACATACTTGATGCTTAGTTGTATAGCCTATCCCATAGAATATGAAGAGATATTGAGACAAATGGGGGGGCTAAAACGAACCTACTGTTAGAAAACAATTCAAAAGAAATGAATAAAATTTGGTGGCTTTAAAGTGTTAGGTAAATTCTAATAAAAAAGGTAGGGAAATATGGAAAATGATTTGAAGGAGAATAAGGTGGATCATTTGAATTTTTTTGGGTAGAAGGGGTTGAGCGAATGCATTAAAGGAGGTCGGTCTCTAGTTAATTGATCCATATATATTCCTCCCCTCACCTTAAACCATCATCTAGAACAACAAGAAATTGGTGATTTCATCTACATAAAATGGCAAAAAGCACAAAGGGCAAGCCTATGGTTCTACTCGTTTTGCTTGAATTTCTTTGCGAAAGTGAGTGTGAATTCTTTGATTTTTTGAGCTCTTTTAGAAATTTAAATGTCTAGTGTGTGAGGAGCTAACTCTTGCATGTGAGTGGCATCGATACTTTGGAGTAGAGGATAAAGTCTGACTCTGGTTTGGGTAAATGGGTGAAGTAAGTTGCATTGTGAAGAGTGAGATAATATTTGAAGATTTTGTGTCTCCTCTTATGATGCTTTGTTGATTTGGAAGGTTCATTTGATATAAACTTGCATCCTTGCTTCATAAATATGTCCTTACTGAAAATTTTTTGTATACTTGTTGCCATGACATGTTTGGAAAGTCATTGTAGAACTTTTTTTAGCTTATTCCTTTAATATAGCTTTTTTGGGTGGGATTTAGTTAAAAACAATCTAATTGAATTATCCTCATTTTCTTAAGGACAACCAATAGCTTATGTTTTGGGGTTTTGATAAGTTGTAAATTTGACAACTTACTAGCACTTTTTAATCCTAAATTGTCATGCATTTTCATTGATTTGTTGTTAATTTCTTACTTAATGCTAATTAATTGGTGTAGGTAAAAGTTTAAATGTGGAGATGAGCAAGGAAACTTGATATAAATAAGCTGAGGAAAAGGTGAAAGAGAAGAAATATGAAAGAAAAGATCCAAATACTGTAAAGCAGGCCTAAGAAACGACCCTCATCTACCGCGATTGCAGCTTAAGGGTCATGATCGCTATCTGACGTCAATTCAAACTTTGCGATTATAATGTGACCATCGCAATCACGAAAGTCACGAATGAAGTCAAAATACGGGGATCATGATGGGGCAGAAAACATTCAAAGGTAGAATTGGAATTTGCTTAAAAGCAAGGTAACAAAGTTGTAATATTTGGCAATTGTGGAATTGGGGCTTAAATAGGGGGTTTTTAGCTCAATTTTCATCATCTCTCTTTTATCCACCCATCATCAATCCTCCATTTTTGGAGAAATACTATTGTACTACTCTTGCGTGAAGAATACATTTGAGTAATTCTTAAGTGAAGGATTGAGAATTTTCATTGAAGGTTTGTTAATATTTAAAGTTTTGGTTTGTGTTCTCTTTATCTTTCATGGATTAAGTTTTTGTAAATTTTTGTATATCGTTACTTTTTATCTTTATGAGTAGCGAATACTTCCACTTGGGTTTATGCTTGAATAGGTTGTGATTAGTGTATGTGTGTTGTTTATTTATTTGTCTAATTATCTTTTTGTTGTGGGTTTTTGCTTTTACCCCATATTTAAACTAAGAATTATGGGTGAAAACCTCCATTGTTTAGGATCCCATACAAACCTTGAAAGAGGGGCATTGGGTGAGAGGTATTTGAAAACTATAACTTAACTTGTGGGATGACATCATCTTAGAAATAAGAGTGTTGTTTGAGTTAACTCATTTGATAGTGCTCTTTTAGAAATAAAGGTGTAATTGAGGCATTGGATTGTTTGTTTTGCTACATTTGTGAGGTGTTCGAAAGAACCCATGAATGAAATTTAGTGTTTTATTGAAAGATGTACAATACATATAAATCTAGCCTACCCATGACTCTAGCTAAATTTGGATAAATTCTCAATTACTCGTGTATGAGTTCGCACTTAGAATGGCATGACCCAAGATCCTCTCCTAATTGATTACACTCAAATTATTCATAGCCTCTAGTTAGTACTCTAAAAGCCAAAAAATTGTTATATCCTTGTAAACATTCAAAATCCCCAAAATATTTGGATCTTAGGATTGAATTTAGTAAGTGCTTTCATTTCGAACTCACTGATTCACCACTAACATTGTTCCTCATGGATTCAACCCTAACTATTATTTGGTATATATTGACAACGACTGTCTTGCACTTAATTTGATGTGTAAGTTCAGCGTTATCAAACTACTTGACATCATTGCCAGTATGAGCACAAGCTCCTCCACGAATGTCAACTACTCATCCAACTAAACCGAGTCCAATATAAGAACATAAAAAGGGTTGGGAATGTATCATCACAACATAAAAACATGGAAAATCAGAAAGATAGTAGCAAAATCTTAGGGTAAGGATAACGTATAAGCCACCTAACCAACTACGCAAAGAATCTCAAAGTGTCCTATATATCTGGGGTTGATCTTGCCTTTCCTCCTAAATATCATTAGACCCTTCATGGGAGATACACTGAGGAATACTAGGTCACCAACTCCAAATATCAAGGTACAAAGTCTATGATTTGTATAAGCATTCTTCCTACTCTAAGATACCATTAACCTATCATGAATTATCCTGACTCTATCCAATGACTCCTGAAGCAAGTCCGTACCACAAGGCCTAATCTCTAAAGTCTTTAACTATCTAATCGAAGACAACATTGCCTACCATACAAAGCCTGAAAAACAGCCATCTCAATACTCGAATGATAGATATTATTATACACAACTTTGCAAAAACTAAGTGTTGTTCCCATTGACCTCCAAAATCAATAATACAGGCTCAGAGTATATCCTCAAGAACTTATATAGTCTACTCTGACTGCCCATCGGTCTTAGGATAGAAAGTTGTACTAAGATCTACCTGAGTACCCAACTCCTACTTAAAAGCTAGAAGTCAACACTAAACCCCAATTTGAAATGATAGATATAGGCACACCACGCAAATAGACTATCTTACTAACATAAATAAGAGCCAATCTCTTGGAACTGAAGGACATCTGAATTGAAATAAAGTTTGTTCACTTCGTCAAGCTATCCACAATGACTCAAATACCATCAGAACCATTGGAAGTATAAGGCAAACAACTAAAAAAGTCTAGGTAATCCGTTCCCATTTCCACTCAAGAATGGGCAATCTCTAAACAATGCAATGGGTCTCTAATTTTCAGCCTTCACCCACTGACAATATAGGCCATGAGCTACAAAGTCTACCATATCTCTCTTCTTACCACACCACCAATAATACTACCTCAAATCTTTATACATTTTAGTTGTACCTAGGTGAATAGAATATCTAGAACATTGAGCCTCATGCAAAATCGACTGAATCAAGCCATCAAACCTTAGAAGACAAATGTGGCTATCAAATCTCAAGAGACCCTTTGAATATATGATAGCCATCTTAGACTCATCATTCAACACCTGGTCACATATGATACAAATCCTTTTATCTTAAAACTAATGACTCTGAACTTGCTCAAATAGTAAAGACCTCACCTCAACACTAGCAAAGACCATCCAGATGACTAAGGACTAATTTAGCCAAGCTACTCATACTCATTGCCATCCAACTCAAGGTATAGGCTACCATTTTTGCCTAGCTCAGATGATATAAGATAGAGATTTCATAGTCCTTAAAAAACTCCATAGATCTATGCTTCATAGAATTAAGCTTTTTCTAGGCCATAAGATATTGAAGACTACAATGATCCGTGAAGATCTCACAATGCACACCATAAAGATAATAGCTCTAAATCTTAAGCACGAAGACTATTTCCACTAACTACAAATCATGAGTGGGGTAGTTGCGCTCATGCACCTTCAAATGCCTTGATGCATATGTAGTAGCTCGACCATACTGCATTAATACATAACCCAAACTAAAACCAAAATTCTCATATATTATGAATCCCTCACCCTCTATAGGAAGAAAAAAAATAAGAGATAAAGTAAGAAATACCTTGATCTTTCAACGCTCGACTCACTCTTCTCTGACCATTAGAATGGAACCTCCTTCTGAGTCAATCTTGTTATCAATACTGCAATAAAAGCAAACCTTTTAATGAACCATCTATAGTAACTGGCAAAACCAATGTAGCTATGAACCTTAGTCGAATATGTAGGTCTATCCCAATTACGAATAACCTCAATATTCATCGGTCCTCCATAATCATATCCTTAAAGTCCACATACCTAAGGAATGTCAGTAGCTTAAGACAAAACTCACACTTAGAGAAATTAGAAAAAAGTGTATGGTCTCTCAAAGTCTGGAGAAAATCCTTAATGTTGCATATGCTCCTCTCTACTCCTTGACTACACAATGATGTCGCCAATGAAAATAATCACAAAAGAATACAAATAAGGATAGAACACATGGTTAATCAAAGTAATAAATCTGATTGGGGCATTAGTCAGCCTAAAATACATCACTACAAACTCATAATGACCATAATGGGTCCTAATGGCTCTCTTTGTGATATCCTCATCCTGAATACTCAACCAATGGTAATCAGACCTCAGATCAATCTTATAGAAAACTGCTACTCCTTAAAGATGGTTGAACAAATCATCAATGCAAGGCATAGGATACCAGTTTTCCACTGTCACCTTGTTAAGCTACCTATAATAAATAGACATGGGCATTGAACCATCCTTATTCTTAACAAACAACATAAGATATCCCCAAGAAAACACACTCAATCTAATGAAACCCTTGCCAAAAAGATCCTAAAGATTAGAATTTAGTGTTTTATGCTTAGCAAAGCCATTCGATTGGTGCTAAAGAAATACATCAGGTATTTGGATCAAGATAAAATAACAACTCAATATCATGCTCAAGAGGAAGACCAAGTAGATCGGTAGGGAAAATATTAGATTTCTCATGAACTATGAGAATAACATCAAGCGATAGATTCTAAACTCTAATATCATGATATAACTGAGATAAGACTTACAACCCTTAAAAATAATCCTGCTAGAATGAATATAAGAAGTAATTCCTATAGGCTCACCGCTAACTACTCCTTATAACATGACTAGGGGTACGATGAGCATGAAGAAGGTAAAGGTCTTAATGAAATAATCTAGGACCACATAATAGTGGGATAACTAGTTCATGCCCAGAATCATATCAAAATCCATTTATCTGATATAATAATATCAACATAAGTATCAACCTCTCAAAAAGTCACAACACATGATCTGAAAATCTGGTCCACTACTAAAAAATCACCTAGGGGAGTAGATACACATAATGTCAAAGATAACAAATTTGAAAATAACTCTAATCATGGGTTATATTAAGCAGACACATACAAATAAGTGGATCCCAAATCAAATATAGAAAAAATCAATAGATGACATATAAATATCGTACCCTTAATAACAAAATTAAAAGACCTAGTCTCGAGTCTAGAAAGTATTGCATACAAAGACCACACCCATGACTTGGCTGGGCTCCTAAAAGATCTCTAATCCTACTGCCTAAGAACTTACATGAGCAACCTGAGGACCACCTCTACGACCATGCATACCACCTCTAATTGGGGGTGGAACTATTCAAATTGGTGGACCACTCTAAACAAAGAAACCATTGCTCTATGGCTAGGGCACTCCCTCAAGAAATGACAAAAAGCTCTATAACTGTAACATGCCCTAGGCATAATACTAAATCTAGAATATTTGACTGACTCAGAATAACCATCACGACTCTAATAATAAAATGATAAATCTCTCGAAGACAGACCACTACCCTTGCCGTGACGATCTTTGAAACTTGACTGACCTCCATCAATAATCTAAACTGTGACCTGAAAAGGCCTACTAGATTGACCCTGATACTGATATGGCTGACAAAGTGGGTATACCTTGAGAACAAATATCTTTGAACCATGAGCCACTATAGCTCTAACTCAAACTATGCTGATATCACAATCTTTTATCACTGCCCACGGGACCTCACAATGCTTCTCCTCCATAACTTGAGCATGATAAAAAATCTCTGCAAAAGACCTTCCTATAGCAACCAAACTCTACGTAGACATATAAAGAGAAAGTCCTAATCCACGAATAATACAATGAACTTTCTCATACTCAATAGTAAGAATAGAAATAACATGTTGAGCCATCTTATAAAATTAAGACTCATACCCACTAAAGTCATGGAGCTCTGCTCTAACCTCAAAAACTAATCTCTCAAATCATCCTTAAGACTATGAGGCATATACGTCTCCAAGAAGATCTCAAAGAACTGAGTCTATTTCAATGGGGAAGGTCCAGATAATGTGGAATCAAGATGACCTCCCCACCAATGTTAAGATAAATAGTCCAACTAAAAAGGAGTGTAATCCATACTAGGAGTCCTAACTAGGCCCAAATTATAGAGCCTATCCAGCGCCTACCAAGCAAAGCTTTCTTGAAGAGGCAGGGCTGGTTCCTTTTCGGTGCCCGCCCTTTATTTATTTAGATGTTGAGGTAAGGCAAGCCCCAGGAAAGTCACAAACAATATAGAACCCATATGCATCCTCACCTAGTGCACAAGAAAACCTATGTCATGCCTCAAATCCTAATGAGATGGGTATACACCCGATGCCCTAATGGCCTAAGAGGATAAACTTATCACTTATGCTTACTTTACATGTAACTATGATAATCCTAAGACCGTGACAAATATAAAAATGATGCTCGAATAAAATACCTACATATAGCAACATAAGTAGGCATAAATTAGTATTCCTAGCCTAGCCATTGAAGCCTCTAACTACCAAAAGAAAAGACCCCAATGCAATTTACTTTAACATTAGTTTACAAACCCTCTAAGATATGGCAACTTAGCTTAGGTAAAGACAGGAACCCGCCATACACTTAACTATAATACAAAACAAAAAATGCATGCTACAGACTTGACAACTAAAAAGTTGCTGAGTATCCTATACTTTTATTGGGGTGATCAATTAGCTAGAGTACCTATACCTATAACATAAAACACAGTGTACCCCATTAGGTACATTAGTATGAAAGAATATACTAATTATGTAAGTCATAAAATATTCATATGTAAAACATGAGGCCAAATTGTCACGCCTCAACTCCTATTGGGGCGGACAAGAACCCGTAGCCGTAAAGGCCCAAGAGAACCAATTCATAACCTTGTACTTCTCATGCATGTAACTATGACAACCAAAGGTTCTAACTAACATGATATTATGTATCGATGAGAATAATTACATAGGCAAGCACAAATTTATATATACAACCCTAGGTCGTTGGGGCCACCACGTCTAAAGACAAACACTACCACAACTTTACATTAGTCTGCAAAGTCTCTAAAAGTTACATAGACTTAGTTAGATTTGCAACAAACCCCCACCCTACTCTTGACTCACTGCATAATACCAAAATATATGAAACAGACTCAAAAAGCACCAAATTAACCTGGAGCTCACCAATAGTCACTGAAAAGCCTGTGCTCCTACTAGTGAGGTATATGAGCTGAAGTACCTGTGCCTGTAATATGAAATACACGTCCCCCCATGAGGGACGTCAGTACAAAAATATGTACTGAATATGTAAGGCTAAAGGTAACAACACACGATACAATAGCTCAAAAGAAATTAGATACAAGTGTATAAGTAGTACTAGTACAAATGTCCAATTTCATACCAAAGAGTGCAAAATAGAGTATGCCTTACATACCTGGTTATGTAGCTTCGAAACTAATCCGACTTGACTTCCCGCCTTTTATATTACTTATCTATAATAGAATCTATGGTAAACTAGTATTAGCAACCAACCAACCTATTTAGGCTACTTAACTTCACCAAAATAATAACTGGGCAGTAAACACGTAATCTGTCAATCAAGGGTGTTATCTTAACCCTTTTCTCCTCTAATTCCACCCATACCACACATGTCTTTATAAGTTCACCGAAACTACCTCAGCTTCATTACACCCTCCAAACAACACACAAAAACACACTAGGCAGTAAATAAGGGCAATAATTAGTTCAGTGGTGTACCACCGCATCTTTCTTCTATATTTCATTACAAACATGGCAGCCAATAACATGAACATACAAAATAGTCCACAAAACAGTCCCAAATCACTCTTATTGTAGCAACCCATTATTGAACTCATCATCTCTTGAGTTCTCAATAGCAACACATCCATAACTCTCTTTCAAATTCATATACAAAGAGAACAAAATGGAGCAGTCACCTTACCTCAATTCTGCAACTTATTCCTTTAATTGAACTCTTTAAGAACTTGAACTTTCCTTCACACTTTAAACCAAAGAAGAAAAGAGAATTTCTTTAATATCAAAGAAAAGTGGGCAGATTGCTTGTTTTATATTCTACTATATATTTATAATTAAGCACTTATAACATCTTTCCATAATCTTCTATGAGATAACTAAACAAAAACTAAAGGGTTTTCACTTACCTTGGGCTGCAAAAGCGAGGGTTTCTTCAAGAACCCTAAAAGAAGTTTTAGGGCTACTGTTATTAACCTTTGTTAAGAAAGAGAGAAAACTGAAGTTTAAAAGGTTGAAATTGTGTTTAAAATGAATAGAATTGCCTGCAATATTGAGCTTATATTGGGCCCTCTAGAACCTTTCCTATTGACCTCATTTTCAGCCACAAATTAGGCCAAGTTGATGATGCACCTACTTATGGGTCCAAGCTGCTGAAACTTCAAAGTAGGTGATGCACCTACTTGCTTAATTTCTTGTTGGGCTTAATTATATTTGGGCCTTGGCAGATTGTGTGTGTTGGGCCATCTACCCATTTTCTTCCTCTTCTATTTAATTTGGGCCCAAATGAGTATATTACATTGCCCAAATCTGGTCCATAGCAATATGTCCATTAATTTGGTCCAAATATCTCAAGTAGGTGACTCACCTACTATCTTAATTAAGTCCAGCAAGCACCTCAATATTTTGTTCAATTTTTAGCTTCTAATCCCTTTAATCTAACCTTCAACTTATACACACTTGGTCACTTTAAACTTCAGATCCAAATACTAGCTTAAGATCCCAAATTTAAATAGTTGTATCGACTTTAACTTGGTCGCATCACATAAAACTGCACTGGCAGCATCTATAATCCAATCTACACCATTAACACTTGCATAACAATCTCATCCGTTACTATACAACAAGGCTATAAAAGGTTCCATATAATTAGAACAAGTACAAGCAAAATACGGGATATTACACAAATGAAAAACCAGGTTCAAATGTATAGATAATGATGGAAGACCACCTTTTCTTATACTTGTGGAGTCATGTACATTGCATTTTTTTTCTTTAATTGATCTTTTTTGCTTTAATAACTTTGTTAATTTTTTATACAATTAACCACCTGATCAGTGGTAAATGAGTATGACCAATTCTAGGCATTATACCCCTGGGATACGTTCCTCATCAATACATTAATCGGGAATGACCCATACTAGGCTTTTCTTTCACCTCTAGGGTACCACCCAATAATAGGATCAACCCATGCTAGGTGTTCGGTCTACCCCTTGGATACCACCCAGAAATCAATGAATTGGGATTGGCCCATGCTAGTCTTTATCCCCTGAGCTACCACCCATATATAAGTATATTTACTTTACATTACTTCTTAAATCTCTTAGATTGTTCTTTTGGTGGTCATAGTGTTAGCTTTGGAACAACTAGCCATAGTAGGAGATAAGTGATTACGGACTTAAGGGAGTAACAATGACATGGAAATCACTGTAACACCAACGTGATTCATAGTAGTTTATGTGACACAATAAGTATTTGATAGCTCAAATTGAAACATATATCAAGTGGAGTCATTTAACTTATCAAGCCAAGAGATATGGACTTTATTCAATGATATTATGGTAAAATACTTAGTAAATGATATCAAATAAAAGTGTTACATGAACATGGATAGATTTAACATAGGAAAAATGTACACCCCAAGTTAGGACATCTAAACTATTCAATGTAACAATTTAAGAACTCATGTGACAAAATAAACCTTGTTTGGCCTAGGAAATAGCTCATAGAACTTGCTATTTAGAATAACTTTTCCATACCCGTACTTGGAAGTATAATTAGGCAAATATAGAGTAATAAATACATATGGACTTACAAATATATTTGAGAGTCCATGAAAGATCCAAGTTAGGGACAATTGCCAATTCAATATAATAACATATATAAATTATATATTGAATAAAATACATATCCAATATACAAATACTCATAACATGTGTATTGTAAGGTTGTATTGACTCAATGAACCTCATTTTACATTGAGGATATCCCATGAAACTTGCTGCTCAGAAAATCTTTATCATACTAGTACTTGGACGTACAAACACACCGATACAGGATAATAAAGATACACAGAAGTACTTTGACATATTTGTGAAACCATGGGTAGTAGGAAGAAGATCGTTAACTACATTGAGATTTTACACCATCAGTATGTATCTCTTACCATGAGTATCATATAGAAAGCTCACCTTGTTGCCAATAACATAAGAATAAGATTTCATGCCAAAGAATATAGAATTGAAAAGTCTTACATACCTTATTGTACAGTGCAAATATCATGACTTAACCTTCTCCCCTTCAGATTATTAATCTATAATGAAATAATTGGTAAAACAAGTATTAGTAGCTAATTAATCAATTAGGACTACATGATCTCATTGAAATACTAATCGAGCAGTGGCCTTTAATTCCTCAAATCAAGTATGCTCTTCCACCCTCTTCTCCTTTAATCATATCTATATACTATATAATCTTCTTACAAGATCCATTAATACTTCTCGGGTATCAAGACATATACAAATAGTACAACAAAATATATTAGGAAACAAGCTCCCATAAACCCCAATTATGTAGGGTATCACCACCAACACCTTCCATAATTACATACAAGTTACCCATATCACTTTTCAAAGTCAACCAAACTTTTCCTTAATATACACATATAAAACAGGTCCTAAATATCCCAAGACATCCGATAACATAATAAGAATATATTATATTCAAGGATTACAATAACCATCCCATAAGTTCATGAAAAAAGACCTACATAATTCTCAATGAAATTTGTATATAAAGTAGGGCAAGAATAGGTTGTAACTTTACCTTTCATTTGAAATTTATGATCTTAACTTTTACTGCTTTAAGAACATAATATTTTTCCTTCAAACTTGGACAAAAAATAAGATAAAAACCTTAGAGAGTTGAAGAGTGTGGGTAGCCAACTTAGAGGAAAAAATTTGTCCTACACTTGGCTTGAAAGAGGATGAATATCCAAGAACCCTAAAGGATTTTAAGGCATATATATAAAGCTAAAAGAGTGTTTGAGAGAGAAATAATAAAATATAAAATTTTAT
Source organism: Capsicum chinense (assembly GCA_026120095.1). Classification (NCBI taxonomy): domain Eukaryota; kingdom Viridiplantae; phylum Streptophyta; class Magnoliopsida; order Solanales; family Solanaceae; genus Capsicum; species Capsicum chinense. Next base: position 16,951 of record JAPEIP010000122.1, on the reverse strand, counting down.
AAGGGAAAAATATATAGAAAGTCTTGGTCTATGACCTTAAAAAGGGCCTTCTTCAACTGCCTCGTTCTTTCCAATTTTATCCATATTTTGGTCGAGTAGGTGATGCACCTACTTAGACATTTTTAAGCTTGTCAAATGCCATAGTAGGTGACATACCTAAATGGCCTCAATTTATACCTCTTAATGGATAGGCCTTGTTGGGCTTAATAATATTGGGCTTTATAGATTAGGGTTTTGGGCTGCCCATTCTTTTTTAGCCCAAATTTGTAAAGTAGGTGATAAGCGTACTTGGTCCTATACACTTATAAAAATAGTCTTCGCAGGTGATACGGGTGCAAAGAGTACAAGATCCTTCTCAATGTGCCAAGCTCGGGTTCACAAGTGGATGAAGGTCATTTGGACCATTTCAAAGCATTGGCATAAGTTGAAGAGAGAAGAAGAAACCATGCACTCTAAAGCCACCCCTTTATCCTTTATCACTAAGGTAATTATGGTATTTTACACTCCAAAACCAATTGTAAGACCCTACAAAATTCTCTCATAGTCTGAGCTTTAGAGCGTGTTCAGTGAAGCGTAAATTCGATCCTAAAAGATTGAGAAGTGTCTTCCCAAGTAAGAAATATTTTTAACCATGTATATTTCCCCTAATATCAACTTTTTGTCATCAGTATTTAATAAGATTTCCATCGATACCAATTTTGTCAGAATCCGATATCGGACGAGGAAGTTATGGCCATTTTACTAAAAATAGTCGGAACTGCCCAGGTGCGACGGCCGAGTTGACGAAACGTCGAGCTTGAATTGGACCGTTGCCCAGCCCATCGCAACTATGATAGTGACTCCTTTTCCTGGTCCAAGTGCGATGGCCAGGACAACAGACCATCGAGGTGCGACGGACAGTCGCTGGGACCGTCGCGCTGAGGCAGTGTGACCTAATCCTAGCCAACATGCGGCAGACGGTCTGATGGACCCTTAGGTTTGCGATGGACCATTGCTGAGACTGTCACATTGAGGCAGTGTGTTTTTTTTTAACTGATATGCGATGGACGATTTGATGGACTGTCAGACTAAGCAACGGACCATCACTTCGACCATCACAGACCATGTTCAGCATTTTTAACTCGATTTTTAAAATGACTTTTTGGTTCTTTTCCCACTCTTTTAGCCCCTCTTTATATTTGATCAAGGCTTACAACTTTATTTCTCATCTTCAACATCAAAAACTAGGGTTTTCTACAAATCAAAACCCTTCTTTCTTCTTCAAGAAAAATCAAGAGAAATCAAGAAATCAAGAATCTCTCCAAGAGCCTTTAAGAAAAAGTTTCCTAAGGTATGTAAATGTTGATTCTTGTGTCCCTTTCATCCAAGAAGCTCGAGACCCCTTTTCTAAATTTCAAAGATCATATGTTTATAAGTTTTCATGGTTCATATGAGTTGAAATTGATGTTTATGCTATTGAGTTATGATTCATGTTTTCTGATATTCATGTGATGTTCATGATAAACACTCTTCAAGTTACTTGTTAAGTGATGTGTTCATGTCAATTCAGTGTAGAAATTATTGAATAAGCAAAGCATGCTCCCCATATGTTTGATAAAATGCTTATGTGAAGGAATTAGAGCCATTATAGCATGTTGACTACAAATCCCAATTGTGTGCAAGCCTATGCAAGCCAAGTGTTTGTTGAAAAGACTTAGTGAATGAATTGAGACATGATAGCATGAAATTCCCCAATTATATTCTCTTCAATACATGCTACGACTTTAATACATTCTAAGTGTTTGATGCAAGACCTTGTTGAATGGAGTATGATCCAATAGCATGTCTCCCTATACTATCACATGTTGATCATCTCTAAATGCTTGAAGAGATGCTGGAGCATGGGGATATTTATACCCGACAATTTAGTTGCAGTCTAGAGCCCATGTCAATTTTCCTGATAATCTCAGTCAAGCCATGATTCTCAGAACTCAGTGAGTTATAGAACTCTGTGCTCTAAGATAGATGTAGAAATTATAAATCTCAATAATCTCAGTAATCTCAGTATCACTAGTATTATAGCCCCAGTTTAGTACTCAGCTTAGATCTAGTAGTATTCAAGTGTTCATTTTAGATCTCAGTAGTATTCGAGTAATCTATCCGGAGCTCAATATTATGTAGTCAGATAACGAGATTTAGTAGTATTCCATCAGATATAAAACCAAGTGAATTCAGCTTAACTCAGTCAGATCAGCTGATAAATATGATCAGTATCAGATTTAGTTCAGTTTAAGTTAAGAATCAGTTCAGAGTCTTTCAATTAGGAGTAGGAGCTAGCACCGAGTGAGTGCAGGGATGGCGACTTCCTGTTAAAGAGGCAGAGTCATTTGAAGCAATCCCTAGACTCCAGAACTGTGTAGCCAGTACAGGATGAAGGAGTCACCCGTTATAAAAGGCTTGTTACCCGCTAGATAGGCTTGACTACTATACTGCCTTAGGCTTGACTTCCTACGAGGGTCACCTATAAAAGAGGGTTGAACTAAGAGGTCTTTACCCGTGGCACGGTATTGACACCCTTGCAGCTGCGGTTACAGGTTGGACCCCACCAGTTCAGATTTGGGGCATGTTAGTTAAATGAGCATTCCCACAGTTAGAAAAGAACTCAGAAATTAGGACCGTCAGATACAGTCATCTATCTCAGTGAGGAACTCAAATAGTTCTATTGATTCATGGGCTATACGCTAGATAGGCATGGTCCCACATAAAGTTATTGAGTAATCTGATTATCAAATCTCAAGATCACCTGCTAGATAGGCTTGATCTCAGTCTCAGATTTAGTTAAGTAATCTCATTATCAGATCTAGAGATCACTGGCTAGATAGGCTTGATCTCAGTCTCAGATTCAGTTAAATAATCTTATTATCAGATCCTGAGATCACCCGCTAGATAGGCTTGGTCTCAGTCTCAGATTCAGTTAGTAACCTGATTATCAAATCCAGAGATCACCAACTAGATAGGATTTATCTCAATCTCAGATTCAGTTGAGTAATATCATTATCAGATCCAGAGATTACCCACTAGATAGGCTTGATATTAGTCTTAGATTCAGTTGAGTAATCTCATTATCAGATCCAAAGATCACCCGCTAGATAAGCTTGATCTCAGTATCAGATTCAGTTTAGTATTCTTATTATCAGATCCAGAGATCACCTGCTAGACAGGCTTAATCTCAGTCTCAGATTCATAGATCTTCCGTTAGATAGGTTTGATCTTAAATATAATATTTTGTTATCATTAATAGTAGATTCTGGAATTATCTGTTAGAGAGGTCTGATCTCTGATGTAGTCAGTCGAGAGTAGAAAGCTCAGTTTTCAGTCATTGATATAAGTAGATTCAGTTATTCAGTATCTCAAGCATTACTAGTGAGTTTAGATGATAGTAAAGTTATATTTGAGTTTTAGTACTTCGAGTTGTGATGTTTTTAGTTATAGTTTGTGCATTCATGCATATGTCCTCATCCAATATTCTCATGATTATTCGGTTAAGTATTTTTTCATACATAAGCCCTTACATTTTGCCTTACCTCATCTTCATACTTGGTACATCACCGTATTGTTGCATTTGCGCTATGGTGTTTTATTTGACACCATAGGTTCAGAGGCTCGAGATCCAAAGTACCCTTAGCAGCTCAGTCCCAGTCAGCAGTAGTAGACATAGCAGTGAGTTCTTTTCAGTCGAGGATGATTCTTATTCTTATTATTATCATATTATACTTAGTTTATTTTTAGTAGACGGAGTTAGTTGGGGACATATCCATCAACTCCACAGTTCAGATAGTTTAGAGGTTTTTTGGACAGATGTATCCGTATTTAGTTTTCAATTTTGAGTATTTTTAGATGTTTTGAACCTTATGGCTAGTTTTCGCATTTATTAGCTATATTATGCAGTGTTCAGATATAGATATCAATAGAGGGTTAGCTTGTGGTCCTTCAGTATCATGAGCACCGTTTGACGTTCTGGTTCCAGAAAAATTGGGTCTTTACACCAACACTCAAGAGGTGCCTCATCTTCAAGCTCATTAAGGGCATTTTTGTCTTTGCGTGTAATAACTATAAATAGATATCTAGGCTTCTATTTGTCATTATCTTTTGATTAATATTGAGTGAACTCTTTTGTGAGGACTGTTTATAGTGTAGAACTTGGAAAAGTCTTTTGAAACTAGGGCATCCTTGAGTGTGGAATCACTTGGGTTGCAAATCGTCTTAGAAACATTGGTGCTTTGGGAAGCTTTGAGTCCCTTTTGTGTCAACGTAAGAGTGAGGTATTTCCATTGCAAGAATCAGTGGATTTTGGTGTTTGATACACAGCTTGGTTACTATTGTATTGTAATAGTTATGTCTCACTAACTTTCTTTCTTTTATTGCAATATAGTTTGTGTTTTGTCTCTTCATCCGTGGTTATTTGCTTCTTGTGTTGCTAGTCTCTTATTCATCCCCTTTCTTTAGGTTGTTTTTAGTTTTTATATCTTAGTCTTATATTATTTGGTATCAAGAGCAAGGTTTTAGGGTTGTTCCTGCAACTCTACGTCTAGGATTTTTGTTACCTTAAAGAAAATCTTCACAAAAAAAGAGTCAAAAGTTCAAAAATCACAAAAAAGCGTTGATTTTTGATGTTGGTAGTAGATCTGAAACTTAAACTTTAGATCTACATAGTTTTTTTGTGCTTTGGTAGTTTCTAGTGCTAGATCCTTGCTCACTAGCACTAATAGAGTCTAGATCTAAGTTTTGAGCAAGATTCGGGTTGTTTTGAGCATTTCACCATTGTTAGACTTGAGTTTGAAGCTTTTGGAGGGTTTATTTTATGTAGTGTGTTGTGATTGTGACGTTTTCTAAGTGATTTTGTGATATTTGTTCTTGGCTTGGCAAAGGGACCTTAGATATATAAGAAAATTTAAACTTGGAGGTCATTTGCCTTATGGTCAAACTTGGTCAACTCTTGAATATTCTTGTTGTTGTTCCTCATCTTCATGTCTTGTTGAAGAAAAATATTCAAAAGGTCTTGTTCGATCTAGAAAAAACAAGAAAGAGAGTGTGGAAGTTGTTTGTACAAATAATATTCCTAGCATATTCTAAGTCATCCAAAAGAAGGAGGGAACAAAAGAAATAGTCAAGTACAATTGGATGTACAAGGGGGTGGGGGTGTCAGCCTCAACTCCTATTGGGGCAGACAGGCACCCGTAGCCATAAAGGCCCGAGAGAACCAATTCAAACCTTGAACTTCTCATGCATGTAACTATAACAACCAAAGGTTCTAACCAACATGATATTATGTATCAATGAGAATAATTACATTGGCAAGCCGAAACTTATATATACAACACTTGGTTGTTGGGGCGACCACGTCTAAAAACAAACACTACCATAACTTTACATTAGTCTACAAAGGCTTTAAAAGACACATAGACTTAGTTAGGGTCGGGACAAACCCCCGCCCTAATCTTGATCACTTCATAATACCAAAATATATGGAACAGACTCGGAAAGCCCCAAATCAACCTGGAGCTCACCAATAGTCACTGAAAAGCCTGTGCTCCTACTAGTGAGGTGTATGAGATGAAGTACCTATGCATGCAGCATGAAATGCAGGTCCCCCATGAGGGACATCAGTATGAAAATATGTACTGAATATGTAAGGATGAAGGAAACAACACGCGATACGAGTGCTCAATAGAAATCAGATACAAGTGTATAAGTAATACTAGTAGAGCACCTTTATATATACTTGTGGGACTACATAAATTATGTTTCTTTCTTAATTTTTACCTTTCTTACTTCATAATCTTTGTAAGCCATATTTAATGCAAATGACCAGCTGATCAGTGGTAAATAGATAAATTAGGATCGGCCCATGCTAGGCTTACGCCCCTGAGCTATCACCTACATATAAAAATTGGGATCACTCCATGCTAGGCTTATGCCCTTGAACTTCCACCAACAAATAAAGGTATCGAGATTAGCCCATGCTAAGCTTACGCCCCTGAGTTGCCACTCGTTTTTCAGATTTGCGTTACTTAGTTATTTAGCCTTTGAGATTGTTACTTTGGTGGTCATCACATTATGGTACATTGAACCAATAATCTACTAATAAGAGACATATAAATGATACTTAAAGCAAAACAATGAGGTAGGGAGCCGTTGGCCCTCAAAATGAAATGTTTAGAAGCTGAAAATACACATGGGTATTTTCTTTATACCTTAAGTTGTCGATCTAGGATAGAAATAGGTACTTCTTCATAGGTAAGATCTTTCATAACTTTTACATCTTCAGTCGGAGTTATATGAGATGGATCTCCCATGCACTTTCAAAGCATTGAGACGTAAAATACTGGATGGACTGTTGAGAGCTCTTGGGGTAGCTCTAATTCATATGTAACTTGGGCAAACCTCCGAGTAACCTTGTATGGGAGTATATAACGTGGACTTAGTTTTTTTTTCTTACCAAATCTTATAACCCCCTTTATTGGTGACACCTTTAAGAATACCCAATCACCTATAGAAAACTCTAGCCCCCTCCTTCTAACATCTGCATATGACTTGTGTCAACTTTAGGCTATTTTTAGCCGCTATTGGATCACTTTAACCTTTTTCATAGCTTGATAAACAAGATCTAGTTCGAATAAGGCAGTTTCACCCACTTCAAACCATCCAATTGGTGATCTACACTTTCTTCTATACAAATCTTCATATGGTGCCATTTTAATACTTGAATGATAGCTATTGTTGTAAGCGAACTCGATGAAAGGTAAATGATCATTCCAACTACCTTTAAAGTCCAATACATAAGCTCTTAGCATATCTTCAAGTGTTTGAATGGTACGTTCTTCTTGTCCATCTGTTTGAGGGTGAAAAGTTGTACTTAGATTCACTTGTGTTCCTAAATTTATTTGGAAAGACTTCCAAAAATTTGCAGTACATTGAGCTCCTCGATCAGATATAATAGAGATTGGAACTCTAAACAACCGAACTATCTCTTTAATATATAATTTGGCATATTTTTCAACTGTGTAACTGGTCCTTCCGGTAAAAAGTGTGCTGATATGGTAAGACTATCAACTATTACCCATATGGAATCAAACCTTTGAGATGTACGAGGCAAAACAGTGACATAATCCATGTTGATCATGTCCCACTTCAAGATTGGAAGATCTATACATTGCATATAACCACTGGGCTTTTGGTGCTCTACTTTAACTCTTTGACAATTTAGATATTCAACTACAAACTCTGTAATGTTCTTCTTCATGTTTCCCCACTAATACATTCCTTTCAAATCATGGTACATTTTTGTTGACCCTAGATGGATGGAATACCTTGAATGGTGTGCTTCTGTCATGATCCTCTTTCTTAGCCCATCCATATTGGCACACACAATCTGTTTTAGCATCGAAGTACTCCTTTTTGCATAAGCTCAAATGCTTTCATCATACCACATTGCATATTTTCCTTAAGATTGAATAGAATGGGATTTACATAGTGCTTGTCTTTTACTTCAGGTACTAGGGAAGATTCTGCAACATTATAAACAATAAGCCCTTCATCTGGAGTTTTAAGAAGGCGAACTCCCAAATTGGCTAGTTGGTACAGATCTTTAGTTATCCCTTGTCTTTCTATAGATGGTGCCATGGTCTTCCAACTTAATACATCTGCTACCACATTTGCTTTCCCCAAATGATACAAGATATCAATGTCATAGTCTTTTAATAATTCAAGACATCTTCATGTCCTCAAATTTAGCAATTCTGGTGTTCTTTTGAACTTTTCAGGAACCAATGGAGTGACATATAATAATGTAGAACTCGGATCAACTAATGCATATACATCATGTGAAAAGATGGACAATGTACCTGTAACCACATCTGGATAATCCTTTGAATTTTGTCGATCCGCTAAAGGATATGTACGATTTTGAACTCCACTAAAGCTAGCTCTTCCTTTAGAACCTCTACCACGACCCATAGGTTGTTCACCTCTACCTGAATAAGGCACCGATGATGATGATACAACGGCTGATCCCATAGGTTGTGACATACCACTTATGCCCCTTAGAGGGTATTCTGTCATTATATGTCCTGACATACCACACAAAAAACAAGCATTTGCCCCGAACCATCATGCACCTAAATAAAGCTTTCCACATTGTTTACATGGCTGTTGAGGAGGCCTTAATTGGATCATACTAGTGCTCTTGGTACCCCACTGTTCGTGAACTCTGACTGTCACTTTTTTGACCAAACTAGTTGCCTTTAGACCCTTAAAACTGTGGTGGAGTACTAGCTGTAGAATAAGAAGATAATGGCCTAGGTGGTCTATTAAAAAACCAAGGACTAAACTTTCCTTGGGATTCCATGAAATTCCCCATAGATCTAGTCCTATTGGAATATCCTCTTTCCAATTCTTGTGTTCGTCTCCTTTGCCTCTGATCCTCCATTTTTTGTGCAAAAGCTTCTATCCTTGCCCTGTCCATGTCTTTGTTCAAAGCAGCAATAGTAGAATCTCTAACCAAATATGGATCCAACCTATCCACATATCAATGAACTATATCATCCATAGTAGCTACAATATTAGGAGCATACCTAAGCAAGGAGTTAAACCAAAGGCTATACTCCCTTACGCTCATATCTCCTGGCGAAGATTCAAGAACTGATCTGCACGAGCCTCTTGAATCTCGAATGGAAGGTAATGATTAAGAAATGCCTCTTTGAAATCTTTCCAAGTAGCTGAAGGTGCATTGATACCCCTAGATAGTTTCCAATCTTCATACCAAAATATAGCCTCCCCTTTGAATCTATATGTTGCTAGCTCAACTGTCTCTTTACCCAACACATGCATGACATCTAGAGCCATTTGGATTTGATCAATAAAGTCCTATGGGTCTTCATTAATATTTGATCAGGTGAACGTCAGAGGATCCAATTTAAGAAAATCCTACGTTCGTAGGCTAGCTGCCCTATCTACACCACTAGAACTTGTGGTTGGAATGGTTTGTCCTTGAGATTTCCAGCAACTATGCGAGCCAATAATTATATAGCATTCCTTAGATCTTGGTCAGTAGTATTAATAGGCGGTTCTGAGGATGCAGTTCTTCTCCTCTTTAGTTCTTCTGGAGATGGAGGAGTAGAAGAAGTTTCGGATATAAACTCAGCTTGAGCCTCGCTATGATTAGCTTATCAAGGTAGTGAATTGCTAGTCCCTTCTCCAATAGCCTCATCTATTTGCTTACCTGTATTCTTACTCCATCTCATAACCGATATCTTTACTGTCATAAGAGGATAAAAAATAGGGTGAATGGTTTAATATGATTTCACCTACAACATGAGCTCTATTGCATGATCTAAGATATGAAGAAAAAGAGACAACCCTTAAATGTCCCATAGCCTCTTGTTTATAGATGTGGTGCACAACATGCCCATAAACAAGACCCTATAAAGATACGGCTTTGTAGACACCCTAGGGCGACCTGCTCTAATACAACTTTTGTCATGCCTAAACTCCTAGTGGGGCGGACAAGCATCCGTAGTCGTAAAGGGCCGAGAGAACCAATTCATAACCTTGTACTTGTCATGCATGTAACTATGACAACTAAAGGTTCTAAAAAATATGATATTATGTATCGATGAGAATAATTACATAGGCAAGCAAGAACTTATATATACAATACTTGGTCGTTGGGGTCACCACGTCTAAAGGCAAGACACTACCATAACTTTACATTAGTCTACAAAGCCTCTAAAAGATACATAGACTTATTTAGGGTCGGGAAAAACCCCCTCCATACTCTTGACTTACTACACAATACCAAAATATATGGAACAGACTCAGAAAGCCCCGAATCAACCTGGGGCTCACCAATAGTCACTGAATGGCCTGTGCTCCTACTAGTGAGGTGTATGAGCTGAAGTACCTATGCCTACAGTATGAAATGCAGGTCTCCCGGGAGGGACATCAGTACAAAAATATGTACTGAATATGTAAGGCTGAAGGTAACAACACACGATACGAGTGCGCAATAGAAATCAGATACAAGTGTATAAGTAGTACTAGTAGACCACCTTTATATATAGTTGTGGGACTACATACATTACGTTCCTTTCTTAATTTTTACTTTTCTTACTTCATAGTCTTTGTAAGCATATATAATGCAAATAACCAGCTGATCAGTGGTACATAGATAAATTAGGATCGGCCCATGCTAGGGTTACACCCCTGAGCTACCACCGACATATAAAGATTGGGATCGGCCCATGCTAGGCTTAGGCCCTTGAGTGCCACCCACATAAAAAGGTATCAAGATCGCCCCATGCTAATCTTATGCCCTAAGCTGCCACTCATTGTACAGATTTACGTTACTTAGTTATTTAGCCTTTGAGATTGTTACTTTGGTGGTCATCACACTATGGTACCTTGAACCAATAATCTGCTAATAAGAGACATATAAATGATACTTAAAGCAACAACAATGTGGTAGGGAACTGTTGGCACACAAAATAAAGTGTTTAGAAGCTCAATATACACATGGGTATTTTCCTTATTCCTTAACTTCTTAAGTCGTCGATCTAGTATAGCAATAGGTATTTGTTCATAGGTAAGATCTTCTGTAACTTTTAGATCTTCAGTTGGAGTTATATGAGATGGATCTCCGATGCACTTTTGAAGCATTGAGACGTGAAATACTGGATGGACTGTTGAGAGCTCTTGGGTAGCTCTAATTCATAAGCAACTTGGCCAAACCTCCGAGTAACCTTGTATGGGACTATATAAAGTGGACTTAGTTTTTCTTTCTTACCAAATCTTATAACCCCCTTTATTGGTGACACCTTTAAGAATACCCAATTACCTATAGAAAACTCTAGCCCCCTCCTTCTAACATCTGCATATGACTTGTGTCAACTTTAGGCTATTTTTAGCTGCTGTTGGATCACTTTAACCTTTTTCATAGCTTGATGAACAAGATCTAGTTCGAATAAGGCAGTTTTACCCACTTTAAACCATCCAATTGGTGATCTACACTTTCTTCCATACAGAGCTTCATATGGTGCCATTTTGATACTTGAATGATAGCTATTGTTGTAGGAGAACTTGATGAAAGTTAAATGATCATTCCAACTACCTTTAAAGTCCAATACAAAAGCTCTTAGCATATCTTCAAGTGTTTGAATGGTACATTCTTCTTGTCCATCTGTTTGAGGGTGAAAAGTTGTACTTAGATTCACTTGTGTTCCCAAATTTCTTTGGAAATACTTCCAAAAATTTGCAGTAAATTTAGCTCCTCGATCTGATATAATAGAGAACTCTAAAAAACCGAACTATCTCTTTAATATATAATTTGGCATATTTTTCAACTGTGTAAGTGGTCCTATCCGGTAGAAAGAGTGCTGATATGGTAAGCCTATCAACTATTACCCATATGGAATCAAAACTTCGAGATGTACGAGGCAAACCAGTGATAAAATCCATGTTGATCATGTCCTACTTCAAGATTGGAAGATCTATACATTGGATATAACCACCGGGCTTTTGATGCTCTACTTTAACTCTTTGACAATTTAAATATTCGGCTATAAACTCTGTAATGTTCTACTTTATGTTTCCCCACTAATACATTCCTTTTAAATAATGGTACATTTTTATTGACCCTGGATGGATGGAATACCTTGAATGGTGTGCTTCTGTCATGATCCTCTTTCTTAGCCCATCCACATTAGGCACACACAATCTGTTTTAGCACCGAAGTACTTCTTTTTTGCGTAAGCTCAAATGCTTTCATCATACCACATTGCAAGTACATTTTCCTTAAAATTTAATAGAATGGGATCTACATATTGCTTCTCTTTTACTTCGGCTACTAGGGATGATTCTGCAGCATTATAAACAATAAGCCCTTCATCTGGAGTTTTAAGAAGGTAAACTCCCAAATTGGCTAGTTGATACAGATCTGTAGTCATCCCGTGTCTTTCTATAGATGGTGCCATGGTCTTCCGACTTAATGCATCTGCTACCTCATTTTCTTTCCCCGAATGATACAAGATATCAATGTCATAGTCTTTTAATAATTCAAGACATCTTCGCTGCCTCAAATTTAGAAATCCTGGTGTTCTTTTGAACTTTTCAGCAACCAATGGAGTGACATATGATAATGTAAAACTCAAATCAACTGATGCATATACATCATGTGAAAAGACAGACAGTGTACCTATAACCATATCTGGAGAAGCCTCTGAATTTTGTCGATCCACTAAAGCATATGTACAATTCTGAACTCCACTAAAGTTAGCTCTTCCTTTAGCACCTCTACCACGACCCATAGGTTGTTCACCTCTACCTGAATAAGGCATCGATGATGATGATGCAATGGCTGATCTCGTAGGTCGTGCCATACCACCTATGCCCCTTAGAGGGAATTCTCTCATCATATGTCCTAACATACCACACCAAAAACAAGCATTTGTACCAAACCAACATGGACCTAAATGAAGCTTTCTATATTGTTTACATGGCTGTCGAGGAGGCCTTAATTGGCTTATACTCCCTTGCTCTTGGTACCACATTGTTCGTGAACTCTTACTCTCACTTCTTTGCCCAAATAAGTTACCTTTAGACCCTTGAAACTGTGGTGGAGTACTTGCTGCAGAATAAGAACATAATGGCCTAGGTTGTCTATTATAAAACCGAGGACTAAATTTTCCTTGGGATACCATGAACTTCCCCATAGATCTGGCCCTCTTGGAATGTCCTCTTTCCAATTCTTGTGTTCTTCTCCTTTGTCTTTGATCCTCCATTTTTTGTGCAAAAGCTTGTATCTTTGCTGTGTCCAAGTCTTTGTTCAAAGCAGTAATAGTACAATCTCTAACTAAATATGGATCCAATATATCCATATATCGATGAACTCTATCATCCATAGTAGCTACAATATTAGGAGCATACCTAGGCAAGGAGTTAAACCGAAGGCTATACTCCCTCACGCTCATATTCCCCTAGCGAAGATTCAAGCACTGATCTAAACGAGCCTCTCGAATCTCGAATAGAAGGTAATGATCAAGAAATGCTTCTTTGAACTCGTTCCATGTAGCTGAAGGTGCATCGATACACCTAGATAGTTTCCAATCTTCATACCAAAATATAGCCTCCCCTTTGAATCTATATGCTGCTAACTCAACTGTCTCTTTACCCGACATATGTATGACATCTAGAGACCTTTGTATTTGATCAATAAAGTCCTATGGGTCTTCATTAAGATCTGATCCGGTGAACGTCAGAGGATCCAATTTAAGAAAATCCTATGTTCGTAGGCTAGCTGCCCTATCTACACCACTAGAATCTATGGTTGGAATGGTTTGTCCTTAACCTTTCCAGCAACTATGCGAGCCAATAATTATACCACATTCCTTAGATCTTGGTCAGTAGTATTAATAGGCGGCGGTTCTGAGGATGCAGTTCTTCTCCTCCTTAGTGCTTCTGGTGATGGAGAAGTAGAAGAAGTTTCGGATACAAACTCAGCTTGAACCTTACTTTGATTAGCTTGTCTAGGTGGTGACTTGCTGGTCCCTTCTCCGGCAGCCTCATCTATCCGCTTACCTGTATTCTTACTCCATATCATAACCGATATCTTTACTATAAAAAGAGGATAAAAAATAGGTTCAATGGTTAAATATGACTGCACCTACAACATGGGCTCTATTGCACGATCTAAGATATGAAAAAAAAGAGATAACCCCTAAATATACCATAGCCTCCTGTTTATAGATGTGGTGCACAACACGCCCATAAACAAGACCCAATAAAGACACGCCTTTGTAGACACCCTAGGACGACATGTTCTGATACCACTTTTGTCATGCCTCAACTCCTATTGGGGTGGACAGGCATCCGTAGCCGTAAAGGCCCGAGAGAACCAATTCATAACCGTGAACTTCTCATTCATGTAACTATAACAACCAAAGTTTCTAACCAACATTATATTATGTATCGATGAGAATAATTACATAGACAAGCACAAACTTATATATACAACACTTGGCCATTGGGGTAACCACGTCTAAAGATAAACACTACCATAACTTTACATTAGTCTACAAAGCCTCTAAAAGAAACATAGACTTAGTTAGGGTCGGTACAAACCCCCGCCCTACGCTTGACTCAATACATAATACCAAAATATATGGAACAGACTCGGAAAGCCCCAAATTAACCTGGAGCTCACCAATAGTCACTGAAAAGCCTGTGTTTCTACTAGTGAGGTGTATGAGCAGAAGTACCTGTGCTTGCAGCATGAAATGCAGGTCCCCCATGAGGGACATCAGTATGAAAATATGTACTGAATATTTTAAGGCTGAAGGTAACAACACACGATATGAGTGCTCAATTGAAATCAGATACAAATGTATAAGTAGTATTAGTAGACCACATTTATATATACTTGTGGGACTACATACATTACATTTCTTTCTTAATTTTTGCCTTTTTAACTTCGTAATCTCTATAATCCATATATAATGCAAATGACCAACTGATCAGTGGTAAATAGATAAATTAGGATCGGCCCATACTAGGCTTATCTCCCTGAGCTGCAACTATATATAAAGATTGGGATCATCGGCCCATGCTAGGCTTATGCCCCTGAGCTGCCACCCATATATAATGGTATCGAGATCGTCCAATGCTAGGCTTATGCCCCTAAGGTACCACTCATTTTACAGATTTGCGTTCTTAGTTATTTATCCTTTAAGATAGTTACTTTGGTGGTTATGGTCATCATATTATGATAATAAGAGACATATAAATGGATACTTAAAGCAGTAACAATGAGGTAGGGAGCTGTTGGCACACAAAATGAAGTATTTAGAAGCTAAAGATACACATGGGTCTTATTTGAGTACATAGAGAACTTTTGAAATTTTTTAGTGAAAATAGATGCGCAGGTCAAATAATAAGCATGTATCGAGGTGTTTTAACACATTAGAGAGTGGGGAAAAGGTCATTGGCTACATGGGATATAATACGCTGCCATTATGTGTCACTTGTTATAGGATAACCTCAAAAGCTTACTTGATGAAACAAGTGTTTAATTTCATGTCAAAGAGTACATAATGGAGTATGCCTTACATACCTGGTTGTACAACTCCAATACCAGCCTAACTCGACTTCCTGCCCTTTTAGATTACTTATCTACAATGAAATATATGGCAAACTAATATTAACAACGAACCATCACATTTTGTCTATTTAACTTCAACAAAATAGCAATTGGGCAGTAAGCTTTTACTCTATCAATCAAGGGTGTTATCTTAACCTTATTTCTCCTCTAATTACACCCGCATACCATACATATTCTTATAAGATTCACAGAAACCACTTTAGCTTCCTTACACATTCCAAACAATATGCAAAATATATTGTGCAGTAACAAATGCAATAATTAGTTCGGTGGTGTACCACCAAACCTTTCTTCTATATTTCAATCTAAATTAGTCACACCTTTCTCCAACAAAAACCTGGCAGCCCACAACATATACACACAAAACATTCCATAAAACAGCCCCAAAGTCTTTTTATTGTAGCAATCACATCTATAATTCTCTATCAAATTCATATACACGGAGAACAAAATGGAGCAATCACCTTACCTCAATTCTACAACTTATTCTTTTAAATTTGAACTCCTTAAGAACTTCAACTTCTACTTTCCTTCACACTTTAAACCAAAGAATAAAAGAGATCTCTTAATAACCAACAAAAAGTGAGCAAGTAGTTTGTTCTATATTCTATCATGTATTTATAATTAGACACCTGTAGCATATTTTCCTAAGATTCCATGAGATAATTAAGCTAAAACATAAGTGTTTTCAATTACCTTGGGCTGCAAAGGTTGGGGTTTCTTCAAGAACCCTAGAAAGAAAAATAGGGTTGCTCTTAGTTCCTTAAAAGGAAGTAGAGAGAGTTTATGAAGTGTAACCCTTTTTTATGACTTAATAATGAGGGAAATGACCATCAACTTCTTCTTATAAAGCCTCTATTTTTGGCCATCCACCTAGCTGATTTTGGTCTACAAATTTAATCAAATTGGTCCAAGTAGGTGATGCACCTACTTAAGGAGTTCAAGCAGCTCAAAATGTAAAAGTAGGTGATGTAACTACTTGCTTAATTTCTTAGTTGGGCTCAATTATATTTGGACCTTGGCAGATTTGAGCATTAGGCCTTTTTTCCATTTTCTTCCTCTTTTACATAATTTGGGCCCAAATAAGTATTCTAATAAAGGCTCAAATCTGATTCATGGACTTGGTCCATTAATTTGGCTCATATAGCTCTAGTAGGTCACTCACCTACTAGCTTAATTAAGTCAAGCAAGCACCTCAATATTTTATTCCATTTTAAGCTCCTAACCCCTTTAATCTAATCTTAAACTTATATACACTTGGTCACTTTAAACTTTAGATTCAAATACAAACTTACAATCCCAAATTTAAATAGTTGTATGGCAAAATGACCTTCTGGACCCCTGTAATTTGTTGATTTTGTAAGTTGGACACTTTTACTTACATGTTTGTCATCTGGACTCTTGAACCCATCAAAAAGCAACATTTTGCACCCTTTGACCATTGACCTTGCCTATGTGGCAAGGTCATGGTTACTAATACAAAAAGAGCATAGCCACTAGCCTGGGGGTGCGAATGGGGGTCAATTTTTGGCTAATTTTACATTAAAATAATAAAAGAAAAAAATAAAAAATATGAAAATTTAAAAAATTAATAAAAAGAGGTCCTTTTTTTTGCTCCATCCTTTAAAATTTAAAAATATTTTTAAAAATAAAAAAAAATTAAAAAGGGTCATTTTTTTCCTCCATCTTTTAAATATAAAAATATTTTTAAAAATTTAAAAATAATTTTAAAATATTTTTAAAAATTTAAAAACAATTTAA
>JAPEIP010000121.1:33980-49882 GCA_026120095.1 Capsicum chinense | reverse complement strand
TAAGGTCTTCACCTTGGTGTATATCATGGAAGCCCACTTGTTCTTTTGGGAAGCTCTCAATACAAGGGAGTTTGTCTAGACTTTTCCCTTGGATCATCTCTTCATCATTTTTCCCAAAGTTGGAATTCTTAGCCAAGAACTCCGTTTGATCATCAGCCATGTGTTCTTGAGGAACCCTCCTTGAATCCTCCGATGGAAGTATATTATTCTAAACCTGTACATAAGAAGAATTGATACTAGGCCAAATTCTAGTATCTTGGTTAATGGAGATTCGACTTTGAGGGTATATGGTAGTTTGGGTGGTGACAGTTTATGGAGGCTTTGGTAGATTAAGCAATTGGTGTAGCCTTTCAAGGTTCTGGTAGAAATCTTCAAAAGGATCCGAGGTAGCATAAATACCATAAATATCCAGGGTTGGTGATGTTGTTCCTTCCATGTCAAGGTACCTAAGAGAAAACAAAAATAAAAACAACAAACAAATTAGTGTTAAAGAAAAAAAGTCACACTCTCAACTCTTTTGTTACTTCACAATTGGTTTCACAAGTGTTGAAAGTTGGCTCATAATCTGTGGGAATTTGAGTGTTGATTTCTACTCTTGCCCGAAATAAATTTTCATTTGAAAGACAAAGAAACCTTGTTCGGACTTGAGCCGAGGAACTACAATGAATCACAAAAGATAAAAGCACACAAAGAAAGGTAACCAGAAAGAAATGGACTCAAAACTAACCCACAACCTAGTAGGTGATTACTAGTTTGTTAATTAATACTAGAATCAAAGAAAATGAAACTAAAGAGACAACAAATGAAATCGAGAATCCAAAATTTGAGCCTAAAATGAGCTGTACAGAAATGATGACATGGTAACTTGTGGTTGGTCAAGATTTTTAAAAGTTTCTTGTTTTCCAACTTTGAATTTTTGATCAATATTTACTCTAGAGGGTAGCAATTCGGTTTTGAGGGTGAAAATTCAAGAATTGGAGCCTCTTTCAAGAACAAAAGAGTTTGAATTTGAAATGATCCCCCCTTATACTTCCCCTTATACTTAAATATTCCTTTTGTTGCTTTCTTTTCTTAGAAGACTTGGAATATGCTTGGAATATTCTTAGAAAAAACAAGTACTACACCCTCTTTCTTCCTTTTTCAAGATCAAACAACCACTTTTGAATATTCTTCTTCAACAAGATATGAAGATGAAGAAGAACAACAAGAACATTCAAAGTTTGACCCAAGTTGACCCTTAAGTAAATGACCTCCAAATTTGATGATTCTTGAAGATCAAAGGTCACGTTGACAAACTAAGAACAAATACCACAACTTCAAGTCCAAAATGCCACAACCACATTTACCAAAAATGAGATCCACCTTCAAGTGTCTTTAAACTCAAGATCAATAATAGTGGATGGCTCAAAACAACCCGGGTTTAGCTCAAAGTTTAGATCTAGACTCTATTAGTGCTAGGGAATAAGGATCTAGCACTAGAAACTAAAAACACACACACAAAACTTCTAGATCTAAGTCTCAAATTTCTACTAAAGTACAAAAACATGAACAAGTACTTTTTTGTATTTTTGACACTCTTTCTTGTTGGTGTTTGTATTAGCCCGTTCGTTCCTAACTCAGTTCAGCCTCTAGTATGTGCTTATATGTAATACCCCGAGTTCGTACCTCGGATGTCATACGGTTCTCACAACACCAAAGGACCACATGCTAACCCATGACTAGTACCTGTTGTGAACACTAAATAATAATATTGAAATATTACAGAAAATTATGATGAAATGTCAAAAGGTTCATAATCTGAATACTGATAAATACAGTACTGAAATAACATATGAAAACTGAATATGGTAGAACTATTCTAGTCTAAAAAGCCTCTAACTGATCTGTCTAATATGGAGTTGATGGGACAAGTTCCCAACTAACTCAGACTACTGCAATACTGAAACTACTGAAATAAAAGCATATCCTTGATAGATGAGGACTCACTACTAAATCTGCTGCTGCTATCTGAATTTGTCTAAGTGTTGTTGGGACACTAAGCATCCGAACCTATGATATGAGATATCATAGTACAAAGAGAAAGTATGTATCAGTACATGGAATGTACTGGTATGCTAGATGAGGTAAGAATGAATGCAAGGGTTCATATGCATAAACAATAACTGACTGAATGATATGAAGTAACTGAATAAGAGTACATAGATATTGTAACTACTGTAAAATATTGAGTATGCAATACTATGAATATATATATATATATATATGTATATATATATATATATATATTAGAGCTTTTACTGAAACTGAGTACTGAGTTATGATAACTGAGTAACTGATACATGAGATTACTAATAACTGAATTACAAATACTGATTGACTTTTTCTGACAGTCCTGATCCTGTAGAACTAAACTAAGTTCTGTATTAAGCTGGGTGACTGTGTCTGACAGTACTGATTCTATAGAACTAAACTGAGTTCTATACTAAATCTGAAATTGTAACTATAACTATAGGAGTATTTATCTAACTAGCATACCAATATTATAAATTGAGTTGGGGTCCAATCTTGTAACATCCCGAGTTTGTACCATGGACACTACACGTTGCTCATAATCTCAAAGGACTACAAGCTAACCCATAATTGGTACCTTCTACAATAACTAAATAGTAACACCATAAAAATGCAAAAATTAGATGGAAACTGGCCATAAGGTTCAATATAAATAAATACTGAATGTGGTTTATCAATAACAAAACTGAACATCTGACTGAAAATACTCTAGTCTAAAAGACTCTACTATCTAAACATAGAGTTGATTGGACAAGTCCCCAACTAACTTTGAACTACTGAAATAAACTGAAATGCTGAAATAATAATCACATACTCATACTATGAGGACTCACCACTAAGTTTGACTTTTGAATATCTAAACTTCTAAATAAAATTGGGAGCCCATGTATCTAAACCTATGATATAAGACATTATAGCATAAAAGAAAAGTATGCGTTAGTACTTTGAATGTACTGGTATGCAAAATGAGGTAGGCTGAAATACATGGGTTAATATGCATGAACAATATTGACTGAATGACATAAGTATAAATGAATGAGAGTACATTCATGAACACGTAAAATGTGACTGAGATCTTGAAAGCACTGGATACAGAGTTCTGAATACTGATGAACTGATATCTGAGTTTACTGGTACTGGATTACTAAGAACTCAATGACTATGTCTGAAAGTTGTGATTCTATGGAACTGTGCTAAGTTTCATACTAAACTGAGTAACTATATCTGATAGTCATGGTCCTGTAGAATAGGACTGAGTTCTATATCGAGACTGGAACTGAAACTGAGACTGTGGGAAGTAATCATCTAATCAATATTCCCTTCTCTAAACTGATTAGGGTCTAACCTGTAACCCCATATGGAAGGGTATCAGTATCATGTTGTGGGTAAAGACAAATTGAGTCACCCTCATCTGGCAGATGCTCTAAATGAGAACGGTGGAACCCTCAACTGGCAGGTTAAAATACCTCATCAACCCTAACTGGCAGGTTGATGTCTTAAACAATGCTGGATACGTAGTTCTAGAATATGAGGACTGCTGCTAAGGATCACACCTTCTACTGGAAGGTGAGTCCCTATCCTTGGGTTCACTCGGTGCTGAATCCTACTCCTAATTGAATAGACACTGGACTGAATTCTAAATCATTCTAGGTCGGACTAAACTGTTACTGATTGTATTGTATAACTGAACTAAATTGAGTTCACTGGGTTCCGTGGACTGACGAAATACTACTGAATTCTTTTAAACAACTGTGTACTACTGAGGTCTTAACTGAATACTGTGACTGATTTTCTGAGTATTATTGAGTTTTCCTGAGTTTTGTAACTGACCAAATTCTACTTATCGTGACATGACTGGTACTATTTTTTGACTCACCATGGCTCTAGGTAAATAGCTAAATTTTTGGGTATTGAATACCCTCAGGACTCAATAGCATAAATTATAAGACATGGCACAATCCCAAAACATGATAGCTAATTAGTTGATCATCGTTCATTCATTAGGACATTCTAGCAAACACTTGCATGACATGAAATTGAATACATGCTAACATGATATAATTTCACTATTCAACTTACATGATCAATTCAACAAACATTTGGAGGACATAGGATGTGCATATAATACTAAACAACATGCGAGCATCATAATTTCATATACCATTTTCATAATTTGAGGTTTTTATCATGAATTAACATTGTAAAACACATATAACAAATAATTTCATATGCATCTGGCAATTAAATCAGGAATTAGAAACCCCATTAACATGGTAATCCACATTCAAAATCCTACAATAAAATTCATCAAACTCATTATCTTGTAGTTGAAAAGGGTTGTTAAACTCCAAGGATAGAAGGAAATCCTTGGATGAATACTTGACATACCTTGATTGGTAAAGTCTTTAAGAATGATGCTGAAATCTTAAGCCTTGAGTTTGAAATTTGATCTCCTAGGTTTTTGTTCTTGAGTAATTTCTGAATAGAGAATGAATTTTGCCTCTAAAGGGTCTTAATTTCATGTTTTGCGGCTGATAATTGAGGGTAAAAGACCCAAATACCCCTGAGGAATGTGACTTTTAATTATAGAAAACTGATTTACCAATGCGTAGAATGATACATTGTATCATTGGCATCGATGTGATGGCCAACGCACTATGTCAAGTTCGTACTGGTTCATTAAAATTTGCATTAGGGAGATGGAGGAAAATATTCATCGACACAATAGGCGACACGGCGCATTGAGATCGTGTCGATCCACTGGTTTGGACTTTCAAACGTGCCTAAAAAAAGTTCAAAAAATTTAAAACTTGTTCGAGGACACCTACTGATACTCCTGATCATGATTCAACCTAAAGGTTGATATTTTAAGGTCATGGAGGTCGTGAAATAGAGTTGCCAACTTTCGAAGGCAAAAATGACACTATGTTTGAATACTTAGCTAAAATTTTCTAAGTCTAGAAGCTCTTAACAAGCTTTAAAGGACTGAGTTAAGCTAAGGATTTTGCGAGGTTTTACAATATCTCCCCCTTGGAAATATTGATTCTCGAATGAGAATAACTGAGCTGAGAATAATGAGACTACTGATAAACTAAATTTATGTACCAATCATGCACAACTGAAATATGATTTCATGACTGACATTACTGACATACTAAAATTTCATACTAAGTATGCATATTTGATGCATGAATGCATGACTGGAATTGCTGATAAGCTGAGTCTCTTATACTGAACATGCATATATGATGCATGAATATCTGATGGAACTGACTCATGAATGTATGACTGGATAAGCAATGGAAATTGATACCAAACTTATAAAGGAAATCTGAACATGAAACTGAGTATGTTTAAAGAGAACTGTTAGCTTAGGCTGAGTCTGAGTTTGCGACGAAAAGGTGAGGATACCTTGTCCGCATATCTTCTTCTGCTTCCCAAGTAGCTCCCTCAATGGACTGATTCCTCCAAAGCACTTTGACTAGATGGATTTCTTTATTCCTCATTTTGTGGATCTAAAAATCAAGGATTTCGATTGGAATCTCTTTGTAAGAGAGGCTATTCTGAATATCTATGCCCTCTGTAGGGACTACGGCTGCTGGGTCACCTACGAGTTTCTTAAGCAAGGAGACATGGAACACTAGATATACTGAAGCTAAGTCTAAAGGTAACTCAAGATCATAAGCTACCTTTCCAAAATAGCTGAGAATTCGATAAGGACCGATATATCGAGTACTGAGCTTTCCTTTCTTGCCAAACTTCCTCACTCCTTTCATAGAAGATATTTTTAAGTACATATAATCACCAATCTTGAACTCAAGATCCTTTCTATGCATATCTACGTATGATTTCTGTCGGCTCTGAGCTATCTTAAGCCTTTCTCTGATCAACTGAACTTTCTCTAAGGTATCACATGCCAAGTCAGGCCCTACCACTGCGGCCTCATCCACTTTAAACCAACTAATAGGAGACCTTCACCTTCTACCATAAAGCACCTAAAATAGGGCCACCTGAATGCTGGAATGATAGTTGTTATTGTACATGAACTCAATCAAAGGCAAGTGGTCATCCCAACTACCTTTAAAGTCAATCGCACATGCTCACAACATATTTTCTAAAGTATAAATGGTCCTCTCTGCCTGACCATCTGTCTGGGGGTGAAAGGTTGTACTGAGATGAACTTGGGTACCAATACCCTTTTGGAAGGCTTCTGCGTACCTCTATCTGAAATAATAGATAATGGAACACCATGAAATCTAGCCAACTCTCTAACATAGAGCTTCGCATAATTCTCGGCTAAATAAGAGGTATAGATTGGTATAAAATGAGTTGATTTGGTCATCCTGTCTAAAATGACACAAATTGAATCGTGCTAACAATGAGTATAAGGAAAACCATTCATAAAGTCCATGTTCACCTCATCCCATTTCTAGTTGGGAATACTAAACTCCTGTATGGACCCACTAGGTTTCTAATGCTCATTCTTAACCTGTTGACATGTTGAGCACTTAGCCACAAATTCTACAATGTCTCTCTTCATCACACTCCACTAATAGATCTCCCATAAATTAAAGTACATCTTAGTGTCCCCTGGATGAATAGAGTGGCACGCACCATGCGCTTCTTCTAGAATTCGCTGCCTTAAGGAATCTATACCTAGTACACATAACCAACCCTAGAAATGCAATACACCATCTCCCCCTTGGGATAAAACCTCTACCTTCTGATCTCTGACTGATTCTTTCAAATTAACTAGACTGCGATCCCTATCCTGCTTTTCTTTCACCTTGGAAACTAGGGATGAATGAATCGACTAAGAGGACACCTAGTCTGGCAACCTGATGAACTTCCTGATCTAAATTCTTCTTACCATCCTCCACGTGAGCAACACTCTTCATACACATCTTACTAAAAGTATCAGCCACTTTATTAGCTTTACCTGGATGATACAGGACTCTCATGTCATAGTTCTTTAACAACTCCAACCACCTTCTCTAATGGAGGTTTAGATCTTTCTAAGAAAATACATACTGCAGGCTCTTATGGTCTGTGAACACATCAACTTACACACCATACAAATAATTCCTCCAAATATTTAAGGCAAATAATACTGCTACTAACTCAAGGTCATGAGTAAGATAGTTCTTTTCATGGGATTTGAGATGTCTACAGGCATAGTCTATGACCTTACCTATATACATCAAAACACAACGTAAACCAACTTTGGAAGCATTAAAATACATAACAAAGTTGTCCTAACTATCTGGTAGGGTCAAAACTGGGGCTGTAGTGAGTTGAGCCTTCAACTCTTGAAAACTCTTTTCATAAGAATCTGACCACTGGGATTTAACCTTTTTCTGAGTCAATCTAGACATAGGGGATGCAATAGATGAAAATCCCTCAATAAATCATTGGTAATAGCCAGCCAAGCCTAAGAAACTTTGGACATCTGATGGAGAGATGGGTCTGGGCTAGTTTCTTACTACTGCGATCTTTTGGGGATCAACTTTAATGCTAGAACCAAAAACATTATGGATTGGTAAAGCTACTGACCTTAGCCAAAATTTGCACTAACTAAATTTAATGAATAACTGATGGTTTTTTAGAGTCTATAATACTATTCTGAGATGGTCTGCATGATCATGCTCACTGTGGGAGTAGACAAGAATATCATCTATGAAAACTATGATGAACATGTCCAAGTACTTCTTGAACACATGGTTCATCAAGTCCATGAAAGATGTTGGGGCATTGGTAAGGCCAAATGACATCACTAAGAATTTGATGTGACCATACAAAGTTCTGAAAGCTATTTTTGGAATGTCACATTCCCTGACTCTGAGCTGATGATAGCCTGATCTGAGGTCTATCTTAGAAAAATAATTGGCACCCTAAAATTGGTCAAATAAGTCAATGATTCAGAGAAGTGGATACTTGTTCTTAATCGTGACTTTATTTAGATGACGGTAGTCAATACATATTTCGAGGGAACCATTTTTCTTATTCATGAATAGAACTACTGCACCCCACGGGGATAAACCGGGTCTGATGAATCCCTTATATTAGAGATCCTCCAACTGTTCTTTTCACTCCTTGAGTTCTGTAGGTGCCATCCTATATGGTGGAATAGAGATGAGTTGTGTATCTGGAAGAAGATCGATTCCAAAATCAATTTCCCTCTAGGGAGGAACTCTAGGAAGATCTTCGGGAAACACATCAAGAAATTCACATGCTACTGATATTGACTCAAGAGTAGGGGTTTCTGAACTAGAACCTTAGACTCAAATGAGATGGTAGACACATTCTTAGATATTATTTTCCTTTCCCTTAGGTAGGAAACAAGCTGACCCCTAAGTATGGAAGTACTACCCCTCCACTCTAGGGCAGGCTTATTCATAAACTGAAAATAGATAATTTTGTTCTTGCAGTCGACTGATGCATAGTAGGAATAAAGCCAATCCATGTAGAGAATGACATCAAAATTGATTATTTCTAATTTGACTAAGTCTGCTGAAGTGACTTTCTAAGATACCATAACCGGACAGTTCCTGTATACTCACCGGGCTATGATATATTTACCCACTGGGGTAGAGATTGAGAAAGGATCTTCTAGGATTTTAAGACTGACTCCAAATTCAACAGCTATATAAGGAGTAACAAAGGACAAAGAAGCTCATCGATCTAGCAAAGCATAAATATGTAAATTGAAAACTTGTAAGATACCGGTGACCACATTAAGAGAATATTCCTAATATTATTGGGACTAAAGAGCATAGATTCTATTTGGGCGTTGCCCACTGGTGGCACTGGATGTGGCACCATGCTGATTCGGGCAATTGAACTAAGTTAGGGGCTGATTATACTGACCCTAGGAACCTGACTAGGGATAATCTCTAACTCTGTGACTTGTTTTGCCATATTTGAAACACATATCACTACCATATCTGTAGATACCCTGGTGATTTCTGCCATATTTCTGACAAAGGTGATTGGTTCGGGCGCTGCTGACACTACCCTGAGGTTTAGGGCCTGGTGCCCTATCTCTATTGTCGTCTCTAAATTTCAGCACTAGAGGACTGGCTAAGAATAGAACTGGAACTAAGGATTTTTAGTGGAACTAAGAATGGTTTCCACCCTCTAACTTAGGCTGAGCGAAGTTGAAACTACCTATTCTCACTCTCTTGGTGTCCCTTTCCTACTTTCTATTCTTATCCTTCTCAATCTACTGAGGAAATACCATGAGCCTAGATATGTCCATCTCCTTAATCAGCATTATGGTCTTACACTCCTTGACCATACTGCTAGATACCCCAGACATAAAATTGCTCATCTTTGCTCTTCTATGTGCAACTATATGAGAAACACATCTAGCTAGTTGAGTAAACTTAAGAGAATACTCTTTTACTATTATGTTACCCTGATTTAGATTAATAAATTCTAGAACCTTTTCTTCCCTTAACTCCAGTGGGAAGAACTTGTCCAGGAAAGCAGTGGAAAACTCCTTCTATTCTATGGGTCCTTTATCTATAGCCTTTTCTACATTTCACTGTTTAAACCATGAGTGAGCCACATCCTGCAATTGATATACAGCTAGATCAACACTCTCAATAGCTATCTCCCCTATGATGTTTGTAACCTTCTGCACCTGATCAAGAAATTCCTATGGGTCCTCATCTGACTTAGACCCAGTAAAAGATGGAGGGTTCATTCCGGTGAAGTCTCAAATTTTAGATGCAGCATTATTAGCCACTGGGTTGTATGGAACGACAACTGGGCATTCATTCTAAGCTGCCATAAAATGAGCTAGGGTAGTAAAAGTTGCTCTAAATCTAATGTGGGAGATATGTGCACCCAGGGGATCTGGTTGGATGGGCTGAGGTGCTGGATGATCTCCTGTTTCTCTTACCTTAGTCCTCTTTGGAGGCATATTTTGTAAAAGAAAGAGAAACTTAGATTAGATAGGGATTTTAAATTGATCTTGTGCTCACTCGAATAACATGATTACTGAAAAAAGGGAAACTTTTCCTAAAATATCTCGTAGCCTCCTGTCCATAAGTTTGGCATGCTACACACCCACAACAGACTCTACCAGAGGCAGTTTTCAAACTTCCTAGGACTCGGTTGAACCTTAGGCTCTGATACCATGTTTGTAACGCTTAGAGTTTATACCCTAGACGCTACACGGTGCTCATAATCCCGAAGGACCACAAGCTAACCTATGACTGGTACCTACTGCAGTAGCTGAATAATAACTCTGTAAAAATTTAAAAATTAGTCAAAAATTATCCATAAGGTTCAATACAGTAAATAAATAATGAATGAAGTATATCAATACCAAAATTGAATATCTGACAAAAAATACTCTATTGTAAAAGCCTCTACTAGTTGAATATGGAGTTGATGGGACAAGTCCCTAACTAACTCCGAACTACTAAAATAAACTGAAATGCTGAAATAATAATCATGTCCTTGGACTATGAGGACTCACCACTAACTATGAATACTGAGTATCTGAACTACTAAATATGATCGGGAGCCCGTGCATCTGAACCTATGATATAATACATCATAGCGCAAAATAAAAGTATGTGTCAGTACTTTGAATATACTGGTATGAAAAGTGAGGTTGGCTGAAATGTATGGATTCATATGTATGAACAATACTAACTGAATGACATAAGTATAACTGAATGAGAGTACATGCATGAACACGTAAACTATGATAGAGATTGTGATAGCACTGGATATAGAGTTCTGAATATTGATTAACTGATATTTGAGTTTACTGATATTAGATTATTGATAACTAAATGAATGTATCTGAAAGTCCTGATTCTATGGAACTGTATTGAGTTTTGTAATGAACTAAGTGACTATATCTGACAGTCCTAGTCCAATAAAACTGGACTGAGTTCTATACTGAGACTGGAACTGAAACTAAGACTGTGGGAAGTAATCATCTAACTGACATACCCCTCTCTAAACTAATAAGGGTCTAACCTATAACCCCAGCTGGAAGGGTGTCAGTACCGCGCCATAGTTAAAGACAAATTGAGTCACCCTCATCTGGCAGGTGCTCTGAATGATAATAGTGGAACTCTCAACTGGCAGGTTAAATCACCTCATAACCCTCAACTGGAAGGTCAATGCCTTAACCTATGCTAGCTATGTTTTTCTGGAATGCGAGGACTGCTACTAAGGATTACACCCTCTACTGGCAGGTGAGTCACCATCCTTGGGTTTACTTGATGCTAAATCCTACCCCCAACCGAATAGACACTGAACTGAATTCTAAACCATTCTAGGCTAGACTGAACTAAATTGATTTCACTGGGTTCCATGGAATGACGGAAAACTACTGAATTTTGTTAGCAGACTGAGTACTACTGAGGTCTGAACTAAATACTGTGACTGATTTTTTGAGTACTACTAAGTTTTCTTGAGTTTTGTAACTGATCAAATTCTACTGATCGTGATATGACTAATACTATTCAGTGACTTTCTATGGCTCTAGGTAAACAACTAAATTGTCGGGTATTGAATACCCCCAGGACTCAATAGCATAAATTATAAGACATGGCACAATCCCAAAATATGATAACTAATTACGTGATCATCATTCATTAATTAGGACATTCTAGAAAACACTTGAATGACATGGACTTGAATACATGGTAACATGATATATTTTAACTATTCAACTCAAATAACCAATTCAACAAACACTTGGAGGACATAGTATGTGCACATAATTCTAAACAACATGCGAGCATCATAATTTCAAATACCAAATTTACAATTTGGAGGGTTTTAGCATGAATTAACATTGTAAACCTTGGTTGCTAAATTCTTAAAGAATGATGGTGAAATCTTAATCCTTTAGTTTAAATTTTTATCTACTAGTGTTTTTGTTCTTTAGTAATTTCTGAATAGAGAATGAATTTTGCCTCTAAAGGGGCTTAATTTTATGTTTTGGGGCTGATAATAGTGGGTAAAAGACCCAAATATCCCTAAGGAATGCGACTTTTAATTACTAAAAACTAATTTAATGATGCGCAAACCAACGCACCGCATCTTTGGCATCGATGCGATGGCCAACGTGCCGCGTCGAGTCCACATCAGTTCATTGGAATTTGCACAAGGGAGCTAGAGAAAAATACACGATAGGTAATGCGGCACCTCGAGATCGCGTTGATACACTAGTTTGGACTTCCAAACATGCCTCAAATGAAGTTCAAAAAATTCAAAACTTGTCTGAGGACACCTACTGACACTCCCAATCATGATTCAACCTAAAGGTTGACATTTTAAGGTCATAGAGGTCATCAAATAGAGTTGACAACTTTTGAAGGCTAAAATGACACTAAGTCTGAATACTTAGCTAAATTTTTTTAAGTCTAGGACCCCTTAAGAATATATAAAGGACTGAGTTGAGCTTAGGCTTTTGCGGGGTCTTACAAACCTGTGATCATAGTTGAAAGGGTGTTAGCACCTTGCAAAGGGATACTAACAATGGTTGTGAGTTAAACCTATTTAGGAGGAAGACATTTTATCAACCCTTACTGGCAGGAAAACTTGTACGAGATGTATCAACCTTTATCTGACAGGAAGATATCTCAACCTACGTTGGCTACGTAGTTCTGTAATGCAGGTATTACTACTAAGGTTCAAAACCTTTACTAATAAAAATGCCCCTATCCCTGGGTTTTCTCGGTGTTGAATCCTACTCCCAACAGAATAGACACTGAACTGATTACTAAAATATACTAAGCTTGATTGAACAGTTACTGATCGAGCTAACTAACTGAAGTGGACTGAGTTTACTAAGTTCTTTTAACCGACTGAATACTACTATTTGTGACATCACTGAGACTATTCTGAAACTACTGGAATTCTAGGTAAACATCTAAATTTTGGGTATTGAATATCCCCAAAACTCGAAAGCATGGACAGTAAAGCATGACATGATCTTGAAAAGCATAACAATAGATACTTATTAACAATACATTCACCTAGGCATTTGTCAAATACTTGAGGTACATGAACTTGTACATGAATGGAACCACATGATGACATGTCATGATTTCACTATTCAATTCACATAGGCATTCTATCAATACTTGGGGAGCATGGTTATTTCACATAATAATAATTAACACATGAACATCAAGGATACAATAATCAATTACAATTTCAAGGATTTAATATGCAAATTAGATAATACACCACACATGCTATTTTAGTTTCATGAAACTTGTAGTAAATCATGGGTTGAAACCTAAAAAATACCATGGAAATGAATACAATCAAATTCAACATGAAATTCATGAAAACAATCAACTTATAGTTTTAAAAGTAGTTATTGAACTCTAAGAGTGGAAGGAAACCCTTGGATGAACACCTAACATACCTTGGTAACCAAATCCGTGAAGATTGATGGTGTGTTCTGGAAGCTTGGACTTGAAATTGAATGCCCTAGGGTTTTGTTCTTTAGAGAAATTAAGAGAAATAATGAATTTTTTCCTTTTGGATGGCTTTATTACGTGTTTGGGGCTGAATAAGAGTGGAAAAATGATCCAAATACCCCTCTGGATGCGGACTTTTAATTACTGAAAACGTGCCCAGTGATGCGCAGATCAATGTGCCACATTAATGGGGTCAACTCGATGCATCAATATTATATCAGCTCACTGGAATTTGCACTGAATGCTAGGGATAAGATCCATCGATGCGGTAGGCGATGCGACGCATCGAGATCGCATCGACTCACTATTTTTGACGTCTAAACAAGTTTCTAATAAGGTTCAAAAAATCTGAATCTCATTCGAGAACACCTATTAACATTCCTGATCATGAATAAATTTAAAAATTGACATTTTAAGGTCATAAGGGTCATAAATAAAGTCATGGGAATACCGAGGTCCTAAAATGAGACTAAGTGTCATTACTTAGCTGAAATTTGCTAAGTCTGGGACCTCTTTTCATGCTCTAAAGAATGAAGTTTAGAATTTTGCGTTGTCTTATAATATCTCTCCCTTGATAATATTTGTCCTAGAATGAGACTGACTAAGTCGAGAATACTAATAGACTTAGTTTACATACTAAACATGCACAACTGAAGCATGATTACATGACCGAAACTACTGATATATTGATTTTTTATGCTGAACATGCATAACTGAAGCATGACTGAATTCTGAAGACATGCCACATAACTGAGCTATTTCATGAAGGTATGCATAATATGAGAATTTCATGCAATAGAGACCGATACCGAGTTTGTAATGTTAA
Source organism: Capsicum chinense (assembly GCA_026120095.1). Classification (NCBI taxonomy): domain Eukaryota; kingdom Viridiplantae; phylum Streptophyta; class Magnoliopsida; order Solanales; family Solanaceae; genus Capsicum; species Capsicum chinense. The sequence continues at coordinate 35,521 of JAPEIP010000121.1, read as the reverse complement.
TCTAAGCATGGAAATGAGTAATTTTAAGGAAAAATTTACCTTGGGATGAGTCTGAGTTTGTGGAGAAGAGGTGAGGATAATTGGTCTCCATATCTGCTTCTGTTTCCCAAGTGGCTCCCTCAACGGACTAATTTTGCCAAAGAACTTTGACTAGAGAAACTTCTTTGTTCCTCAGTCTACGAATATGATGATCAAGAATTTCAACTGGAAATTCCTCATAAGAGAGATTGTTCTAAGTATCTATACCTTCTGAAGACAACTCAAGCTCCTAAGCTACCTTTTAAAAATAGCTGAGGATTTGGTAAGGTTCGATATATCGAGGACTAAGATTCCCCTTCTTGCCAAATATCTTTATTTCCTTCATAGGAGAGATTTTCAAATAACATAATCACTAATCTTAAACTCGAGATCTTTTCTTCGCACATCTACATATGATTTTTGTCGGTTCTGAGCTATCTTGAAATGTTCCCTGAACAACTGAACTTTTTCTAATGCGTCAAACACCAAGTTAGGCCCTACTACTGTAGCCTCACCCACTACAAACCAATCAATGGGAGACCTACATCTCCTCCCATAAAGTGCCTTAAATGGAGCCATCTAAATGTTGGAATGGTAGTTGTTATAATACGCAAACTCAATCAAAGGAAAGTGGTCACCCCAACTACCCTTAGTGTCAATGGCACACACTTTTAATATATCCTCTAAAGTCTGAATGGTTCTTTGTGTTTGACCATCTATCTGAAGGTATAAGGTTGTACTAAAGCAAACTTGGGTACCAAGACCCTTTTGGAAGGCTTTCCAGAAATGAAAGGTAAATTGCGTACCTCTATATGAAATGATGGAAAACAAAACTCCATGCAATCTGCCCAATTCTCTGACATAGAGCTTGGCATAATCCTCGTCTGAATAAGAGGTATGAACTGCCAATAAATGGGACGATTTGGTGATCCTATCCACAATGACCCAAATCAAATCATGCTGGCGACGAGTATGGGGAATACCCATCACAAAGTCCATGTTCACCTTCCCCCACTTCCAAGTGGTGATATGGAATTTCCTAGCTCGAGACCTTTCACACAAAGCCAAGCATGTGAGTTGTAATGACTCCAAGCATTTTTCACATTCTTGGCCATGTGTGAGGCCCTTGTGAGCCCATTTAAGGGCCTATATTTAATAAAATGTGAAGAGGCCCACCAAGACATCCCAAACCCACCCACTTAAATATCAAGGGTATTTTGGTCTTTGTCCCTCCTTTCTAAGTGACTATATAAGCCATGTAATAGGGCTAGTCTTGCTTTAGTTCATTCCTATTATTCAAGAAACAAAGTACTTATAAATTTTTGACTTCTTTTACTCATTTGGAGAGGCCGAAACTGAATTCTCACTGGTAAAGTGATACTAGTGTTGTATCTTGACTAGAAACTAGGTTCTTGGGTTTCTTTGAGTTCCTCTTGGTCCAAGTAAGAACTTGGTATTGATATTTATTAGTCTTAGGGTCCTTTCTCTTGTTAGGGTTCTTAGATTAATGAATATTGTGTGTC
>JAPEIP010000119.1:283113-298923 GCA_026120095.1 Capsicum chinense | reverse complement strand
ACTTTATATATAAGGTAGAAGCCATGTTGATTTACATGTTGATATATGCTCCACACCATACGGCATAAAATATAAAATCTTATTGTCACAATCCTAATTAAAGAATTATGCAGGCACCTACTGTATTCTAACTAGATGGGAGAACCATGATCACTTAATCAATTTCTATGCAAAAGTCAATTAACAACTTTCATAAGTAAGCGAAACATTAAAATTCTAATAACAATAAGTTAATATACACGGACAATAAAACATTTAAGTTAACAAATAAAATAACTCATAAACTCTGGTCTAGACATGTATAAGAGCTTCTATATAGGATAAGGATAAAAGAAAAATCAGAACTTCCACCAAAAAGTAAAGTGCAAAAGTGGATGATAAGTACTCACTGCTCCAAATAAGAGACTTCTAGTCAAGCTACAATGCACCTACTCCCCAAAAAGAATGTAACGAGAGTAGTATTAGTAAACCACATGTATTGATAAGCATCATAAGTAGATTATGTTACACGTGACAATCAATTTTGTCGTTATTAAAAGTATCTGTGGCAGAGATATAATAATCTCAATGTGTTACGATCGATTCTTTCTTATGAGAGTGCATTTTATATGTACTTATAAGATCATAAAATATCCCTAGCACAATGTCAAGTTGAAAGTGTCCTTACCAATTTAGTTTTGGCTAAATTTAAACTAGGTTCAACTTCAAAGGAGAACTTTTTCTATAATATAAAGTTTAAGGGGTTCCAATACCCACCAAATTTAAGATCTCTGAGTTTTCTTTCCAAAGCAACTAATCATTTGTTAAACCACTTTCTAAGTAAAAAGTTATGATCATTTTACTGAGTACTGTCCGTGCTGAAAAGTTTAGGGCGTTGTAGCAAATTCAGGTTGCTATTACGACATGCACGTCACTATAGCGACAAAACAACAGTTTATAACCTGTATTTGATGGATTTGAGTCCTCAAACTTCAAAATTTCAATTCTAATTCCTAGAGGGGCAACTTTTTCTTGGTTTGGATGGAAATCATTCATTTAGGTAAGATTTTTATGTCTTTTTAACATTGATTAATCTGTTTATCTTCTAGAATCACTATAATGGGGAATCTATGATGGAATTCTTGTGGTTTAGAATCCCAGGTTCATAGAATTATAGGAAAATCCCATGAGTACATGTATTTTCACTTAGAATTGATTTTAGTTTGTGAATTAACACTACTTAGTGTGTAGTTATGGTTCAAAAACATGAAAGTTGATAGTTGGGGGATCTTGAATCCAACAAAGGTGGGACATTTATATTTAAAACTCTATTAATGGAATTGGGTTGAGCTTGATTTAACTAAGTTTATGATTAATTAACCCTTGAATAAATTTGTAGGCTGTGAATAAGATTAAAATTAGTGGGTTTGAATTTCTAAGATAATTGTTTAAGGAGTAGTTTATTAACTACTCTTGTAATTATTGTTTATTAGATGACTAAGCCTTTGGAAATGTGAAGAGGAAGGATGATCATCCATGTTATAGCTTATTTATTGAAGTAGCTAGGTTCCTAAGTAGGTCATGGTTTATGAGTAGAAGACTTTGCTTAGTAATTGTATCCATAATATAGATTTGATAAGAGAAATCATGCACAACCCTGCGAGCATAGAGTTTGGATGAATAAAACACTGATTTAATGTAGTAAGGGCCTAAATATGAATTATTATGTTAATGTATTAATCATTGATTTTTTTTTTTTTGTATTTCTATGACTCCATGGTGGATTGTAATGTGAATTAAGTGAATATAGATGATGATAAAGAGATTATGGAAGTATATAACATAATGATTTATCTTTAATACCTTAAAAAGACGAACTTATTATTATGTGTGTTTGGAACATGAAATATGTTTGTCGGAGTATAGTTAAGAGAATGGATTATCATAAGAGGTGGTGACATTACTAAGTAAATTTAAGTTAAGGTAGGGATTAGAAAGTTAAAGTTATAAATGTGTATGACTAAACCTAGATTGTAAGTTAGATAGAGTTGAATGATTAGTTAATGGAGTAGAATTTTGAACCTAGTAATGACTTGAATGTAAGAGTTGCTAGATAATAGCGAAATTACTAATTTTGATATGAATAAAGAAAAATTAAATTAATGAATGAATTAGTAGATTTTAGACTCTGTACTGAATGTGCACTCCAAAAATGACTACTTGAATTTAATGAATATGACTTGATCATGCTTACTTGAATAAGCCGAGGATTGGTCTTGGGACATACTATAATTGATGAAACCAATGATTCATATCTACTTGTAATTTAGTTTGTTAAAGTATGATTGTTTTTTACATGAATTGATTAATTTAAGTTGATTAAGTATTTGGGTGATTGTCTATTGTTGCAATGAATACTTATGGAATGTAATTATTTAATGATATCTTAAGTGTTAATCACATATAATGAGGTCATATTAAAGGCTTCTTTACTATACAAGTATGATTGATTATTCTCATTGTGGTTGTGATGGTTGTGATATCAATTATTATTGTCAAATGTACCTGCATTTGAACATCTTCATGGGATTGATTGATTTAGTTGGCTCGGGTAACATGCCGGTATAGTACGTAGATAAGAGCTCGTTCCTGCAGGTCATGGATAAGATCATGCAATATCATATAGATGTCACAAGAAGAAAACATGACAATTTTCATATACTAGTTTAACACCAAGGTTCACATTCCAACAACTTTTCAATATCGTAGAATCTTCCAATTAAGCCTTATTAGCTTAGTTAATCAATTAAGTTAAAAAAAGCAATTCAATTTTTGTTAGGTAATTCTACTGACCTTTAATTCCGTAGGTAGTATCTAGCAATCCCGAGCTCTAATAAATTTCATTTAGTAATCAACCAATAATTCTATATTTTTGTATCACGTATATATAATGAGTATCAACATCAAGAATAACCTATCAAGCACACAATAGATACAATATGACTATGAACCCTACAACGATCCTTCCATTTCTCAACAATCCAACAAAATCACAAGCAACAATCAGGTATACAAGTCACAATCAAGTGTCACTCCTATCCCCTATCACTATAATTTCAATAATTACATCACAATATCAATTAAAGAATATACCATTCATAAATTAATATCGTAAGTCATACTAGACTCTCTAACCGTAGTCACCAATTACAATGTGGACTCAAATCCATATAAATGCCTCGACTATATATATCATCTCTGTGTATCGTTCTCTAGTTTGAACACATACACTACAGGTTTTATTTTTGTCCAATACTTATGACCTTGTAGGGGAAAATCTTAGTCCATGTACCATACAAGTGTGGCACTCAATACTTAATAATCATGTAAATATTGTATCCGTGCCGTTGTAGCACCTGATCCTCTATTATAGTATAGATATAGTATTTGTATTGGTGCTGCTCCAGATCCTCAATAGTAGTAGTAGTAGTAGTAGTAGTAGTATACCAATAGATGATTCCAACTTCACCATCATTCAAGATAAACCCAGTGAACCTAATTTATGAGTACACCACAATCATAATGTATTTCATTCAATTTATTACTCAGTGCTTATTAATTCAAGAAATTACAACATTAATCATTAATCACAAGCATGTAGGAAGACCAATCAACAAGTATTTAACTTAAGAGTACACATGCAACCAAATGAAGTTCACAACTCTGATCAACCTAAATAGATTCATTCACTCAACAAACCTTGTCTATATTACATCAAGACCGTGGGTTTGTTGACTAACTGGCAATCCTTATGTTTAACTTATTACTAGGTTTCCAAAATGTCGTGTCATTAATCAATTATTTAACCACTTAACCTTATATGGTTCTTTTGATTTTAACTTAGCTATATGCCTTTACAGATATTATCCTTCACTCTTAGTCACTCCATGCTAAGATTCCTTAAGTCACAATATAACATTTCCGTACCAAAATAAATTCACAAAATATATGGTACCCATATAATCATACATTTGAGACAAGTACAATCCTTTTAAAGGTAATTAACTTGGATATTTATATTACAAATTCACACATACTCATTATTTTTACTCACAATCACATAATTATCATTATAATTTAGCAGGATGGTTATATGAACCACATAACTAACACGACCTGATCGAGGGCCTTATCATAATGGGTATCTCAAGTCCAATCAGGACCGGGGACCACCCCATGTTACCCAACCCAACCACCATTAGCATACCTTGAGTCGACTGTGTACCAAAAAAAATAGAAAGATAGCATAATTGGACAAGTACTGACTTTGGGATAGGTCCATCCTAGACCAACCCTATCAAGTCATCCCATCACACTAAACCGTACCAACCAAATCACTAAGCCAAACCAATACCAATCCGAGGGCGATAAACCAGGTCAAACCAAATAAGATCCAAAAACTAATATGATTAATCCTAAAATGAAATACAATAGAACAACCAATAATATCATCAATCGATTTCAGCCCCAATACCGATGCTAATGCTAAAGCTGACACCAATACCGATCCTGCCCATTCCAACCCATTGCAGTACCACAAAACCTCTAACCAAAAGAGTAAGAATATCCGGTTAGGATATGCTCCCCAACTATAGCCAAAACCAATATCCAAAAATAAACTAAAACATCTAAAAATGTCCATAACCTAAAATGGAGCCTTTCGAAAAGATGGAATCTCACCACTTCAATCCAATAGCTGTCCCTGAGTCAATCACAATGTAGGAGGTATGGAATGACCGTTTCTTGCATAACGTGGGTATACAGCTACCCAAAAATGGGTGAGTAAGTGATTGCTAGCATGAACTCAGGATAAGGATAAAATAATGCCATTTATAAAACCATGTAAAACAATCCATATGCACACAACCATATAAACACACAAACATACACACACACACACACATATATATATAACCATGCCGAAAAAGGGAATCGGGTCTAGAATTCCATTAAAACCGTTACCTGGGTTATGTAGCTGTACCATCCTAAACCATCCACAGGCTATATGGGTTCAGCTCCCCTGCTGAAAAGGCCCCACTGCATGAAGTCACACGACCAGGGATGAACAGTATATCCTTCAAATATAAAGTATGACATCATGCACATGGTTACCAAGACCAAACCTCACATCGGCAAATATGAGTTTCTAGTTTTAGTCCCCACGAGACCTCCACCTTCCACGGTTTTACTACATACTCTGCCATTATTACCCAATTAAAACCATTAGCATGCAACCAACCAATCCATTAACCATTTATTAACCATGGCTATTAATAGTGGTATTGTCATACCAATAATAACTTAAAAGTTTTGTCCATAGCCAACCATACATAGGTTTAAAGGATTCCATGTACCTTTCTGATTTCCAATTAACTAAAACTATGGCCACCAAGGCCTTTCCAATATATTTAAACCCATTTAAACCATTTATACTATTTAGGGTTCAATTAGCAAGTTTAATCCATGCATAAGTTCCATTGAAAAACCAATATTATAATAAAAACATTGTTAAAGGTAATTTATTAAACACATTAGAGGCATAGTATTTCTAAAACCAAAGTCCATTACAAAACAACCATTCCCATCAACCAATTATCCAAAACCACCATTAATGCATATAAAAGCATAATTAAAACATAGAAAAACCATAGCCAAACATTTATAACCAAAACCGCCAAATCATATTTAAAAACCCAAAATCGTACAACATTTAAATCATAAAATCATTATATAAAACCATGCCTTTGATTGGAACTAACAATGAGGGAAGAGAACATGCCTTAATTGAGAAAGTAGACTAAGAGAAACCACTAACCAGATCCCAAAATTAGTCCTCTAGTTGAAACCCTAACTTCTTTGCCCAAAAGCTTTTGAGATAATTATACAGTGTTTAGGAAGAGTTTCTAAGTGTTAATGAGTAGAATAATAGGGTAAATAGCCTCCCAAGAGAGTTAGTAGTCGTGGGACCTTATTAGGATAAGTGGGGGTATATCCAAAATACCCTCACTTAAGTTGCACAAAATCCCATCACAGGGGTACGACTGACCCTCACAAGTCGTACCCTTCGAAATAAGTGGTACCCACTACTCATATCCAAAGCCTTACCCCTTAGACCCAACACTTTATAGTGTACGACGCATCCTACCCAAGTCGTATTGACAACATACGATCCATACCTTTCACCCGTGTCCCTGGCAAGATAGAATCATAGAAAGTTTGAACATTGTCCACCATATAAGTCCTAGGTATGACTCGTACCCTGGATTATGGATCCTAGTGAGCCACTCGTAATCAGATCCAACTTAAGTTACCAAGTTTAAGGTTAAGTAAAGAAATCAAATGATCTGTATCTAACCATACAATTCGTACCACAAAGTCGTACCCATTCCAGTGACGAAAATTCATCCCACCAACTAATACTAGTCAGTATATGATTGGACTATCCCATCCGTACCCTAACATACGGCTCATACCATGAGTCATATTAGGTCTAAAGACCATAATTCCAAGAAATTTTCTAAGGTTCAGAAACCAGGGTGTTTCAGTCTCCCCCACTAGGAACATTCATCTCTGAATAACGGACAACGTAGTGGTAACCACACGCATGAATCATTTGCATTATCAAGTATATTTCCAATCCTTAACAAAGTTCAAAAAAAAAAAGGCAAAGATATTAATCTTTCCTTTAACAAACTCAAAAAATAAAGATGTGTTGAAGACATATACTTTTTGCATGAACCCCAAGAGCAAAAAATTAATGCGGATACTTAGACCTGATGTCTTCCTACGCTTCCCACATAGCTTCTTCTGCCTTATGGTTCCACCATAAAACCTTAACCAAAGCCATATCCTTGGTCCGCAACCAACAAACATGACCATCCAAGATCTTAACCGAGACCATTTCATAAGAAAGAGAGTCCAAGATACCTAACTCTTCCAAGGGCACAATCGAAGAAGGATAACCATGACACTTTCTCAACATGGAGACATGAAATATCAAATGAACCAAACTCAAGCTAGAAGGTAACTCTAAGTCATAAGCAATATTACCAACCCTCCATAGAATCTCGTAAGAACCAACATACCAAGGACCGAGCTTCTCCATTTTACCAAACCTCACTATTCCCTTCATGGGAGATACCTTGAGGAAATTCTTATCCCTAACCTCAAACTCCAAGTCTCTACACCTAACATCCGACGACTTTGGGAAGCCTTAAGCCTATCCCGAATCACCTTTACCTTCTCTATAGCTTGGTAAACTAAGTTGAGACCAAACATATCCACCTCTCCAAGCTCAAACCAACCAATAGGAGATCTATGCCTCCTACCATACAATGAATTAAACGGAGCTATACCAGTACTAGAATGATAGCTAATATTGTAAGCAAACTCTACCAAAGGTAGATGCTTAACCCAATTGCCACCATAATCAATCACACAAGCCCGATGCATAACCTTTAATGTATAAATAGTTTTCTTTGCTTGTCCATCCATCTCTCGATGAAAAGTAGTACTCAAACTCACCTTATTCCCAAATTTTTTCTGGAAAAACTACTAGAAGTGAGACGTAAATTGCATACCATAATTAGACATAATCAAAATAGGTACCTCATACTGCTTCATAATCTCTTGAAGATAAATCTTTGCATAATCCTCCACCAAAAAGGTAGTTTCTTATTAGAAATAAGTGAGCAAACTTTGTCATCCTATCCACGACGACCCAAATTGAATCGTATTGATTTAGAGACTGAGGAAGATCGGTAACAAAGTCCATATTGATTACCTTCCATTTTTATTCGGGAAAAATAATCTCTTGATACAACCCACTAGGTCTCATGTGCTCAACCTTAACTTGTTAACACATGATGTGTGAGCAATTGCTAACACATTTAAGGCCTTTAACCTAGAATAATTGCGAGGTCTTAAGTGACTTTTGTTATTTTTTGATGTGTTTATGTTTATTTTATAGAATAAGTTGATAGAGTAGAGAACCAACAAGAATGGAGGCAAAGAAATTAAAATTTGGAGAAAGCTGAAGAAAAGTATGGCTGGCGATAATTGTGATAAGTCGTCAGACCCATGATAGGCTATCATAGTTATCGTCAAACATAACCAGAGAGTTGGCATAAATTAAATACTGTGATGATATCTGGTGATAAGACATCAAAAGTGTGATAAGCCGTCAGGGATGTCATCAACCTTAACTAGAGAATGAGATTTACTGTAATATTGTGATGGCATGTTGTGATAAGGTATTAGAGTTGTGATAAGGCATCAGGATCATCGTTAACCTTAGGTAGAAATTCTCAAAATAGATGAGGAGTAGACGATATCCATGACGCGCCATCAGACTTCTGATAGGAATTCATTATCGCCATCAGCCTGAGATAGCAAAAGCTAAAATGATGTCTATGATAGGCCATCAAACTCCTGATAGGATGTTACGGTCGCCGTCATCTATTCTGAGGAAAATCTGTAACTTTAGTTTTATTTTCTTATTTAGGGTTAATTATTTAAAAGCTTTGTTTAGGGTTTTTGAGGAATAGATTGACATATACCAGAAGATAGAAGATATGATTTTTTTCTCTCTCTCTAGGACCAATATTTTAGAGCTTTGCCTTATGATTCAATTCAAAGTATACTTTTGATTTTCTTCATCATTGTAAGTTAATCTATTCAATTATGAATTCAATTTGCATACTTGTTTCTTGCATCATGAGTGGCTAAATACTTGTAACCTGGATCATGATATCTAAGGTTAGGTCATGATAAGGTGTTAAATACTCAAGATTTAATAGGTGTTAGGATTTCTTGGTAATTTTGAGATTATAAATTACGTTTGTTGGTTGCAAATAGTAGGCGTACCTACTTTGGTTTGCTTGAGAAAGAAATCATTAACAGTAGGAAGTGAATTATCAAGAGGGACTCAGAAAGGCTTCGTTTAATAATCAGTGCTGTAACAAGGTTGATTAACCTGAGGTAAAATCTGAACAGTGAATAGCTATTTCCTAAGTCTGAGAGAATTAGAAAATTAGATGCTTGAATAGGTCGAGAGATATTTGAACATATCATCGATAAAGATAGCTTGTGATCCTAACCACCGTGAGAGTTATGAGTAAATTTTAGCATTTGTCATGTATCGTAAGCCCTAGTGAACATAATCCTGATTATTTCATAAAATCTTGGTTACAAACATCAAATTCAAAGTGACAATCAATTATCTGCAAAACTTAAATCCCATTTCAGGAAACAGTAAACTACCAGTGAATTAAATCATAAACAACTTAAGTTCACACCTTATTCCTTGTGGGATTCGACCCCAACCTAGTTGGGTTTTATATTGACAACAGTCGCTTACACCCATTTTAGAGTGTAATTTGAGCGTTATCAAAAATGGCGCCATTACTGGGGACTATGGTTGTAAACCAAAAGTTTGTGTGCGCTAATTTGCTGTTAGTTACATTTTCTAAATTTACATTTGTTTGTTGTTTTTGTTTATTTGTAGGATCTTAATAGTGTACGCCAATCATAGTTCAATTCGAAACTCCAATGCATAACAAGGAATGGAAGAACAGCCGTTGCAGTATGAGTTTGATAATGATCATGATGGTATGGATGGAGCAGGTGCAACAGGTGCCATCATTCCTCTACCATTGGCACCTATAGCAAAGTTCAACATTACAAGCACGATGATCCAACTCCTGAATTTAAAAAGGTTGTTTGGAGGCCTTCCTAGGGATGAACCTAACCTATTTTTGGTAAATTTTATCACCATTTGCGAATCTTTTAATAACCCAGGAGTGAGCCAGAACGCTATCCGGTTGAGGCTATTCCTGTTGTCTATGTCTAGGGAGGCTATATTGTGGCTGAATGAGCTGATGCCTGATTCTATAACTAACTGGAGGCATTTGAAAGGAGCTTTCCTAAAAAGGTTCTTTCCACCTTCTAGGAGGCTACAGTTGAGGGATGAGATCAACAACTTTAGACAACTCCCGAATGAGGCCTTGCATGAAACTTGGGAAAGGTTAAAAAAGAAGTTGACATAGTATCTGAACCACAACATGACAGACATACATTTAATAGAGACTTTATACAGGGCTCTTAACTCTATAAGAAAGCCGATTATAGATAACGCCGCTGGTGGTTTATTTGTTGATTTGTATTTTCAAGATGCCTCAGATATGCTGAATAGGATAACCAAACGGAGTCGGGCTTGGTACACCAGGGATTCTGTGGTGGCAAGCCCCACTGTTCATGTTGGAATGACTGCTGAACAACGCAAGAGAGATGAGGAGCTGGATAAAGATATGGACCATCTAAAGACTCAGATGGACTTGCTCACCAAGCACTTATTATCAGGGAAGACTGAGAAAGTAAAGGCTGTGACTTCTCAGGACTGAGTTGATGTTGAAACTAAAAAAGAGGCTAATTATGTTAATAATCAGAGAGGTTTTTGAGGAAATAGCCAAGGGAAGCAAGGTCAGAAAATTTATGACAAGCCTGGTTACAAAGACAGGGAGCAAGGGAACTGGAGAAGCAGAAATGAAAGGAGTGGGTTATATGTTCTTCCTGGAAATTAGAAAGCTACTACAACTAGCTTTGGAAAGATATCTATGGAGGACTTGATGGAAAAACTGTTGGAGAGAGTTGAGGCTACCAACTTAGGGGTAAATACTATAAAGAGTGAATTTTGTACTCTGAGTCAGTTGGTTAGTTCATACTCAGCTTCTATTAAGCAGTTGGAGCAGAAGATGAGCCAACTTTCCATAGCACTGAACCAGGGAAGAAGTAGTTTTGTATCTAGTGAAATGACTCAGAATCTGCAAACTGATAGCTCATGTCTGCTATTACCACCAGGGATAGTAAGATCTTACCTGGCACTTCTATTAGCAAGTCTGCGAATAATGAGGTAGTTGTGGATAAACCAGGAAAAAAGCAATCAAGGGGAGTCTAAGAAACTAAATAGCTCTGTTGATTCTTTAGAGAAGGTGAGGGAGAAGGAAGAGGAAGTGGTGTTGAAAACTATCCCAAGACCACTACCTCCCCTTCCTCAATGATTGATGAAAAAGGCTGATGATGCCAAATTCAGCAAATTTATGGCAATGCTCAAGCAATTGATAATAACTATGACTTTGATTGAGGCACTTAAGCAAATGCCAGGATATACGAAATTCAAGAAGGACCTTGTGATGAAGAAACTAGCGGTGAGCTGCAAATTGAAGGCAATCTCTACGTTTGTAGTGCTATTTCTACAAATACCTTAATGCAGAAGAAGCCAGACCTCGGTGCAGTCACTATTCCCTGTACAATTGGAACTATGGAATTCACCAAGGCACTGTGTGATCTAGGAGCAAACGTTAACTTGATGGCATTTTCTATTTATAGAAAGTTGGGTCTGGGGAATCCCACACCCACCAACATGAGACTGGTGATGGCGGATAGGTCAGTAAAGTGACCTGTCGACATTCTGCATGATGTGATGGTAAAGGTTTCCAATTTTATATTCCGTGTAGATTTTGTCATTCTGGACTGTGAGGTGGACTTCGAGGTGCCCATAATCTTGGGTTGACCTTTTCTCGCAACCGGAAGTGTGTTGATCGATTTGAGAGCGAATAAGCTCTTATTCAGAATGAATAATGAAGTAGCACAGTTTGATGTGGGAAAATCAATGAAACAACATGAAGGAAATAAGTGTGTTCTCAGTAGTTGATGTGTATTTTAAGGATGAATAGGACGTGCCTATAACTGAGCAACTTGTTATAGAACCTTTGGCTACAGTCATGATGAATTATGATATTGAAGGAAATGGGGAGTACGAAGAGACAATTTGTGCCTTGAAAGGCATGGGTTCATATCCTTATGCTCCCAAAAAATTGGACCTTGATTTGGCCAATCGACATATGCCACCAGCCAAGCCATCTATTGAAGAGCCTCTAGTATTGGAGTTGAAAGAGCTGGTACATTTTTCTAGGTAAAGAGAACACGCTACCTGTTATTATTATAGCTGATTTAGGAGAACAACAGGTGAATATACTTATTTCAGTACTTCAGAAGCACGAGAGAGCAATAGGGTAAACTATCGCAGATGTTATTGGTATTTCCCCGAGCATCTACACGCATAAAATTCAACTTGAGAAAGATTGTATTCCAACCATAGAACATCAGCACCATCTTAACCCACCAATGCAAGAGGTGGTTAAGAAGGAGATTATTAAATGGTTGGATACAAGAGTGATTTACCCTATTTCTGATAGTAAGTGGGTGAACCCAGTTCAATGCGTGCCCAAAAAATAGGGTATGGCGATGGTTACTAATGAAAAGAATAAGTCGATTCCACTCAGGCCAGTAACTGAGTGGAGAGTTTGCATGGACTATTGCTAGTTAAACTCTTAGAATCTGAAGGACCACTTTCCAATTCCTTTTATGGACCAAATGCTTGACTGATTAGCTGATAGGGGGTGGTATTACTTCTTGGATGGTTATTCTAGATATAACCAAATCTGTATTGCTCCTGAAGATTAGGAGAAGACGATATTCACATGCCCATATGGCACCTTTGCATTTAAAAGGATGCCATTTGGGCTATGCAATGCACCCACCACTTTTCAACGGTACATGATGTCTATTTTCTCTGACATGGTGGAAGACACCATAGAGGTATTCATGGATGATTTCTCTGTGGTGGGTGATTTATTTGAAATATATTTGGAAAATCTGAATATAGACTTACAAAGATGTGTTGAATTTAACCTAGTGCTTAACTGGGAAAAATGTCATTTCATGGTAAAGGAGGGCATCATTCTTGGTCATAAAATTTTCAAAAAAGGGATAGAAGTTGATCGAGTAAAAGTGGAAGTTATCAAGAAACTACCACCTCCCATTTCAATGAAGGAAGTGATAGTTTTCTTGGTCATGCAGGCTTTTATTGGAGATTCATAAAAGACTTCTCTAAGGTTGCAAATCCACTTTTCAAGCTTTTGGAGAAGGAAGTGAAATTTTTCTTCGATGACGAGTGCTTGAAGGCATTTGAGTACCTTAAAAAGAAGCTGGTTGAAGCACTTATTGTTATTACACTTGACTGGGAAAAACCATGTGAGATAATGTGTGATGCAAGTGGTGTTTCCTTAGGAGCTGTATTGGGACAAAAGAGGGACAAACTATTTCATTCGATATATTACGCCAGCAAAGTACTGAATAGAGCGCAAAAGAATTACACCATCACTAAACAGAAACTTCCGGCCGTGGTATATGCTTTTGAAAAATTCAGAGCTTATCTGCTCGGGACCAAAGTGGTGGTCCACACCTACCATACTGCCTTGAGGTATTTGATGGCTAAGAAGGATGCAAAACCAGGGCTTATTAGATGTGTGTTGCTGCTATAAGAATTTGATTTCGAGGTCAAAGATAGGGAAAGGTTGTGAAAACTAGGTTGCGAATCATCTATCTAGAATGGAAGGTGAATAGGAAGCCAGTGATGAAACAAGGATAAATGATGTATTTCTTGATGAGGAGATCCTGGCGGCTGCTATGGAAAAATTACCTCGGTACACAGATTATGCAAACTACATTGTGAGTGACGCCATCCCAAAAAATCTTTATTTCCACCAAAGGAAGAAATTCTTTCATGATGTAACACATTACTTCTGGGATGAGCCTTAACTTTTTTGACGATGTGCATACAATATCATACGGAGATGTGTACCGGATGTAGATGTATTATGCATATTGGAGGCATGTCATGCCTCCCCAATTGGGGGACACCATGCGGGTGACCGAACGGCCAGGAAGGTATTGCAGAGTGGCAATTATTGGCCAATATTATTTAAGGATGCCCACGAGTTTGTGCTGAAATGTGACCAATGTCATAGGCAGGGGTCAATCTCTAAAATACATGAGATGCCCCTGACTAAGATGCTTGAAGTGGAGTTGTTTGATGTCTGGGGCACTAATTTCATGGGTTCGTTTGTATGCTCATGTAAGATGAAGTATATTTTGGTTGCTGTTGACTATGTCTCTAAGTGGGTCAAAGTTGTGGCCTTGGCTGATAACGAAGGAAAGAGGGTTGTTGGTTTTCTAAAAAATAACATCTTCTCTCGCTTTGGAGTACTACGTACTATCATAAGTGATGGAGGATCTTATTTTTGCAACAAATTATTCAGAGTAGCTTTGGAAAAATATGGAGTGAAATAACACAAAGTGGCTACCCCATACCACCCACAAAACAGTGGGCAAGTGGAGGTGTCAAATCATGAAGTTAAAGCCATCCTAGACAAAACGATGAATGCTAGCTGAAAAGACTGGTCTCGAGAGCTTGATGACGCATTGTGGGATTATCGGACTGCTTTCAAGACATCCATTGGCATGTTACCATTTTAGCTGGTCTATGGAAAAGATTGCCACTTGCCAATAGAGCTAGAACACAAGGCTTTATGGGCGCTCAAAAGATTGAATTTGAATTACAAGGAAGCAGCAGAGATGAGACTGGGACAACTGAATGAGATGGATGAATTCTGTCTCAGAGCAGATGAACGAGCAGATCTATATAAAGAAAAGATGAAAAAGTACTATTATTAGAGAATAGAGAAATGAGAATTAAAAAATGGGGACTTGATACTTCTATTTAATTCCAGACTCAAATTATTCCCAGCCAAGCTGAAATCTAAGTGGCCAGGCCCTTTCAAGGTTAGTCAAGTCCACTCATCGGGAGTAGTAGAACTCGAAAATGAAGACGGCAGTACCTTTAAGGTAAATGGCCAATGGGTCAAGCTTTATATTGGTTTAAAGGAATCGGTGAGAAGCATCACCATTATCTATCTCGATAAAGTCTGAAGTAATTGAGATACCTGAGTCGTGCCGCGATGCTAAATCAGGCGCTGCATGGGAGACAACCCATGATCTCTGAGATTGATCCAGTCCAGGTATACTCTAACCCTTAATTTATATTTTCTTTGATTTAAAGTTAAGGGTGTAGGGTAGTTGTTGTTGTAACATAGTTGTGGTAGCTAGGAGAAATTCAAGCACAAAAAAGCAGCTGACATGTTTTTGATTGACTTTTGAACACCCCTCCAATGTCTTGTTTGATAAAATATGTGGATTATATTTACCTGTGACCATAGTGAATCTTGTTGTGGAATTAGTTATAGATGCTTGATGATCATTGCTGAACAATTGCATAAACTAGATGAGCAGTGGTCTGTGATATACTTGTGTGCCAGGTGTGTGTGAGCTACTACTTGTTTCCCTCTGTATGCTAAAGCCAGAACTTGCCTGGTTGGTCTTGCCATGGTCATAAGATAGGAATTAGGATAGGATCATAGGCTGTTGTTGATTAACCCACTTTTATCCTAAATAACCATCCTTGTGTGCATAACACCCCTTGATCCCTGTGTAGAGCCTAAATTGACCATTTCTTTCGTATGAAACCTTTCACCTTCCCATTATAACATAATGAACCTGTTTGTCCCTAGCCTTCCTTGGACACTGAGCACCTTAACCTAAGCAAATAGACTAAGTTAAGAGTGGCAATATAGGGGTGCATGGTGTATGATGAGTATGAAGAAGGGTGGAATAAAAGAGAAAGAATAGAAGCTGGGTTCTAAAAAAATATTAAAAAAGTAATATATATATATAATAATAAGAGAGGAGGGGGAGGGGAGGGGGAAGAGTAGAACCTAACTTGAATATGGATGATAAAGAGAAGAGGAGAAGAGAAAGAGGATAATAAGTGAGCCCCAAGAAAGTAGTGTAGTGTCAAGGAGGCATTGTCACTCT
>JAPEIP010000119.1:262562-276627 GCA_026120095.1 Capsicum chinense | reverse complement strand
CTCATGTACCTTCAACTGCCTGGAAGCGTAGGTGATCACCTTGCCATGCTGCATCAAAACACAACCAAGACCTTCACAATATGCATCACAATAGACCACGAACCCATCATTTCCTTCCGTCAAAGTAAGATTGGAGCCGATGTTAGCTTATCTTTCAAATTTTCAAAACTACCTTTACAAGCATTCGCGAAGAAAACTTAACCTTTTTCTCAGTCAACTTAGTCAAAGGAGCAGCTATCGATGGAAATATTTCCATAAACCGCCCATAATACCTTTCCAAACTCAACTAGCTCCCGAAATGGGTTGGGGTCATGGGTCTAGGCGACCCTATAACCATAGCCACCTTTTGCTGATCCACCATAATCCCCTTGCTAGAAATAATATGACCAAGAAAAGTCACAGCGTTCAACCAAAACTCACACTTGCAGAACTTGGCATACAACTGTTGTTCCTTCAAGGTCTGTAATACCACACGAAGGTGATTAGCATAATCAGCATCACTTTTTTAATAAACCAAAATGTGATTAATAAACACAATGACAAAGAGATCCAAGAATTACCTGAAAACCCTATTTATTAAATCCATAAATGCCACCAGGGCATTAGTCATTCCAAATGACATTATCAAAAATTCAAAGTGCCGATACCGAGAATGAAAAGCCGTTTTAGGGATATCCTACTCCCTAATCTTTAGCTGATAATACCTAGACAAAAAATCAATCTTAGAAAAGAACTTGGCACCTTGCAAGATCATCTATCCTTAGAAGAGGGTACTTGTTCTTGACCGTCACCTTATTCAACTGCTTGTAGTCAATGCACAATTAAAGGGAACCATTATTTTTACGCATGAACAACACCGGTGCACCCTATGGAGACACATTAGGACAAATAAACCCCTTATCCAGAAGATTCTTAAATTGATCCTTAAGTTCTGTTAACTCAGTCGGAGCCATTCTATAAGGAGGAATAGATATTGGACGAGTGTTTGGAACCAAGTCAATACAAAACTCTATTTCCCTATCTGGAGGTACACCAGGAAGATCATCCGAAAAGACCTCAAGAAACTCATTTACTACCATAATCGAATCAAAGGATGGGCCTTCCAAGTTAGAATCTTTGACCCAGACCAGGTGATGAAGACAACCTTTTGAGATTAACCTTCGAGCTTTAAGATAAAAAATAAACCTTTCGCAGGAGATAGGGAACCACCCTCCCACTCTATAATCAATTCACCAGGGATCCTAAAGACAACCTTATGGGTTCGACAATCCAAGGATACATAACAAGAGTATAACCAATCCATCCCTACAACAACATCAAAATCCACTATATCAAGTTCAAAAAAATCCACCAAAGTCTGCCTACCACCAACAGATACCACACACCCTCAATAGACTCTCTTAACAATAATGTGTCACCTACCGGGGTAGAAATAGAAAAAAGATCCAAAATAACCTCGGGATCAAAACCAATACATATATCCATAAATAGGGTCACATAAGAAAGAGTGGACCTTGGATCAAATAGACAATACATATATCCATAAATAGGGTCACATAAGAATGAGTGGACCTTGGATCAAACAGACAATACACGTCATGAGAAAAGAGTTGTAACATACCATTAACGATATCAGGCGATGCCTCAGATTCTTATCAGGACGCCAAAGCATAGAACCTATTTTGGCCAACACTAGAACTAGGAGTAGTGACAGAAGTAGACGTAGCACCACCGAGTGTAGGAGCCGAACATGAAGCCACCGGTACCTTATTTGCTCTCATAGAAACCTTATTAACCAGAAAATCCCTAAGCTAATGGCCTTCTTGGACACACTTAAAGAATTTGTCCCTACCTTCATCGCAATAACCCCGATGAGAATGACCACAAAACTGGCAAGAAGGGATGAAGCAATTGTCTGACCCTCACTTGCACCACTCTGATGATGCCTGTCACTCGATTACTTCTAGTAAGGATCACTAGAGTAGATAAGGATCAGAACCCCCCTTTTTTTTGCCATTTGCCGCTATCCATAACACCTTGGAAGCACCTCCCTGATCATAAAACTTGCTACTCTTACCCTATCGATCTGCGAACTCTGCTTATTTCCTCTTCCTATCCTCTACCTGCTGCATATGAATAGTCAACCTAGAAATGTCCATATCTTTAATCAGCAAAGCAGTCTTGCTTTCCAAAATTAAATCCCAATTTAACCCAGAACCAAACTTTCTCATTCTCGCTCTCATGTTAGCCACCAAATTAGGAGAATACCTTGAAAGATGATGAAACTTCAAGGCATATTCCTTTACAAATATTCTCCCTTGCTTAAGATTCACAAACTCCTTCATTTTTTCTTCACTCAGCTCTTGAGGAAAGAAATAATCCCAAAAAGATCCAGAAAAAGCACCCCATAAGGATGACTCCTCCACATCTCCTTTATCCCAATCCCGCTCTTCATACCATTGGTACACAACATCCTTGAGCTGATAAGCTACAAAGTTAACACTTTCCACATTAGTTGCCTGCATCACCCTGAATATCTTCTACATGTCATCCAAGAAACCCTGAGGATTCTCCTTTACCTTCACACTAGTAAAAGTAGGAGGATTCAATTTCATAAATTGATCAACCTTTGTGGCCTCAACAGATAACCCACCAGATGCATCCCGCTAAGCCTGAACAGCAACTTATTTAGCATTTGTATGAATAGAATGGAAAAATTCTAAATTAGTCACCTCACCCTAAGGAGAACTAGTAACAACTGGAGGAACTCCAAAACTATCGGGGATAGGACCTTAAGATAGAAAATGAACTCTAGAAGTAAGATGTACACCATTAACATTGTCCCCATATGAGACTGAAGAGGTTCCTTGTGTTCCAGATCATCAAGGCATGATCTAAAAAGTGAACAACTAAGGATTAGAGAAGAATTCTAGGACTTAAGACTCCAAGCTTGAAAATAGAAGACCCCAAAAGTAAAACATTCCTAAATGCCTTGTAGCCTCTCTTATGTGTGTGGCGTGCTACACCCCCCTAAAAAGGACTCTACTCGACACAGCTTTGTGGATTCCTAATTGACCATGAACCTAAAGCTCTAATACCAATGTGACCTGACCCGACTGGGGGCCTTGTCGTAATAGGCACCCCAAGTCTAACCAGGCTCGGGGACCACACCCTGTTACCCAACCTAACCACCATTAGCATACCTTGAGTAGCTAAGTAGCGAACAAATAGAAAAATAACATAACTGGAAAAGGACTAACTTTGGGATAGGTCCATTCCTAGACCAACCCTATCAAATCATCCCGTCACACCAAACCATACCAACCAAACCACTAAGCTAAACCAATACCGATTTGAGGGCCATAAACAAGGCCAAAACCAAATAAGATCCAAAAACTAATATGATTAATCCCAAAATAAAGTATGATGAACAACCAAAAATATCGCCAACCGATATCAGCCCCAATACCAATGCTAAAGCTGACACCAATACCGATCCCACCTATTCTAACCCATAGCAGTACTACAAAGCCTCTAACCAAAAGAGTGAGAATATTTAATTGGGACATGCCTCCAACCATAGCCAAAACCAATATCCAAAAATAAATCAAAATATGTAAGAATGTTCATAACATAAAATAGAGCCTTCTGGAAAGATAGAGGCTAACCACTTTAATCCAACAGGTGTCCCTAAGTCAATCACTATGTAAGAGGAATGGAATAGCTGGTGCCTACATAGCGCAGGTATACAGCCGCCCGAAGATAGGTTGACGAGTGATTGCTAACATGAACTCAGGATAAGGATAAAATAATGACATTTATAAAATCAAGGAAAACCATCCGTATGCACACAACCATACATATATATATATATATATATAACCATGATGGGAAAGGGAACCTGGTTTGACTTGCCATTAAAATCATAATCTGGGCTGTGTAACTCTGCCATCTTAAACCACCAATGGGCTATATGGGTTTAACCTACCTTACTGAAATGGCCCCAGTGTGTGAAGCCGTATGACCAGGGAAGAAAACCTAGGATGACTAGTACATCCCCTAAATATAAAGTGTGACATCATGCACACGATCACCAAGACCAAACCTCACATAGATAAATATAAGTTTCTAGTTTTGGTCCCCTCCGGACCTCCACCTTTCATGGCTTTACTATATACCCCACCATTATTGCCCAATTAAAACCATTACCAAGCAACCGACCAATCCATTAACCATTTTTTTAACCAAGGCCATTAATAGTGGTATCATCTTACCAATAATAACTTGAAAATTTTATCCATACCCAACCATATATAGGTTTACGGGATTCCACGTACCCTTCAAGATTTCCAATTAACCAAAACCATGGACACAAAGGCCTTTCCAATCCATTTAAAACTATTTAAACCATTCATACCATTTAAGGTTCCATTACCAAGTTTAAACCATGCATAAGTTCCATTGAAAAACCAATATTGTAATGAAAACATTGTTAAATGCATTATGTCAAACACATTGGAGGCATAGTATTTCCAAAATGAAAGTCCATTACCAAAGAACTATTCCCATTCAACCAATTTTCTAAAACCATAATTAATGCATATAAAAGCATAGTTAAAACACGGAAAAATCATAACCAAGCATTTATAACCCAAACCCCCAATTCATATTTAAAAACCCAAAATCATATAACATTCAAATCATAAAAACATTGTATAAAACCATGCCTTTTATTGGAATTAACAATGAGAGAAGAGAACATGCCTTAATTCATAAAGTAGAAGGTGAGAAACCACCAACAAGATCCCAAAATTAGTCCTCTAGTTGAAACCCTAGCTTCCTTGCCCAAAAGCTTTTTAGAGAATTATATTGTTTAGGAAGTGTCTCTAAGTGTTAATGAGTAGAATAATAGGGTAAATATCCTTCCAAGAGAGTTAGAAGTTGTGGGAACTTATTAGGATAAGTGGGGAAATGTCCAATATACCTCCACCTAAGTTTCACAAAATCCTGTCATAGGGGTACGACCGACCCTCATGAGTCACACCCTTCGAAACAAGTGGTACCCACTACCCGTATCCTAAGACTTAAACCTTGGACCCAATATTGTCCAGTGTACAACACATCCTACCCAAATCATATTGAAAACATACAACTCGTACCACTCACCTATATCCCCGGGAAGATAGAATCATAAAAAGTTATAACACTGTCCACCATATGAGTCCTGGGTACGACTTGTACCCTAGCTTATGGCTCTTGGTGAGCCGATCGTACTCAGTTCCAACTTAAGTTACCAAGTCTAAGGTTAAGTGAAGAAACCAAATGATTTGTATCAAACCATATGACTCGTACCACTAAGTCGTACCCATTCCAGTGACCAAAATCCATCCTACCAGCCAATACTAGTCAGCATACGATTGGACTATACTATTCATACCCTAACAGATGGCTCGTACCCATGAGTCATATTAGGTCTAGAGACCAGAATTTCAAGAAATTTTCTATTGTCCAGATAATAGGGTGTTTCAATAACACCCACAAGGGATTTATATATTAGCATATCCACATTGAATTTGCTCATTTAACGTAAATTCTAGGTTTTATCCATCAAAACTGTAATGCCTGCCATCCTAAACATGATTATCCTATAAATATATATTGTGTGTACGTGTACAACAAATATAAATTACCACAATAAATTAATCATAAACCATAGACTACCTAGATAACAAGTTGGTGCTATGGAGTGCATGAATTCTGGTCCTTTGTTCCCATTCTAACAGTTCTGATAAGAGAATTTATGAAAATATAGTTGGGACACATCCTTCTAGAGTTTTCCTCTCTGTTATAGTTATTTTTAGCTTAGAACAGCTGTAGGGGTGCTTTCGACAAAAACCAGGCAAAGGGGTTTAAAACCCATATGGCCTTTACTTGGGCAATACTACTACAACTCAGGCCTTGCTATAGTGGACCCACTCTAGTGGCCAAGGGATCAATGTAGTGGTCTTAAGGTAGTCTATAACACATCTCTAATTTCTTTCCTAAATTTTTATTGGCTGAATAACAGTTAATTCTTACTTAAGTTTGAGTTGATATAAAAATATTAAATTCAGGCATTTTACTATGGGTTTTCTCAATAACATGAAATAAGCCATTACATTAGACACCAATTTACCCATATTTCATCTTTGAAAGGATATTGGGGAATGAAAGTATAAATTCATATTATTTTGAGGAAAGATACTATTGCATCAACTATTTCCCTCTATCAGCCTCCGATTACCGTTAGTCGGCCTTTCTATCATGATCTAATCGTCCATGAGTGACACCCACCCTAAATTTACATTTGAAGAACCATCTAACCAATCTTTAACTAATTATCTCTGACCTTCACAAATCACCTTCCTCAAAAAACTACTATTAATATACTAAACACAATATTAATCAAACCAATTCATTACTAATTTAATATCAAAAAATAAAAAAAAGTGAAAAAATATCTCTAATTATTACAATCCCTGGGTTCCAAAAGTCACCATACAAGAACATCAAATAATATCCAAAACAAAGTCTAAAATATATCCAAAATAATAAATAAAGTAGTGTCATTATCCCAAAGCAAAGGACATAAGAAAGGTAGAAATGATCCGATGGCTACCCCGACATGGTGCTAACCCTTGAATCACTGTTGGAGTCATGTACTAGAGTCAATGTCTTATATTAAATGATGGAACATGCTCTACACTCAAAAAACTAAGAATACAAGTAATATTATCTTAACAGCTAAGTGCTGGTAGGCATCATAGGACAACTCAACCTAACACCAAACAAATAGGTAAGTGAAATATAGGTAAAAAGCAATAATAACACAAATCACCATTAGTTGACAAGCAAGTACAGTCATGACACTTTATCTCATCAGGATATAGGTATACAAGTACATCAATTATACTTAGGAAAATTCTTTAACAATGGTCATCATTATATATGTACAATGTTAATAATGATTGCACACATGCTAGATGTACACACATACTAGATTCAGTAGAGACTCACAACTATGACCTGTAGAGGACGATCTCAGTGTATGCACCAACACCGATGTGGCACTTGATCAAATAACATTTCTAGATTGAGACCTGACCCGTATAACCTTTTAATATTATCTCCTAAATCAAACTATCAATGAAGACATAGTCAATAATTATTACTAATACCTAAAAGCTAATCATATACATTAAATTCATCTATAAGCATAGAATCAAGCAAGTCTTTACTACTATTAAACCATAACCTACCTCAAGTCCTTGCCCAAAAACAATATTACTCCATAATCTTGCCATTTCTTTCAATCTTTGCCTGTTCTTGATTTATAAACAATAATTACACAATCTTTAACAAAAAATTCACCCTTTCTAAGCATTAGGAAGTCAAATCATTAAATTCAACACATGAACTTGACCTAATTCATAATCTTAGGGTTTTCTATCCTTTAGATTTTTGAATTCTTTATATTTTAACTTACAATCATGAATTCTACTGCGGAAAGTGTTTTCTAACACCTTAGGATCAAGAACAACTGATAATAATATTATTCCTCACAAGTTCCACAAGTTTATGAACTTATGGATAAATTCTAATTTCCATAATGGTTGTGATTCTTACAACTCTAAGAAAAGTAAATTCAATTTTGAAGAGTAAAGAAACCTTACATCAAATATGAAAACCCCCTAAATTGGTCAAAATCACCCTATCTTAGCCTTAGAATGAATTTTAAGAAAAGTTGGTATGAAAAATTAGGGTTTCTATTTTAAAACTGATATTCTGCATTTTTGCCGTTGTAGTAGAGTATCTGCTACTGTAGCGACACCTAGGACAAAAAGGGCTATCACAACGATGATAATTTTGTGATGCAACAAAATTTCAACCACTTCAGCAACACCAAACTAGTAGATTTTGATTTGGACCTAACTCTAGCTATTTCACAACACACCTCTCAAATTTCAACATTATTTATTGTAATTTTCATGGTAATCACTATAATCGAAGTTTTATTATCCAGTTCTTGCATCAAAAGTGCTTACAACTTCCTAAACTTGTCCTCTAACACAAAATCAGTAAAATAATACCAACCAATACTCTAATAACTACCATATTTTCCTATACCACCACAAACTCAAAATACACCTAAACTAGGAGAGCGCTAAATTTTTAAATTTTTGGTTTAAGGGAAACAAGGCAAACTTTTACTCTCTATTTTAGCATTACAATGTTTTTGGTCATTACATTAGATACCAATTTACCCCTCACTCTTCCCCAAAATAAATAAAAATATTAGCTGCATCTATGAACAATTATGGATATCACTTGTATTTATCTGCCTCTGTATTCCGCATTACTTTCTCAACTAAATAGTTTCTTCACTAGACCTTTACATATAGAATGATTTTAATCCTTAGATTTCTGACTTTCCTATCAAATATAGCAATTGGATTCTCTTAGTAAGAGAGTTCCTTATCAAATAATTTTGAAGCTCAATCAATAATGTAGTCTCTATCTCCATGGTACTTTTTAAGCATTGACACATGAAACACTAGATGAACTCTCATCAAATGATGAGGTAGATCCAATCTATAGATAACTAACTCCACTCAAAGTCTTAAAGGATCTAATGTACCTCAATATCAACTTTTCCTTATTTCTGAACAGCATCACACCTTTCGTGGTGAATCTTTTATGAAAAATTTCTCACCTTTGTCTATTTGTACATCTTTTACCTTAGTATCTGCAACTCTTTCCATCAACTATGAGCTACTAACAACTTCTCCAGGATAAAACTTACTTTATCCATCAATATTTTTGCATATCAGTGCCCAAAGTCTCACTAGAAGGCATCAAACCACGTAATTGATAACCTACAACTTTTTCCATACAAAGCTTTGGAAGGAGCATTAGAGAAGCTGGTGTGGTACGTATACATTATTGTATGCAAATTAACAAAAAGTAGGTATAGCTCATACTAACCACCAAATTCCATCACTCAAGCTCAGAGCATATCCTCAAGTAACTGGGATCATCATTTTTAATAGCCCATCAGTCTGCATATGAAAGGCATACTTAGGTTGGACCTAGTACCTAAATTTGGTTTTGAATTTCTCCCAAAACTGAGAGGTAAACTGTGTACCTCTATCCAAAATTATGGAAATAGATACCTCATGAAGTCTCACAATCTTTTTTACATATATTCTATCCAACTTAGTTGTGTTATAGCCCACCCTTACCAAAATAAAGTATGTAGACTTGGTGAAACGATTGATAATCACCCAAATTGAATCATATTTTATTATGGCCTTAGGAAGACCCACAACAAAGTCCATGGATTTTCTCCCATTGCTACTCCAAAGGGTGAATCCTTTAAAAAGTGCAACCAGGTTTTTAATGCTCATACTTAACCTATTGAGAATTAGGCACTTTGTCACAATAACTCTAATTCTTACTTTCTTCTACGCTAATAATGGTGATGTTTTAACTCTTTATAAATCTTGGTTTCACCCAGATATATAGTATACTTAGTATTATGGCCCTCCACAAGGATGGTAGGAATCAAATTGCCCACACAAGACACACACACACGCCCCAAATCCTTAATACCCCCTTCATCAAGAATGGCCTCTTTTGACTCACCGTGTAATATTTTTCCTCTAAGGCTATTCAACTTTTTTTCTTCAAACAACCTGTCTTTAATCTTCTCAAATAAAGTAGATTTAGCCGTAATAGGGGCTAACACTCCTTCCTTGATAGTCACCTTCAACTTTATAAGACTATTAGGCAGAGTTTATACTTCTTTATCCAATGGGCGTCTCGACACATCTAACTATGCCAAATATTCTATGCTTGTTGGATACTAGCTCAATGCATCTGCCAAAAATTGTCCTTGCTCATATGATACAAAATTGAGATACTATAATATTAGTTAAACTCTATCCACCTTCTCCACCTCAAATTTTGATCCCACAGAGTAAGCATATTTTGCAAACTATGATGGTTTGTGAACATCTCACACTTCACCCCATAGAGGTAATGTTTCCAAATCTTCCAAGAAAACACTACTACTTATAATTCCAATTCATGGGTGATGTAGCTCCTTTCATACTATTTCAGTTGCCTCGATGCATAAGCAGTTAAATTCTAATCATACATAAAAACAATACCTTAACCAAATTGTGAAGCATTACAATACATAGTGAAATCCTTACCTTTAATATATAAGGTGAGAGTAGGAGCTGAAGTTAGCAAGGTATTGAGTTTTTGAAAGCTCTTCTCACACTTATCATCCCACACAAAAGATACCACTTTCTGAGTCAGGCAAGTCATATATGAAGCAATGGAGGTGAACCCTTAACAAACCAATGATAGTTACTTTCCAACCCCACAAAACTATAAATCTTTGTAACATTGGTTGGTCTAGGCCTGTTCTTAATATCTTCCACCTTCTGTAGGCTTACCATAACCCCTTTATTTAATACCATATGTCACAAAAAGGAGACTAAAGACAACCAAAATTCATACTTTGAATACTTAGCATAAAGTTTCTTCTCCTTAAGAAACCCCAACACTTTACACAAGTGAGCTTCATGACCATCCTTACTCTTTGAGTAAAATAGAATACCATCAATCAAAGCAATCACAAATGAATCCAAAAATGGCTTGAATACTCTATTCATCAAGCACATAAAATCAGTTGGGGCATTGGTCAAACAAAAATACATAACCAAGAACTTGTAATATCTATAACGTGTTTGGAAGGTAGCCTTTGGAATGAGCTTAGCCTAAATCTTAATTTGATAGTAGCCTAATCTCAGATCAATCTTTGTGAACATTACGGCTTCCTACAATTGGTAAAATAGATCATCTATCCTTAGCAAAGGAAACTTGTTATGAATAGTCACCTTATAAAACTATCTATAGTCTATGCACATCCACATACTACTATCTTTTTTTTTTCCATAAAGAGCGAAGGTGCACCCTAAGAAAAAGTGCTTGGATGAATAAAACCTTTCCCAGCAACTCATTATAATTGGGATTTTAATTCCTTTAGTTCTATCGGTGTCATCATATATATTGGGATAGATATGGGTAGGTTCCCAGCTCTTAAGTCTATACAAAAGTCAAACTTATAATTAGGAGGAGTATCGAGGAGATCAACAGGGAACACCTCTAAGAATACACACACTACCAAAACTGAAGCAATATGAGGGACTACAAAATTATCATCCTAAATATGAACTAGGAACGCCCGACACCCTCATTTAACTAAATTTTAGGCACGAATAGATAATACAATTCTCAAAGTAGTAAGCTTAAGAGTACCATCCCATTCTAACCTTTCCATCCCAAGGTCACGACATAATTTCTTGAGTCATGGTGACACCTACTTTACCCTACTAGTAGGTAAGCCATACGTAGGCTAAAACTGCATGTAATGAGTTAGATGGTGGAAAATGGCATAAATTCCAAAAATATACAAGTAAACCAATTACAAAACATAAATCATATGAACAATAACATAACTAAAGAGAAATAAAGAGAAGAGTAATGTCATCCCACGACAGAGTAAAGTCGATACAAAAGCCACTGATAAAAAGAATATAAGTAGTGTCAAATCCAAATACACAACAATTTCAAAACCAAACGACTATCCAAAAATAAAAGATAGAGAAAAGGTCTATCCAACTTTGAGAGATCACCCTATATCCTGACTTTAATTAGCACAATTACAGTGTCAACGATGGAGCTAGTAGTTAGATTTGTACCAAAATGGTACAGAAGTGTAGTATGAGTACCAAGCCATGGGTACTCAGTAGGCGTCATCGATCGACTAAGATAAATCATAATATAAATATACTAAAATGCGAGGTAAATAAACTAAGTCAAGGGAGAAGGTAAAACTTGGAAATAAACTCCAAACATTGAAAGTAAATAGCTAAAATAGATAATAATAAATTGTACTCAGTTATCTCTAACATAACTAGGCCCCCATAAGCACAAAAGACACAACAAAGTAAACAATCCAATGTGTGCTCCCATAAGGCAATGGATGAAATAAAAAATAAGTAATAATAGTAATTACACTAACTATCCATATCTCAAAATCTTAACCATTGGTGTCCGCATATCATAAACACCGAACTCGAATAGTCCTTATAATCATCATAAATAACCTATCAATGTTGAATATGAATCAAAATAGAGTCTCATATGCCAGACTTGAACAAGATTAATATCACGAATACCAAACTTGAACCAGATATAAAATCATCATAGATGTCTGATTTAAATCGTAACTAATATTGTAAATCACTGGACTTGAACTGGTCTTAATATCTCCCACACATTAATTAATTAAAATAAAAAATTATATACCTAAGGCCTCATTGGGCTTAAGAATATTATTAAAAATAATGAATAAAGGTCTATTGAGTCTACAAGGAGCTAATATTAATCGTAGCCTAAGGTGGGCCAGAGTGGCAACTTCTAACCCCGATAATCCATTTTAAGAAAAATTCTACCACGAACTAGGCTAAGGTGTCATCTACCTCTACAAGGTTCTAAATATACTTTATTGCATCCAACGATTGAAATTCTATCTAAGGAATGAGTAGTTAAGTCAAATATGCCTAATTACAGTCCCTTAATCAGCTAAATAAACTAATTCTCACTAAAAATACCCTCAAGTCATAATTTCTATCCCAAGACTAGCACAATATCATAAAAGCTATAATTAAGTTCAATCTAAGAGAAAGGTAGCCTAACCTACCTATATGGCAAAGAAATATCGCTAAATACAATTAAACTAGCAATTTTCCTTTTGAGAAGCTTCTGCATGGTGCTATGCTATCAAAATAATAATCTAGTTATTAATATGAGAACAATGGTACCCGTATTGTATTTTTATGCTTTGGGTCCATAATCAAGTCAAAATCCTATGCTGGACCCACTTGCAGAATCACACTTTCAGAATTGTCAACACATTTTTCTATGATCAAGGATAATTTACCCCAAGAACGGATAATTTCCAAGATCAACTGATACCAAAATTAACCAATCAAGAATCTAGGGATTTATGACTTAATTGGGTAATAAAACCGAGAATTAAATGGAAACTTTCATGGTTTTCAAAGAGGAAATAGTTATTCCGTGCTCACCATTACCCCACAATCTCCCAATGATCACTCTCCTTGATTTTCACACTCCCTAAGGCTTTGAGGATCTTGAGACTTATGAAAAGTATGGAGAAATCAAGAAATATCTAAAATAAAATATCCCTAGGTGCTACTTAAACGGTCATTTGACTACTTAAGCGGTTATTGCCAAAGTGGCATAGTACTGCTCAAGAAGTACCTTGCTGGTTCTGGCCCTTCTGCTAAAGTGGACAAGCTGCCGCTTATGTAGCATCCACTTTTAGCATAAAAGATTCCTTTTAAGATACCCAACTAGGTCAGCATTGACCGTTACATAAAGTCTTAGCTACTTAAGAGACCTTTACTAAAGTGATCAAGGGTCTGCTTTAGCGGATGCATCAGTTGAATAATGCATCAACATAACTTGGAAAATTCCAAGTTTCCATCACCCCCTGGGATTATTTAGAATCCTATGAACACAAACAAACTATGTTACTCTATCAAATTTGATATTCCAGACTCAATGGTGTTATCAAAATTTCCATCCAGGGTTGTATCGATAAAATATGGGCCCTACACATTCGAGCCATTTTTACCAAATTCCAACCAATAGTCAAAAATGAGTATGGAAGCCTTGGGACCTTAACCAATGGTCCCCCAGCATAAAATTGTTGTTCAAGAGCTGATGGAACTATTACTCCCTCCGTCCTAAATTATGTGTCATCATTTCTTCTTTAGTCCATCCCAAAATAAGTGTCGCCTTTCATTATTAGGCAACTTTTTAAAGACACAATTACCCTTTTACCCTTATTGGTCCCACTTAATTAAAAAAAAGATATTGACACATTTTTTGATAAAGGATAATTTGGTAAACTTTACCAAGT
>JAPEIP010000119.1:237085-259004 GCA_026120095.1 Capsicum chinense | reverse complement strand
GTAGGAAAGACATCAAGAAAATCTCAAACTATAGGAATAAAGTCAAGTAAAGGACTCTTCATACTAACATCTCAATATAAGCAAGATAAGACTCGCAACACCTTAATATGTCTTCTAGCATGATCATGAGAAATAATCCCGTTGACGAGCAACTAATTAGGGGTATTCTAGGCATGACTAAGGTAACGGTCTTGAAAAAATAATCCAAGAACACATGATAGGGGGATAACCTATCCATGCCTAAAATTACATCAAAATCCACACCATATCTAATACAATAATACCTGAGCATCAAACCCTCAAACAATCATAATACATGACCTATAAACCCGATCTACTACTAAAGAATCACCCATGAGAGTAGATATACGTAATGACATAGAAAAAGAATAATCTAATCACAATGCATAATAAGCAGGCACATAAGAATAAGTGGATCACGAATCAAATAAAGCAAAAGTCAATTGATGGAACATCATGATTGTACCTGAATAAGAATGATTGAAGACTCTATCTATGGTCTACCAAGTATAACATATAAATAACCTCATCACCACCTTAGTGGGTACTTGATAGATCAAGATCCTACCTGCTTGAGAACCTCTATGAGAACCCTGGGGACCACTTCGGTGACCCTATATACTATATCTAGCTAGGACGGAACTACCCTAATCAACATAACACTCTGTGCTTCAGGTAAAACTATACCATATTGGGGATACTCTCAAGAGAAAAGGCTGAAGGACCCACACCCATAAAATACCCTAGGTGAAATAATATATCTAAAAGATTTGACTGACCCAAAATATCCACAACAACTACAACAACAACAACAACAAACCCAGTATATTCCCACTTAGTGGGGTTTGGGAAGGGTAGAATGTACACAGTACATACCACTACCTCCGAAAAAGTAGAGAGATAGTTTTTGATAGACCCTTCATTTAAGACCGACCCAAAATATCCACTTCAGCTAGAAAACCCAAAATATGAACCTCTTGAAGGCTGTTTACTCCGGCCAAGATAATCACTATAGCTAGGTTGACTCCCATCCAAAATATAAAGTGCGGCATGAACGAGCCTATTAAACTTACCCTGATGCTAACAAGACTAGTGTGGAGGCTACCTACTTTTAAAACTACTATCTCTAAATCGTGAGCCACTCCAGCTCCCACTAAAACTACCTTCATAATGCAAAATCTTATTATGCCCCTTTGGGCCTCGTGATGTATCTCCTCCTAATATAAGCATGATAAAAACCATAATAAAAGATGTACCAGTAACAACCAAACTTTATGTATCCATGCAAAGAGAAAGTTTCAATCCCCAAACAAAAACACTAAATCCACTCATACTGAACCGAGAAGATACCTATAGCATGCCTGGCCAACTCATGAAACCGATCCTCACACTCCAAGACAGTCATATAACCCTTCTCTAATCTTGTAAACTGACCATTGAGTCACTCCCTAAGGCTATGAGGCATATACTTATTCAAGAAAACTTCAGAGAATTAATTCCATGTTAATGAGAAAGATCCAACTGGCCTGGAATAATGAAAACCTTTCCACCAATGTCTAGCTGCTAGATCTAACTAAAAAGTAGTGTCGTCGACACCTGGAGTTTCAACTAGGCCCAAAGAGCCTATCCTCATAAGCAACCAAAAACTAATATGCATCCTCACTCGATGCCCTAAAAACCTATACGGAGTAAATCTTATGAATTTACCCATCATCTTTTGCTCCTTAACATACAAATAAGTTAGGAAACTACTGGTGATAAAGGGATCTTATCTCTGGGAGCCACAACTACAGGCTACATCCTTGTCTCGTTACTACTCTAATCCATAGATTGAGCACCATAAAATAGTGTACCACCAATAAGACCTAAAAGCTGTACTAGAGCATCTCTGAGCAAAGATAAGTAAATAAACCCAGTGGAGCCTGTGTTGCCCCAGACCATCACTAGCTGGATTTAAGAAATTTCTAGTGCAAAAGTAGGGATATAGTTGGGTGAAAGATCCCTATCCTGATATATAACTGGTGATACAACTCTCGTCTGCCCCTACCACTGGTTATCCATGTCCTTCGATAAGATCTATAGTTGTCGACTTAGGGTTCTCATCTCTAGTAGCAGTAGCTCGCGTCCTAGCCATTTGTGAAAAAGCAAAACCAAATTAATCTCAGAAACCAACATAGACTCTTAGCACAAAATAAGTGAAGTAAGTGAATATCTCCTAAGAATATCCTATAGCCTCCCTCAGATAAGAAACGAGCGTTATCGTTCCTATCTGTGGCAGTTTAATAGACACTTGATCTTTTACCAACAATACTAGTGAACCTAGACCCCGATACCAATTTGTCATGACCTGGCTTCCCGATTCATGATAACACCTACTTTACCCTAGTAGTAGGAAAGACAAACCATAGCCCAAAACTACACGTACTGGGATAGATAGTGGAAATATAATTAATGCCAAAATATGTAAGTAAATGAATTACAAACCATAAATCACATGAAAAAATAGCATAAACAAATAAAAATAAAGAGAAGATTAATATCATCCCACAACCTAGTAAGGTTGGTACATCAACCTCTAATAAAAAAATACAAGTACTATCACAACCAAATACACAATAGTCTCAAAATTAAAAGACTATCCTTAAACAAAAGATGGAAAGAAAGTCAACAGGCTCCAAATTTTGACCAGCATAATTATAGTGTCAATGTGGTAGTTAGTACTCAGATCAGCACTAAAAAGGTAAAAAATTATAGTATGCATATTAAAGCCATGGGTACTCAGTAGGAATCATCTTCTGACTAAGCTTAATCATAATATAAATATAATCAAATGGGAGATAAATAAGGTATATTATGCGAAAAGGGAAAAGCTATAAATAAGCTCCAAATACTATAATTAAACAACCAAAATGGATTATAATAAATAGAACTTAATTATCATAAAAAAACTGAGCCCCATAAGCCTTGAAGACACAATAAAGTAAATAACCTAATGGGACCTTTATAAGCTCGGTGGATGAAATCAAGAAGAAGTAATAATAGTAAGTACACCAACTTTCTGTATCCCAAATACATAACCATGGATCTTCCCAATCATAAACACCAGACTCGAACCAGCCACATAATCATCATAAATAACCTCTGAATGTTGGACGTGTACCCAAAATAGTGTCTCATATGTTGGACTTGAACTGTACTAATATCATGAATACAAGACTTGAATTGGATGTAAAATCATCATAATGCCGAACTTGAATTGGAACTAATATTGTAAATTACCGAACGTGAACCAGTTTTAATGTCTCCCACGCACAAATCTAGAATAAACCAGCATCTGCCTAAGGCCTCATTGGCATAAAATATAATCAAAATAATGCATAAATAACTATTGAGTCTACAAGAAACTGATAGTAATCTTAGTGTAAGATGGGCTGAAGGGGCCCACTTCTAACCCTGATAATCCATTCTAAGGATATTTTCCCTCAAACTAGGATAAGATGTCAAATCCATCTACAAAGTGATTAATAAGCCTCATTGCATCCTAAGATGGCAATTCTACCGAAGGAATGAGTAGTTAAGTCAAATATACCTAATTACAGTCCCTTAATCATCTAAATAATACAATTCAAATAAAAAATTACCTCCAAGTCCTAATTATCATCCCAACACCATCATAATATTATATCGATATAATAATTAAGCTCAATCTAAGAGAAAGGTAGCCTAGCCTACTTGGACGCCGAAGAAAGGTTGATAAAGATAGCTAAACTGGCGATTCCCCTATCAAGAAGCTTCCGCATGGTGCCACAATATAAAAATAATAATCTACTCATTAATACGATGACAGTGGTACACATAATGCATTTTTATGCTTGGGTTCAAAATCAAGTCAAAATTCCATGTTAGGCTAACTTGCAGAATCACACATTCAAAACCGTCAACAGGTCTCTCTATGCTTAAGGATTATTTACCCTCACAAATGGGAAAATTCTGAGCTCAAATGATACTAAAATAAACCCATCAAGAATCTAAGGGTAAGACTAAATTGGGGAATCAAACCAAGATTTAAATGAAAACTTACAAGGTTTATGATGAGGAAATGGTTATTTCAAGCTCCCCAATATCCCACGATCTTTCCATGATCACTTTCCCAAATTTCCACTCTATATGGATTTAAGGATCTTGAGACTTGTGAAAAATGTAGAGAAATTGGGTAGGATCTAAAAATAAATACTCCCTAGGTGCCGCTTAAGTGGTCACCGCCAAAGTGACATAATACTACTTAGTTGATACCTGGCTAGGTGTGGCCCTTTCGCTAAAGAGGACAAGCTGCCGCTTAAGAGGCATCCTCTTTAGAGGACAAGCTTCCACTTATGCAACCCGGCTTGGCCTACCTTGGCCGCTTAAGCAACCAAGGGTTTGCTTTAGCATAAGCTAAATTATACGTTAGTAGAACTTGGAAAATTCCAAGTTTCCATCGACCCCTTGGATTCATCTGGAATATCATAAACACAAATAAACTATGTTACCCTAAAAAATTCAACATTCTGAACTCAACGATGCCATCAAAATTCCCATATGGGGACTTTTTGATTAATTATATGGACCACACCTAATGGCCATTTTATTAAATTTCAATCAATAACCCGAATGAGTTTAAAAGCCTTGGGCCCCGAACCAAAAGTCCCCCTAGACTAAAATTAGTATTTCCTAGTTGATGGAACTGTCAGAATTGGCATAAAAGGTCATTAACTAGAAGTTTTTTCTCAGTAGCCAATCCTTACTTACGAAGACTTAAAACAGGGAATTGGCTCTAAAAACAAAATGAATTGCCCGATAACTGAACTATCAGCTCCAACTAGTCATAAATAACTTAGGAAAGCTATAAGAAATCTCTAAATTGAAAAAATGCATGGAAATGCAGAAAATGATCTAGAGGGTCATCACCCCTAGACATAGCTACAGTGATAGTTGATCATAACTACGAGGAGACAACTAACTCATCCCCAAAATTATATCAAAATCCTCCATATCTAAGATCACTAAGTCTACCAAAGTTCTAATCTCCATAAACATAACGGAACATCCTTGGTAAACCTATCAACACCAACAAAACCCCCAACCAGCGTAGATACATACGTAAGTGTATCTTGAAATTGACATTTTATGTCCCAAGCTATGGAAAATTTCACAGATGCATAAGAGAATATAGGTCTAGAATTAAATAATACAAAATCCATATGACCACAAATAAGAATAGTAGCTGTGATTAAAACATCAAAAGATTTAGCTTTAGGATGGGCCAGAACAATATAAAGATTAGCCTTATCACCACCTTAACCACTACCTCGATTAACATGTGTGCCACCTTAACCAACCTATCCTCCACCATATTTGGATTGGTAGTCACCCTTCCCTAAAGCATGACTATCACTCCCATCATATAGATGACTTTGATAATATTATCTACCACCACGATCTTCTGGTACTAAGGTACCAGAAGATGGCTGCTGATATAACTTTCTTGAACATAAGTAGTTAGGACAAAACCTCTGAATGTGACCCAATCCCCCACACTCATGGCATATGATGTCTAAGGTTGCCTACTCAATTAAAGACATTGAAGGTGTATAATTTTCTATCCTAGAGGACTGATAAATAGCCATTGATGAGCCTCCCGCGGACACAAGCATAGATGAATAGAATGGCTGAAAATAGTAGCCTTACAAACTA
The DNA here is from genome assembly GCA_026120095.1 of Capsicum chinense. Taxonomy (NCBI): domain Eukaryota; kingdom Viridiplantae; phylum Streptophyta; class Magnoliopsida; order Solanales; family Solanaceae; genus Capsicum; species Capsicum chinense. The sequence goes on along the minus strand of JAPEIP010000119.1, from coordinate 253,250 downwards.
GGCTCCTTAAATAAATTCCACTAGAATAACCTATTTTTTAGCTTTTTTTTTTTGCTTTCTACTCTTCTTTCTTCTTAAACCATTACAGATTCTTCATAAACTCCACCTCTTCCTAAAAAGTCTTTTCGGATATGGCCACCTATAATGTAGCCACCTAAAAACCTATATCAAACCCTTCACAAAATATTTGATTCTTTCCTCCTCTACATAATAAACTAAAGTGCATAGTAGGACAAGGCATGAAACTTGGCCTCATACACAACATTTCCATATTACCTTGATCAAGTCTCAGGAACTCTTCCTTCTTAAAATTTTGATGGTAAGAGGAACATATTTCTCAAGGAAACTATTCTAGAACTGATCCCAAGTAAGTGGAGGTAAATAACCCTGCACTCAGCAAAAGACCTCCACCATTAGTTGGCCTCTACTTGTAATTGAAATATCATAAACTCTATTCCATACCTTTCCATAATGCCCTTATTGTTCAGGAACTCATAATAGTCAATCAAGAACTCAAATGTATCCTCTAACTCAATACCATTATATACTAAAGGATTCATCTTCATAAACTTGTTAATGGTCCATGATCATCATCAATCATCACCAATCCTAATACATATCATGGTAACACAATTGTTTTATAGCCTCTATCCATCTGAGTTTCACGACCTGATTTTTAATTCATGATGACACCGACTCTATCACACTAGTAGGTAAGATAAATCATAGCTCGAAGCTATAAGCAATAGTCTAATATTGTGGAAAAATAACAGAAATGTTAGAAATATGCATGTAATTGGCTTATAAGCATTAAATCATAGAATAATAATAATACGAAGATAAAAAACAGAAATATTAGTATCCCATGACCTAGTAGTGGCGATATCAGAGCCTCTAATCCTAAAAGAGTATGAATACTATCATAGTGCACTATACATCAATCTTAAAGTGGAAAGACAAGGTAAAAAACAAAGATGGAGAAAGGTCAACTCTGGCTCTGAGAGCACAATTGTGTCCGTAGTATGGCTCATATAATTGCAGTGTCAACAATAGCAACTAGTGCTCAGATCTGCACCAAAAATGCACATAAGTGTAGTATGGCTACAAAAGCCACGAGTATTCAGTAGGCATAATAGGATGACTGAGCAGAATCACAATATAAATAAAATAAAATACGAGATAAATAATATAAGTAAAGGTAAGAGGGAAAACTAGGAATAACACTCCAATATTGTAAATAAATAACTAGAACAGTAACATTAAAGGAAATGTACTTTGAGTACAAAACTGGCCCCCATAAGCCAGTAAGTGTAGTAAAGTAAATAACCTAGTGCGAGTCACCATAAGGCTAGAGGTGCAATAAAAAGAAGTAATAACTAGAATCATACTAATTAGCTATAACTCAAAATTGTAACCATGGATTCTCTCATACCATAATCATTAGACTCGAACAAATTACATAACCATCATAAATAACCTTTCCATGCCGGACTTAAATCGGGACTCATATCATCATTTGTTAGACTTGAATCAACACTCATATCTTGAACAATACCAGAATTGAATCGATCACAATATCATAAATCCCCGAACTTGAACCGAAACTGATGTCATATCCTAAGTATAAATATCAAATGAAGTAACATAAATCTAAAACTTCTCGAGCTCTAAAATATAATTTAAATGATGGAATATATCTCATTAAGTCTACGGGGATGTTAGTAATCTTGTCCTAAGATTGTCTAGAGGAGCCCACTTTAAATCCTCGAACTTCATTCTAAGGTAATTTCTACCCCAAACTAGGCTAAGAATCTAATTTCACTACTAGATATTAAACAAGCCACATTTTAGTCCTAAGATATCAATTCTACTTAAAGAATGATTAGCTAAGTCACTTATTCCTAATTAATGGTTCCTTAATTGGCAAAATCATTCAATTCACGCTAAATATAACTCCAAGTCCTTATTTCCAACCTATATCTAGTTCAGTATCATAAATATACTACAATTTATCCCATTCTATGAGAAGGTTAAACCTAGCCTACCTGGATACCAAAGAAAACCCAATGAAATCCGCTATATTAATGATTTCCTTTTTTGAGAAGCTTCTGCATGATGGCACACTATAAAAATAATAATCTACTCATCAATACGAGAACAATGGTACCCATATTGCGTTATTATGCTTTGGGTCCAAAATTACATAAAATCCTGTATGGGGATCACTTGCGGAATCACACTTATAAAACCATCAAGACGTCCCTCTATGCTCAAAGTACATTTACTCTCAAGATTGGACAAATTATGAGCTCAATTTATGCTTAAACCAACCACCAATAATCTAGGAATTTTGTGAATAGACTGAGAAATTAACCCTAAAATTAATGAAAACTTACCAAGATTTGATGAAGAAATTACAAATTCGATCTCACAAACACCCCAAAATCACCTTATAATATTTCTCCCAGTTGTTTTCACTCTTGAGACTTGTGAGAAAATGGGAGAAAAATCAGTGAGTGGGGGATTTAATGCCTCCCAGTGCCACTTAAGTAGACACTTGACTGCTTAATTAGTACCCGCTGACTAGCAGACTTAAGCGGACCAACAATTGCTTAAGCAGCCTTCGCTTAAGCAGACTAAGATCCACTTAGCATCCCCCAACTGGAAAGCTACTAGCATAAGTGACCGGCTGGCTGGTTAAGCGACCTCTACTAAAGAGATTCAAGTGCCTCTTTAGTGGATGCACTAGTTGTGGACTTGGAAAATTTCAAGTCTTTAAGGACCTCTCGGGATTTATCTAGAATCCCATGAACGCAAAATAAAAACTATGCTACCCTATCAAATTCGACGTTCTAAACTCAATGGTATAATTGGAATTCCCATCCAAGGTTGTTTTGACAAATTGTGATCCCTACACCCATGGGCCGTTTTTATCAACTTTTGGCCAATAGCCCAAAATGAGTCCAGAACCCTTGGGGACCCAAACCAAGCATCCCCTTACCTAAAATTGATGTTTCAAAGCTGATGGAACTGTCAAAATTGGTATACGAGGTCGTTAAGCTGAAATTTTTGCCTAATAGCCAAGTCTTACATGCAAAGAGTTTAAAATAGGGAATTGGTTCTAAAATGAAACAAACTTCCCAATAGCTAAAGTGTTAGTTCCATTAAGTCATAAATTACTTAGGGAAGTTATATAAAAGCTCTAATTAAAAAAAAATGCATGGAAATACAGAAAATGAACTAAAGGGTCATATAATATCCACTACTAAAAGAAGTTTCATTCGTGAAAGTAAAGGATTAGGATATACCTGAAGTCTCAAACAGGTGAGTATACTGGACTTACATCTCATTGTTGATCAAGTAGCCTCCTTTTTTAGGTGATGACTCCACTCAACCTCAACTACTAGAATCATCCTAGAGAGTAATCGTCTGACATCTCTGGACAATATGAACACCAGCTCCTCCATGAAGGTAAATCTCTCATCAAACTAAATTAAGTCCCACCAAATCACATAAGACTTATCGAGAATGTACCACCGCAACATAAAAATATTTAAAATTGGAAAAAACAAAATTTGGGGGTAAGGCTAACTCACAAGCCATCTCTCAAATTATGTGAAGGATCTCAAAAAGTCTACTATATCTGGGCCTAAGGTTTTCTTTCCTATCAAGCCTCATACCACCCTTCATGTTGATACTCAAAAGCATACAAGTCTATAACTCCAAACCCCTAGGAACAAAGTCTACTATCTAAATAGGTCTTCTACCTACTCTGGAATCTCTCAACCTATCCATAATCACCCTAACTTTATCCAACGACTCCTGAGGATTATCAATACCAGAAGGTCTAATCTCGGAGATTTCAAACTATTCAATCAGAGATCGACACCGCCAACCATATAATGCCTTAAATGGTTCCTCAATAATTGAATAATAACTATCATTTTACGTGAACTACACTAAAGTTAAGTGATGCTCCCACTGACCTTTAAAATCCATAACACAGGCTTGAGGCATATCCTCAAAAATCTAAATAGTCTACTATGAGGGTGGAGGGATGTACTAAGATCCACCTGAGTACCCAACTCCTCCTAAGAACTCTCAAGAAGCTAGAAGTAAATATCAAACCCTGATCTGAAATGATATATATTGGCATTCTATAAAGGTGAACTATCTCACGAACATAGATATGGGCTAATCCCTCGGTACTGAAGGACATCTGAATAGAAATAAAGTACGCCAACTTGGTCAACCGATCTATAATAACTAGAATACCATCAAAGCCATGAGAGGTTCAGGAAAACCACTAACAAAGTCCATGGTGATCCAATCCTACTTCCACTCATGAATGGGCACTAAATCAGGCCATCAGGCCTTCAGTGCTCATCCTTCACCTGCAGACAATATAGATAATGAGCTACAAGGTATGCCATATCTCTCTTCATGACACTCTACCAATAATTCTACCTCAAATATCTATACATCTTAGCTGTACTAGGGTGAATAGAATATTTAGGTCTTTAAGCCACTAAAAATATCGACTTAATCAAGTCTCCAACCCTTGGAACACAAATGTGGCCATCATATCTCAGAACAACCTCAGAATCTAAGGTAGCCCTCTTGGACTCACCACTAAATACCTAATCACAGATGATGCAAAGTTTCATATACTTGAATTGACGACTCTGAATTTGCTCAAATAAGGTATAACTCACCTCAATACTAGCAAGAATTCTCTTGGGGTAAAAAATAAAAAGTTACACCATTAATTTGGATAAGAACTCAACGTACCATGCCAACAACTTCTAAGAAACTGATATAGAAGCCAAGCTACCCATATTCACATCTTTCCAGCTCAAGGCGTCTGCTACTATATTTACTTTGGTCGAATGATATAAAATAGAGATGTCATAATACTTAAGCACCTCTATCCATCTATGTTGCCAAGAATTATGCTTTCTCTCGGTCATAAGATGTTGAAGACTATGATGGTAGGTGTAGAATTCACAATGCACTCCTTAAATAAAATGCCTCCTAATCTTATATATAAAAAATACCATCGCCAACTGCAAATCAGAGTGAGGTAGTTGTGCTCATGCACCTTCATCTGCCTGATGCATAAGCAATGACTCGACCCTTCTGCATTAACAAACAACCTAGACTAACACCAAAAGCATCAAAGTAAATAATGAATCCCTCACCATCAACATAAAGAGCCAATTAAGAGATAAATTAAGAAATCTCTTGAGATTCTTAAAGCTCGGCTTACACTCATTGGACCGCTAGAAAAAACCTCTTTCTGGATCAATCAGGTCATCAGTGCTACAATAGTATGAAAACCCTCTACAAACCACTTGTAGTAATCAGCCAAACCAATTAAGCTACAAACCTCAGATAAAGATATAGGACTGGCCCAATCATGAATAGCCTCAATCGTCAGTAGGACTACCATAATTCTATCCTTAGATACCATATGTCCTTGCAATGTCACTAGATCGAGCTAGAACTTACACTTTTAGAATTTGCCAAAAAGCCTTTGATCTATCAAGGTTTGGAGCATAATCCTTAAATGCTGCAAATGCTCATCCCTACTTCTCGAATACATAAGAATGTTGCTGATGAACACAATCATGAAGGAATCCAAGTATGGAACGAACACACGATTCATCAAATCTATGGATGTGGCTGGGGCACTGGTAAACCTAAAAGACATCACCAGGAACTCATAATGACCATAAAAATTCTTGAAGGCTATCTTTGGGATGTCCTTAGCTCAAATCCTAAGTAATGGTAATCAAACCTCAAGTCAATCTTAGAGACCACCGTTGATCTCTATAGTTAGTCAAATAAATCATCAATATGAGGCATAGGATACCTATTCTCCACCATCACCTTATTAAGCTACTTGTAGTCAATACACATATTAAAGGATCCATTTTTTTTCTTCAAAAACAAGACCGGAGCACCTCAAGTGACACACTCAGTCTAATGAAACCTATACTCAGAAGATCCTGAAGTTGAGATTTAGTTTCTAAAAATTGACATCATCCACACAGTAAGGTGCCATAGAAATATGTTCGATGCCCGACTCAAGATCAATAATAAACTTAACCTCATACTCAAGAGAAAAACCAACTAGATAGGTAGGAAAAACATCAAGAGACTCACAGACTATTAAAATAGTCATGCAAGGGAATCTCTACACTAACATCATGAATATACAAAAGATAAGACTCACAACCCCTCAATATAAGTCTCCTAACCCAAAAATAAGAGATAATCCTCATCGACTTATGAATAATAGGTCCCTACCACCAACTAAGGGAATACCAGACATGGAAGAAAAATGGGATAACCAGTCTATGCCTAAAATCACATCAAATCCACCATATATAACATAGTAAGATCATCTTGAGTATCAGACTCTCGAACAATTATAGTACAAGATCTATAAACCTGAAACACTAATAAAGAATCACATATGAGAGCAGATAAACATAATGACACAGATAAAAAATTCTAAGATAACTCTAATTATGGTGTATAACAAACAGACACATAAAAATATGTGGAAACTAGATCAAATAAAGAAAAAATAGATGTTGGTAAACAAAAATCATACCCGTAATAACAATATATATAGACTCTGCCTCGAGTTTACTAGGTAAAACATTCATATGATCATGCCTGCCATATGGCTAGGCTTGTGACTGATCTGTTATCCTACCTGCCTGAGGACCTTTATAAGTACCTTGTGAACTACCCCAACGACTATGCATACCACCACCTATTGCGGTCAATGCTTCCTTAATAGGTGGAACACTTTGAGTTGTAGTAACCATCACTCCACTCTTGGGACACTCTCTAGAGAACTGGATCAAGGTCATATAATTATAACACACCTTAGTCCCTGTACTAAACCTAAATAATCCACTTCACCCATAATAACCATGTTGGCTAGAATACCTAAAATAACTACCTAGGCTAGAATACCTAAAAGATGAACCTCTTAGAGGCTGACCACGACTTTGGCTAGGATAATCACTATAACTTACTAGCCTTCATTAGTAAGTAGACGTGCAACATGAATAGGTCTACTAGACTAACCTTGATATTGATGAGTCTAACACGGAGGGTACATACCCTAAGAACCACTGCGTCTAAACTATGAGCCACGTCAGCTCCCACAAAAACTACCCTTGTATCGCGTCCTCTTATTGCTGCCCCTTAGGAATCATGATGTATCTCTTCCATGATCTGGTATGACTAGAAATCTCAATAAAAGATCTACCAGCAACAACAAAACTTTGTTTCACCAAGCAAATATAAAGTCTTAATCATGAAAATGCATTTAACCTACTCATACTCAATTGGTAATATAAATTTAGCAATCTTGGTCAACTCATAAAATTTACCAATCTTGGTCAACTCATAAAATTAAAGCTCACACTTCACAACTATCGTAGAGCCCTACTCCAATCTTAACAACTAGTCTTTCAGACAATCCCTAAGGATGCAGGACATATATTTCTCTAAGAAGACCTAAAAAAAATAAGTCCATGTTAATAGGGAAGATCCAGCTGGCCCAAAACCAAGATAACCTCTCCATTAATGTTGAGCTGCCAAATCCAACTAGAAAGAAGTGTAGTCTACACTACGAGTGTCATATAGGACCGAATTATGGAGCCTATCCTCTCAAGAAACCAATAACTCTTAAGCATCCTTACTCAGTGCATCAGAAAACCTCTGCACAGTTAATCTCAAGAATCTTCATAACATTATCTAATCCTAAACATACATAGAAAGATAGGAAACTATCGGCGCTGGAGGAATATCAACTCTCAAAGCTACAACTATAGTCTGAACTCCTACTTTAGTACCACTATGATTTGCAAATTCTACTCTATAAGAAAGTGCACCACCAACTAATTCCAAGAGCCAAATTAATGCATCCCTGAGCCGTGATGAAGAAATTAACCTCAGTAGATCTTGGGATAGTCCCTGGGTAACCATTAGTTGGGTTGGATTAGTCTCTAATATAGGTGGGAGAATAGGGTTAGTGAAGAACCCATATCCTGATCTCTAGCAAAGACTGCTTCTCTCAATTGTCCTTGACCTCTAGGTTATCACAAATGCCAATAAGATCCCTAGTTGTGGACTTGGGGTCCTCTTCTCGTATAGCGTACCACATATCCTAGCCATCTGCGTAAGAGCGAAATAAAAGGAATATTTTGTCCTTATAGCAGTAGATCTCACTTTTGGTAAGATTAAAAATATGTTCTAAGGAGAGAGATTGCACACCATCTCAATTTTATTAGGAGTATGATTATTCTTTATGTGGTGGTCGAGATGAACATTAAATCGATTTTCCAAATAATTTTTATCCCTACCCTAGTTGTGCTAACAAGAATTTTAGTTCTACTTATGATTTTCATAGGTCTCTTGATGTCAAAAAGGAAGAACAATATGTTGGAGACAATGGTAAGAAAGCAATGCTTAAAATATCCTATCAACTCAGACTCTTAGCACAAAATGAATGAAGGAAGTGAAGATTTACTAATAAAGTCCTATATACTCCCAAAGATAAGAAACAAACGTTATTATTTTGATTCGTGGGGCTCTAATTGTCACTTTATCTTATACCAATAATACTGGTAAACCTAACTCTCTTATACCAATTTGTCACAACCTGATTTTTGAGTCATAATGGAACCTATGCTATACCACCAGTAGATTAGAGAAATCATAGCCCGAAGCTATAAATAATGGATAATTTGTAAATGGAGTAAATTCTAGAAATATGCACGTAACAGGCTTAGATAAATATCAATATCTCACGACCTAGTAATGTCCGCACAAGAGCCTTTAATCCAAAAGGAGGATGAATACAATCATAGTCCAATATACATAAGTCTAAAAAATGAAAAGACTAAGCAAAATACAGAAGATGGGGAAAATGTCAACTTTGGCTCCGAGAGCTCACCCTATCTCCAAACACTGGCTCACATGATCTCAATGTCAACAACGACAACTGTTAGTTAGATCTGCACCAAAAAGGTATAGAAGTGTAGTATAGTACCAAAGCCATGGGTAATCAGTTGGCATCATCGTCCGAATGAGCTAATTATAATATAAATATAAAATATTGAAAAATAATTAAGCTAAGTAATGTAAGAGGGCATACGTGGAATAATACTCCAACACTATAAATAAATTAGAATGGTAAAATTTAAGGAAACATAACTATTACTTCAAATATAGAGCCATATACAGTGAGTGAAATAGTGTAAATAACCAAGTGCGGACCCCCATAAATCCTGAGGGTGCAATCAAAGAGAAGCAATAATTGAAATTATACTAATTAGATGTATCTCAAAATCATAGCCGCGGATGCTCCCATACCATAACCACCAAACTCGAATCAATTCCTTAACAGTCATAAATAACTTCTTAATGTCGAACTTAAATCGAGACTCACATAATTATTTGTCAAACTTGAACCAAAACTTATATCATGAAAAATATCAGAATTGAACATATCTAAATATCATAAATTGCTGCCCTTGAACCGAAACTAGTGTCATCTCCCTAGTATAAATCTCCAATAAAGAATCATGAATCTAAAACTCCTCAGGCTCTAGGATATAATTTAAATGATGGAACACATCTCATTAAGTCTATAAGGAGCTAATAGTAGTCTTGGCCTAAGGTGTGTTGGAGGGGGCCACTATTAATCCCCAAAATTTATTCTACATAAATTTTCACCCCGAACTAGGCTAAGGCTTCTAATTTCACTACTAGATATTAAATAAGCCATATTAAGTTCTAAGATAGCAATTCTAGCCTAAAGAATGAATGACAAAGTCAATTATGCCTAATTTATGGTTCCTTAATTGGCCAAATAATTCAATTCATGCTAAATGTAACTCCAAGTATAATTTTTCAAACCATATATACCACATTATCATAAATATACTACAATTTATCCCATTCTATGAGAAGGGTAAACCTAGCCTACTTTGACGCCAAAGAAAACCTAGAAAAATTCGCTAAATCAATGATTTATCTTTTCGAGAAGCTTCCACACGATGCCACAATATCAAATTGATAGTCTACTCATCAATACAAGAACAATGGTACCCATATTGCATTTTTATGCTTTGGCTCCAAAATCACATAAAAATCTCTTGTAGGGCCCAATTGTGAAATCACACTTTCAAAATTATCCACAAGAATGGATAAATTCTAAGCACAATTGATGCAAAAATCAAGCCACCAACAATCTAGGGATTTTAGGAATAAATTGAGAAATTAACCATAAAATTAATGGAAACTTTCCGAGATTTGATGAAGAAATAAGAAATCCGAGCTTACAAACACCCCAAAATCAACTTATAATGTTTCTCCTTATTTCCCATTCTCTAGGGTTTTCACTCTTGAGATTTTTGAGAAAATAAGAGAGAAATTAGGTGAGTGGGGGATTTAATTACTCCAAAGTCCCACTTAAGAGGACATTGACTGCTTAAGAAGTCACAGTTAAGGCATCCAAGTACTCTTAAGAGGTAATTGCTGACCTACACCCTCTGTATAATCTGACCAACAGTCGCTTAAGTGGCCTTGCCTAAGAAGATTGGACTCTGCTTTAGATGCTCTCATCTTACAGCCTGGTCACTTAAGCAATTGATTGAATACTTATGCGGCCTCCACTAAAGCTACCCAAGAGTCATTTTTGCGGATGCACCAGACGAGGACTTAGAAAATTCAAATTCTCCACCGACCTACTAGGATTCATCCAAAATCCCATGAACACAAACAACTATACTACCCTTTAAAACTTAACATTCTAGACTTAATGCTGCAGTCAGAATTTTCTTTTGCGGTATTCAAAGAAAATTAGGCCCCACACGTAAGGGCCATTTTTATCAACTTCCAGCCAATAGCTCAAAATAAGTTAAAAAGCCTTGGTACCCAAACAAAAGGTCCCCTATACTTAAATCAATATTATGGAGATAATAGATCTATCAGAATTGGTATACGAGGTTTTAAGCTAAAGTTTTTACCTAATAGCCAATTCTTACCAATAAAGAGTTCAAAATAGGGAATTGGCTTTAAAAACCAAAGAAACTTCCCGATAACTGAATTGTCAATTCCAGCAAGTCATAAATGACTTGAGGTAGCTATAGGAAAGATCTAATTAGTAAAAATGCATAGAAATATAGAAAATGACCTAGAGGGTCATTATACCGATGCACTACGGTAGGATAATACAGGGACAACAATGCAGGAGCTACTAGAGTAGTTCTTGTTCCAACAAAACTACTTAAAAACCTCAAAACCTATTATATCAACTCTATGGACATAGGCACCTAAGTTACACTATTCAACACGGGTACCATATTCTCTAGAACTACCACTTTTACCTCCTCAACCATTATTTTTTTATTATAAACCTAATCTAGAGCATCCTACTATTAGGTAGGGAATGGTCATCTCTGCCGAGATGATCCTTCAAAAGCCCAGGTTATTCACCTAATAGTTGTTTCCCCTTATCCTTTCCTTCATGCCCTAATCCTAACTTAAGGCCTACCCCTAACCATAATCTTGGCGGGTAGTTTGGTTCTACTATTGTTTCTCAGGTTGAATGAGTGTTCACTCTGTAAAAAAAATATAAGTGATGGATATTAGAAACCAATTTGGATCACCAGACACCAATTGGAATCATGAACTTATATGAAAGGAAGAAAGAAATGAAAGTTATTTCCTAAGGCCTAATCGCTTCTTAAAGAAAAGTAAATGGTCTTTATACCATTCTGTAAATCTCTACAACAAGATCAATGAACCCAATGCTCCAATACCATCTTTATCATGATCCAACCTACCATGAGTGGCACCCTCTTTAATTCCACAGTAAGAGCATCATCAAACCCAAGCCTAAACTAACTATCTCACACCTTCACATATCACTTTTTAAAATAACAACTATAATCCAACAATGCATTACTAACTTACTTAGCATCCAAAAACAAAAGGGAGTTCGAAAGTATCTCTAATCACAACCCGCGGGACTCAAAAGTTATCATACAATAATATCTAATAGTATCCAAAACAAAGTCTAAAATTATCCATATTACTAAATAAAGAACTATCATTGTCCCATAACAAAGGACATAAAGAAGGTAGAGATGATCCAACAACTGCTTGGACATAGTACTCACCCTTTAAACACTACTGGAGTCATGGACTATAGTCGAGGTCTTATCTCAAATACTAGAACATGTTGTGCACTCAACAAAAAGAAGAGCACAGGTAGTATCAGTTTAACAACTAAGTATTGGTAGGAATCATTAGTGCTGACTCAACCCAACACCATACAAATAGGATGGTGAAATGCAGGTTAAAGCAATCAAAACACTACACTCACAATTAGTCAACAAGCTAGTACATAACACTTCATCTCATCGGGATATAGGTATAAAAGAACATCAATTACAATTAGAAAAATCCTTTGAACAATGGTCACAAGAATATATAGACACTAAAAATAATAATTGCATGCATATACAATGTACACACATACTAGAGTCAGCAGGGACTCTCAACTATGATCTATAGGGGATATGATCACTCCATGTACCTATACTGGCATGGTACCCAATCCAATAACAGTGTCAACATGAAACTTGATCCATATAATTGTGTCGCCATGACACCCAATCCATATAATATTTTACTATCACTCTAAAATCTAGTTCTCAATTCTTGATACAATCAATAATCATAAGCAATGCCTGAAATCTAATTATATACATTCAAATCATACATAAACATAGAGTCTAGTAAAGAACAAATAAGTTTTTACTACTATGTAACAATAACCTACCTCAATTCATTTCCTAAAAATAGTAATACACCACATTTTTGCCCTTTTTTCTATTTTTTATTTTTTTCTATAACAACAACTACACAATCTTTAACACACAAGTCACCGTTTCTAAACATTACGAAGTTAAAATTATGAAATTCAACCCATAAACTTGATCTAATTATCATCCTAGGGATTTTATAGCTTCCAGCCTATGGAATTTTTCATAATTTAACTTACAATTATGAATTCTACCATGGGAATTATTTAGCATCCTATGATCAATAATAAATGATAATAACATCTCTCGCTATGAATTTCACCACTTCACAAACTTAAAGCTAAGTTTCATTGCCCACCATAGTTGTGATTCTAACAATTCTGGTAATCTTTAGGAGTAAATTCAAGTTTGAAGTGAAATGAAACTTTTCATCAAATATGGAAAACCCCCCGAATTAGTGAAGATCACCCTAGCTCAGCCTCCAATATTATTTAGGAAAAATAGGAATGAACAATAAGGTTTTCTATTTTAAAAACTAACATTCGGCATTTTTACTACTACACCGACACTGTACTTGTAGCAATAATGATACTTTAGCAAATGATCTAATGCTACAGTGGCCCTAGGCCAAAAAGGGCTATCACTGTGGGTGGTACTTTTGCTGCTAGAGTGACACTTCTGTCGTTGTCTCAACACCAAACCTATATCTTGAGATTCGGTCCCAACTTTTGTTATTTCACAACACACTTCTTGATTCCCGATATTACAAACTGACCCTTTCATGGTAGTTACTCTAATTAGAGTTCTACTAGTCCATTCTACGCAACAAAAGTTTCTATGACTTCCTACACTTTTTCTCTAAAACAAAATTTGTTCAAAAATACTAACCACATAACTACAAAACTTCCCTAGACCATCACACACTCAAAATATGCTTAAAAATAGGCCAATCTTGAATTTTCAGATTATGGTCAAATGAAAACTTGGTGAATGTTTTACTCTCTATTTAATTGTAATATTGTTTTGGCTCATTATACTTTCTATCGAGGCCTTTTGAAAAATATTAACGCACAGACTTCGTAACTTATTTTGGATTAATTACTTTCCCATACATAATGGTAGCTTAGAAAAGGAATTCACTTTTATTAGGTCATTACAAAAAACCATGATATCCAGAGGAAAGGATTTAAAATGATACATAACCAAACATAAAAATAAAACTTGGAAAAATAATTTCTTGGGTGGCCATTCTGGCTGCCAGAGGCTCATCACGATGGCACAACTATAGTGGACCATGGGTATAGCAGTTCTTCAATACTTTCAAAAGTGGAAATTCATTTCTCACTTTTCAACATTCATATTCTCTCACTCAAACTAAAACTCTTGCCTTTTTCTACTCTCTTTTGTAAAAATTTTAAGGTACATCTCCATACTCATGCTTTATTTTTATCAAATTGTAACTTTTAGTGCATGAAATAATATTAGAACTCCTTAATTAAGATGATATTTGGGTTTGTTGGGTAAAGGTTTTAGTTTTACATGTATGAATTTAATATCTTATAGTGCTAGTTAATATTACATTCTAACACTCCTATTAGGTTCTAGGTGTATGTTTTATAGAGTTTATGGAGGTTTGAACTCAAAAATAGAGTGGGATAGATGAGGGAGAAACTTTTGAAATGTACAAGCCCTTAAGGCTTGATACGAGTGTAACCACACTAAAATCAATGTGTAGTAGTCATACATCACTACAAAAGGCACATCTATGATAACAATAGAGATAAAAAGCAAAAAAAACAAAAATGGAGTTCTTGGGGTCGAGGATCATTAGGAATGAAAGAACCAGTTAAGTGAGCCACAACTTTCTATTGTGATGCGTCTATAGTGAGACACTTCTGCTATAGCAGTATGTTGTAGGAATAAGGGTAACTCTGCAACAGTCTCTAAGTAGTATGGAGGCTTGGGAAAAATCTTGATTTTTTCAAAACTATCTTCTTACTATCCCTTTGCCTTGATACATAATTTTAAAATATGCTACTCAGTAGGCATCGACCAACTGAGCTCCAAAGATAGTTCAAGTATAAATAATAGGTAAATTAAGAATATACATTTCAAACAACTATTTACACAGTGAAAAATAATTATGCTAATAAAGAAATAAGGGTAAGCTATCATATACTACAAATAATCAAAAACGACGTTGATATGCAATAAGTAGTTGAACAATATATTGTAGTAGTATAAATAAAGAGATATAGAATAGTAGTACCAAGAAAGAGATATAGAAGATATATATAATAGTTATATGAATAAAAATGTATATATATAATAATATTATGAAGGAAACCAATCATATACCATATGAATAGCTAAACCTGAAAGTGCTAACCTAAGGGAGTAGTCTAACACCACAAAGATCATAAATATTAATGGATCTAACCCTAGCATAGTCTCAAGGTCACTAGTCGATTAATGAATGTCAATAAGATGATCTAAAAATAGTAAAGCTCATCGTAATTAGAGAAAAGGAATCAAAAGCATATCAATAACCTTTGGTACTAGCCCATAACCAACTTGCCATGAACTATATAGTAATAACCAATCAATATTACAATTAGCTAGCCCTAATAAATACTAACCTAAATGGGAACCCATAAGCCTAGAAGGTATAATCAATCACTCAACAAACAACAAACATAGACAAACCTATTTAACCCCTCATAAGATTGTTAAATACAAGTGCTAAATAATTATACTGACCTTAGGTGATGCACATGAAAGAATGGAAGCCAAGAAAACAACTAGATGATGCAAGATAAACTAAGTACCATAAAAAACTTAAGTATGTACACCTCCTTAAACATAGTAACTCACAAAAGGCAGAACTAATGACGACCATCCTTCTCTAGTACAAGGGCTCATCTGAAAAAAAAGCCCATACAGACTCGCGATATTTATTAATACTACTTAGTCCCAAATAAGGAATTTTGTAAACCATATCCATATTAGTTGCAATAATAAGAACTAGGATCAAACCAGAACTGAGAAGACCATTTAAAAATAGAGAAGCTTTAAAAGAATCTTTAATTAGTAATTATTCAGAATATATAAGTCTAATAAAACAAAAGAAAACCCACAAAGATTAGCCTACATAATTACCTTAATATCTAGTATTGAAGCAAAATTAATAATCCATTTAAAATTTAGAAGAATGAGACACATACCACCTAATTATGATAAAATCAGATTTAGATACCCACCAAAATATTATAAATATGGTTTAAATGAATAAAGTACAAAAA
>JAPEIP010000119.1:195257-217803 GCA_026120095.1 Capsicum chinense | reverse complement strand
AATCAATAAATAAAGAATCTCTCTAAGAGCTTCCAAGAAAGAGTTTCTCTGAGGTATGTAGATGTTGATTCTTGGTCCCTTTCATCCAAGAAGCTCAAGAACCCTTTTTCTAAATTTCAAAGCTTTTATGTTTATGAGTTTTCATGATTCATGTGAGTTGAAATTGATATTCATGCTATTATTGAGTTGTGATTCATGTTTGTTTACAAGGGTTTCAAGCTTGACCCTAGTATGTGAAATTCATGTGATGTTCATGATAAAACCTCTTCAAGTTGCTTGTTAAGTGATGTGTTCATGTCAATTAGGTATAGAGATTGTTGAATAAGCAAAGCATGCTCCCCATATGTTTGATAAAATGCTCATGTGAAGGAATTAGATCCATTTTAGCATGTTGATTCGAAATCCCCAATTGTGTTCAAGACCATGCATGCCAAGTGCTTGTTGAAAAGCCTTAGTGGATGAATTGTTACATGATAGCATGAAATTACCCAATTATGTGCTCTTTCATACATGCTAAGACTTTAATACATGCTAAGTGTTTGATGCAAGATCTTGTTGAATGGAAGATGATCCAATATCATGTTTCCCTATACTATCACATGTTTATGATTCCCAAATGCTTGAAGAGATGCTTTAGTGATTGTGATGGTGAATGATTGTCCATGGTCTTGATTATTCAAGAATGGTTATGTTTTACTTTTATATTATCGAGTCTTGGGGGTATTTATACCTGACAATTTAGTTGCTGTCTAGAGCCCGTGTTAGTTTTCACGATAATTCTAGTTGAGCCATGATTTTCAAAACTTAGCAAGTTATAGAACTCTGTATTCTTAGATAGATACAGAACTTAAGAAATCTCAATAATCTCTGTAATCATTGTAATCTCATTATCGCTAGAAATCTAGCTTCTGTTCTGTACCCAACTCAGATCTAGTAGTATTCAAGTGTTCAGTTGACCTTTGTAGTAATCAAGTACCTATTCAAAGCTCAGTATCGTTTAGTCAGATAACGAGATTCAGTAGTATTCCTTCAAATGCAGAACCAAGTAAATTCAACTTAACTCAGTCAGACCATTCAAGAAACATGATCAGTATCAAATTCAACTTAGTTTGTGTTCAATTAAGAGTTAGTTCGGAGTCCTTCAGTAGGGAGTAGCTGCTAGCACCGAGCGAGGGCAGGGATGGCGAATCCTCATCAGAGAGGTAGAGTCATTAGGAGCAATACCTGAACTCCAAAACGGCGTAGCCAGTGCAGGATACAGGAGTCACCCGTCAGGCCGTAAGATAGGCTTGACTATTATATTGCCTTAGGCTTGACTTCCTGCGAGGGTCACCCATTAGATAGGCTTGAACAGAGAGGTATTTACTTGTGGCACGGTATTGACACCCTTCCAGTATGAGATTCAGGTGCATGTCGATTAAGTGACTACTTCCCACAGTTGCAGTTTTAGTATCAATCTTTAGAAATCAGGACTGTCAGATACAGTCATCTATCTCAGTGAGGAACTCAGATAGTTCTATTGATTCATGGACTCCCCCATCAGATAGGCTTGGTTCCATATAAAGTTATTTAGTATCAGATTTAGAGATCACCCATCAGATAGGCTTGATCCTAGTGTCAGATTCAGTTGAGTATTCTTATTATTAGATCTAGAGATCACTCGTCAGATAAACTTGATCTCAATCTTAGATTTAGTTGAGTATTATTGTTATCAGATCTATAGATCATCCATCAGATAGGCTTGATCTCAGTCTCAGATTTAGTTGAGTATTTTTGTTATCAGATCTAGAGATCACCCGTCAGATAGGCTTGATCTCAGTCTCAGATTCAGTTGAGTATTCTTGTTATCAGATCTAGAGATCACCCATTAGATAGGCTTGATCTGATTCTCACATTCAGTTGAGTATTCTTGTTATCATATCTAGAGATCACCCATCAGATAGGCTTGATCTCAGTCTTATATTCAGTTGAGTATTGTTATTATCAGATCCTGAGATCACCTTTTAGATAGGCTTGATCTCAGTCTTATATTTAGTTGAGTATTCTTGTTATCAGATCCTAAGATCACCCGTCAGATAGTCTTGATATCAGTCTCATATTCAGTTGAGTAATCTCATAATTAGATCTCGAGATCACCCGTCAGATAGGCTTAATCCCAGTCTCATATTCAGTTGAGTAATCTCATTATTAGATCTCGAGATCACCCATCAAATAGGGTTGATCTCAGTATAAGATTCAGTTGAGTATTCTTCTTGTCAGATCCCAAGATAAACCATCAGATAGGCTTGATCAGTCTCAGATTCAGTTGAGTATTCTTGTTGTCAGACTCGAACATGATCTTTTCTTATCATTGATAGTAGATTTTGAAATCATCCGTTAGAGAGGTTCATCTCCGATATAGTCAGTCGAGAGTAGAAAGCTCAGAATTCAGCCATTGATATGAGTAGATTTAGTTAATCAGTTTCAGTATTTTGAGTCACAATGATTTCTGTTATGGTGCATGCATTTATGCATGGGTTCTCATTCAATACTCTCATGATTATTCAGTTAAGTCATTGTTCATGCATAAGACCTTGCATTTAGCCTTACCTTATCTTCATACTCGGTACATTCCCGTACTGACATATTTACGCTATGGTGTTTTATTTGACACCATAGGTTCAGAGGCATAAGATCCAGAGTACCCTTAGCAGTTCAATCCCACTCAGCAGCAGTAGACGTAGCAGTGAGTCCTCTTCATTTGAGGATGATCCTTTTATTATTATTGCATCAAATTTTATTTATTTTCAGTAGACAAAGTTAGTTAGGACATGTCTTATCAACTCTACAGCTTAGATAGTTTAGAGGCTTTTCTGACAGATGTATCAGTATTCAGTTTTAAATTTTAAGTATTTTTAGATGTTTTGAACCTTATGGACAGTTTCTGCATTTATTATCTATATTATGCAGTGTTCAGGTACAGATATCAATAGAGGGTTGGGTTGTGGTCCTTTGGGATCATGAGCACCGTGTGACATTACGATTTTAGAAAATTAGGTCGTTACAGTCTTATTATTCAAGAGTTTTCATGTCTTGTATTATGTATGCTATCGAGTCCTGGGGGTATTTAATACCCGATAATTTAGCTATATGCCTAGAGCCAGTATCAGTTATAGTACTCTTAGTCATATCACGATCAGTAGAACTCAGTTAGTTACATGACTTAGGAAAATTCAGTAAGCTCAGTATCATTCCAAGTCCAGTTCAGTATTCAGTTCAGACCTCAGTAATATTTAAATATTCAGTTCAAAACGCAATAGAATTCAGTCAGTTAACAGAATTCAGCAGTATTCCGTCAGTCAACAGAACTCAACAAACTTAGTCTAGTTCAGTTAGTCAGTATGATTAGTAACTGATTTAATTCGGTCCAGTACAGTCTAAGAATTAGTTCAGAGTCTATTCAGTTGGGAGTAGGATTCATCATCGAGAGAGGGCAGGGATGACAACATCTCTGTTAGCTAGGCAGAGTCGTTAGTAGCAATCCCTATACTCTAGAATTGCGTAGCCTATGCAGGATAAGAATTCACCCATTAGACTAAGACTTGGCTACTTCCCAGGAGTCACCCATTAGATTAGGCTTGAATTTTTATTTAGGGTCACACGTTAGATAGGCTTAACCATAGAGGTGTCTTTAACCGTGGCACGGTATTGACACCCTTATATCTGGGTTTACAGGTTGGACCCCACTAGTTCAGATTCGGGGCATGTCGGTATGATGACTACCTCCCACAGTCTCAATTTTAGATTCAGTCTCAGTAATAGAACTCAGATCAGTATTACAGAAATTAGGACTATCAAATATAGTCACTCAGCTTAGTAAAGAACTTAGATAGTTCCAAAGATTCAGAGATCACCCATTATATAGGCTTGATCTCACATTCTGTCAATCATATTCACTATCAGTAGATTTAGAGATCACCCGCTAGATAGACCTATTCTTAGATAAAGTCAATTAGTATCAATACCAATAGATTCAAAGATCACCCGCTAGATAGGCCTGATCTCAGATATAATCAAGCAGTATCAGTAACCTCAGATATCAGTTATCAGTAAACCCATTTATTCAGTATCTAAGTATTAGTAAACTCAGTAATCAGTGTTACTACAATTTCAGTTATAGTTTATACATTTATGCATGTATCCTCATTCAGCATACTCGTGTATTCAGTTAGTATTGTTCATACATATGAACCCTTGGATTTATCCTTACCTCATCTAGCGTACCAGTACATTCTCACGTACTGACATATATTTTTCTCTTATGCTATAGTGTCTTATACCATAGGTTCAGAAGCACGAGCTTCAAAGTATACTTAGCAGTTCTGATTCATCCAGCAATAATAGACTTAGCAGTGAGTCCTTATCATTCGAGGATGTCTCTTATTTAATTATTGCATTAGATTCAGTATTTCAGTAGATGGACTTAGTTGGGGGATTTTCCCATCAACTCCAATTTTAGACAGTTTAGAGGCTTTCAGACTAGAAGTTCAAATAGTTGTTTTAATTTTGGTATTGATATATTTTATACAGTTGTATTTCAAATTGAACCTTATAGAAAGTTTTCCACTAGTTTTCAGCATTTTTACAGTATATTAATCAATTATTGCAGCAGGTACCAGAAAAGGGTTAGCTTGTGGTCCTTTAGGATTATGAGCATCGTGTAGCATCCGAAGTTCAAAATTTGGGGCATTACAAACTTGGTATTAGAGCCTAAAGTTCAAAAGTGTCCTAGGAAGTCTAAAAGCCGCATCTAGTAGAGTCTTGTTCATGGGTTGTTATGCGCCACATTATGGATGGGAGGCTATAAGATGTTTTAGGAAAAATTTCCCTTCGTTCAGTATTTATGTAGTGCTAGTCAACATGAGCTTAAGTTAAACTCTCAGTCTAATCCACTTCTTTCTTTCATTTATAGAATATGCCTTCTCGCAAAGATAATGCTCGTAGAAATGATAACCAGTCACCTCAACTCATAGATCCTTTGAATGAGAATGTGTCATATGCAGAGTTTTGGGCAGCTTTTCAGGCACTAACCTAGGTTGTGATAACTAATATTTAGGGTAATCGTCAGGCTGTATCCCTATCTCAGCAAGATAGGGATTTAGCCACAGCCAGGATTAGAAATTTCATGAGAATAAACCCGCCAGAATTATTTAGGTCAATAGCAGTATATTTCTGAAGAGGAGAGTGTAGAGTTGGCATCCTATAGGTTTAATGAAGTTGCTCATGATTGGATAGTGATGTGGAAGAAGAATAGAGGTGAGAATGCTGCTCCCATGACTTGATATGCATTTTAGGATGCGTTCTTAGACAAGGTTTTCCTACTTGAGATGAGGGAGGCTAACATAGCAGAGTTCATGAACCTGAGGTAGGGCTCTATTACAGTAAAGGAGTATTACCTCAAGTTCAACTAGTTGTCTAAGTATGCCCCTGAGCAGATGGCTGACCCTAGAGCCAGCACGAGTAAGTTTGTCATCGGTGTGTCTGGGTTGGTGGTTAAGGAGTGTAGGACTGCTATGCTCAATAGAGACATGGATCATTCTAGATTGATGATGCACACTTAGCAGATTGAGATATAGAAAGCTAAGGAAAGAGAAAGGGTAAGTAAGAAAGCCAGAATAGGTAGTTTTAGTTTTTCTCAGCCAGGGTCACAGGGTGGTAACCGTTCTCAGCATAGTCAGAATTTTTCAGTGCCAGCTCTATTTTCAGCTAGTACACCAGTACCAAAGTTCCAGAATGACAGTCATGATGGGGCGCCAGCTCCAAAACCCAGGGTAGTTTGAGAACTGAGCGTACCTATCCGCTTTGTGATGAGTGTGGTAAGAATCACCTAGGTACATATAGAGAAGGCAATGAGGTATGTTTTGGATGTGGTAATCCAGGGCACAGGTTGTGAGAGTGTAGAATAATGGCTTAGAAGGGTAGAGATTTGCATTAGCAGGGTGCCACTTCTAGTACCACTAGTGGTCAGCGTCATAATAAATTCTATGCACTTCAAAATCGTCATGATTAATAAAGTTTCCATAACATAGATTAAGGTACGTTATGAGTCTTTCATCGTTATGATATTCTTTGTTAGATCCTTTGCTCCCATTTATGGTTAAGTTTTTGGCATGAGTAGGTCAGTAAAGTCAGTAATTCAGTTTAGCAGTCAAGCGGTCAAATTTGTATGGTTTGTTTCCCCATTTTCTATCTAGTCATATTATCAAGAATCTCAAGAATGTAACTATTCCTAGATAGAGCATCCTAGTAGTTACAAGTTTATCTCAATTCGTAAATCATGCATTAGTTTCAGATCCCAGATATTCAGTCACGATCCAGTTCGTAGGAGCCTTGTGCATCGCCTTCATTTTCTGCCAGTTTTCCACATATTTACAGTATATTAATCAATTATTGCAGTAGTGACTAGAAAAGGGTTAGCTTATGGTCCTTCAAGATTATGAGCACCGTGTAGCATCTGGGGTTCAGAATCCGGGGCATTACACTATTGTTGTCCTCTTTTTTTATTTATTTTTCTTCCACTTCTTCTTTAACCTCTTTATCTTATTTTTTTTCTTCTTCCTCTTATTTTTCTTTCTCCTTTTCTTTTTTCTCTTTTTGTTCTTCTTCTTCTTCTTCTTCTTCTCTTAAAATAATCTAGTTTACATGAGGCCATTGTTATCCTACATGAGGGCAATAGGTTTCTTGTTTTAAGCAACATGTTGCCAAATGGGGATAAGTTTTCACATAGGATAGTGAAAATTATTTTGCTTGGTTATTCAGTGACATGAAAGAAATATAAACTTTATGATTTTGCAAACAAAAGGATTATAAAGATTTGATGTTCTACAAGAAGATATTTCCTTTTACACCCTTTTTCACAACAATTGTTTTTATTATAGGATGAGATGGCCTATAGCAACCCTTATTGTTGCTTTTTATTTTTTAGGCACTTTGGCTATTTTATCCTTTTTTTTCATAGTTATCTTATGTTACTTATACTATGCGGAAGTAGTACTATGATACTCAAGGTGATTGGTTGAGTATTATGTGTGTTTGATATTTTTGAATGTTAAAAAGTTCTTACAATTGACTTTGATTAATATCCATAGAAGTTGAGCTTGCATCCAAATTCCTTCAGTACAATTAGTTTCAAAATATAATTATTGAGTTAGTCAGAATATTGATTCAAATCTTGAGGCCTTTACATGAACTTTGACATAGTTTTTGAGTTTTAGAAGTTGGAAATTTTAAAAGAGCTGACTAAAGTCAATATTTGATGTTATAGTGGAAGTTTTTGAGTTTTAATAATTCCACAAGGCTCAGAGGATAATATTTAGTCATATTGAAGATTTGGTTCAGTTCTTGAGACTATTAGATGATTTTTGCATAGTGGTTTAAAACTTTAAAGATTTCTAAGTTAAGAGTCAATTTTAATCAACATCCAGTTAAGGAAAACTTATTTTGTAATTTTGATGATTCCATCATATCTGTGATATATTTTAAAAGTAGTTTACACTATTGATTTATGTCCAAGAGGTCTCAAATGAGCTTAATGTCACGATTCAATATGTGAGTCATGATGGCACATACTTTACCCCTCTAGTAGGTAAGCCAAATCATAGCTCAAAAGTTATAAGCATGGGCTACCTTGGTGAAAAAAAGCATAAAAGTAAAAAATTGGCAAATAAAGACTTACAATAATAATAAGGCTATAATAACAGTCTAAAATATAGATAAACCATAAACTATCATCCCACGACCTAGTAGTGTCGGTATAAGAGCCACTAGCAAAAGAAACATAAGTACTACAATAGTTAATACATATCCGTCTTAAATTATGAAAGATTAGACACAAATAGTAGAAGCAAAAAGGGTAACCCTGACTCCAAGAGCTCACCCTATCTTCAAAATCAATTCAACATAATCATCACATCAGCGACAGCTACTAGCACGCGGATCTGCACCAAAAAGTATAAAAGTATAGTATGAGTATCAAATCCATCAGTATTTAGAAAGCATCATCAGTCTATTGAGAAAAATCATGATATAAGTATGATAAGATGAAAGCTAAATAAGCTAAGTCAAGGTAAAAGGGGCAAACCTGGAAAACGGTCCAATAATGTAAATAAATAATTGAACCAAATGAAATATGAAAAAAAGTGTAAATGATACTAAAACACTAGCCCCCATAAGACAGTAAGTGCGAAAAAGTAAATAACTAATGCGGGGGCCCTCATAAGCTTACAGAGTTCAATCAACGGAAAGTAAATAACCAAAGTTGCTTAAATTTGTTGAATAACAATCCATAACTATGAGTCCCTCCATATCATATCATATCATAAATAAACTCTCAAAGATAGACTCAAACGAAAACTCAATATGACCACATACTTGAATTGGAACTCCTGTCATTAATATCATTATAAATTGTCAGACTTGAATAGAAACTCAATATCAATAAACCAACAGATTTGGCCCAAAAATAGCACCAACTCCCAAGTACCAAACAAATGTCATTATACATCAAATCTCGTCAAAGTCCCAAAATAAGTATTTTTAAAAGTATAACATACGAATAGAAGTCTATAGGAGCTAACATAAATCATGGCTTAAAATTGGTCGAACGACCCCACTCTTATTTTCTGAAATTCATTCTAAGAAATTTTTTATCCTAAACTGGTCTAAGGTATCTAAATTCACTTCTAGATGTCAAATAAGTCACAATTAGCCCTAAGATAGAAATTCTACCTAGTAGATGAGCAATTAAGTCAATTATGCCTAATTTATGATTCCTTAATAGCCAAAACATTCCAAATAATACTAATTATATCAATCAAACCTCTAATACCTAATTCCTATTTCATATCTAGCATGACATCATAAAAATATACTGTGAATTAGCTCAATCTATAAGAAAGATAAACATAGCCTACTTGGATGCCTAAGAAAAGCTTAAAGGAATCAACTAAATAGTCCATTTCCACTTACGAGAAGCTTTCACACAATGTCACAAAAACCAAATCACAATCTATGCATCAGAATAGAAATAATGATGCCCATATGGTACAATTATGTTTTGCGTCCAAAATTATATAATAATCCCATGTAGGATCCATTTGTGGAATTGCACTCTTAAAACCGACAATACATCCATCTATACTCAAGGAAATTTTACCCTCTAGAATGGATAAATTCCAAGATCAAATGGTGATACAATAACTGATAAATATATTAGGGATTTTGGAAAATAATAAAGGATTTAATCATGAAATTGATAGAGGATTACCAAGAATTCATAGAAGAAATGCGTTATTGAGCTTACAAATACCCTAAAATCACCCACTAACACTTCTCCCAAGTTTTAACACTTTAGGGTTCGATACTCTTGAAAATGGGTGTAAAATAGGAGAAATTAGGCTAAGTGAGGGAATTTGTAGAATTCCAAGGTGTTCGGGTGTCACTTAAGAAGATAATGTGTTGCTTAAGTAGCCAAGTGCCACTTTATATGAAATACCCCAGACTTAGGCCTTTATAATTTTTTGAGCTTTAGACTCTCTTCCCTTCTTATGACTCACCATTCGAGTCATATGGAGTGGTTACGGGTCAGGTGACCATAATTGTAAATTAACTAGTATTTATTAGCTAAGTTTTGTACTGGTTATGAGAGACTCCTCACGAGTCGTATGATCATGTGATGAGTGGTTAGGGTCCAATCGTATGTTGTCCAGTATCCAAGCCCTTGGTGTTCTGTGTTAGTCATGACTAGACTATACTACTCATATGGTCTAGTGACGAGTGGACTAGGAAGTCGTAAGTTAAAAAGTGTGTGGTGTCCAAATTTTCTGTCTTGGTGATGACTCAATGGTAAGAGTTGTATGTTATGTTGAAAACTCTATGGCTTGACTCGTAGCCACCTGCAGACATTTTACAACTTTTAAGTTGAGGGTATTCTAGACATTTTTCACCCTAAGCCCTTAAGACCCCATGTCTTATAACATTTTTTGGTAATCCATTACACATATTATAAGATCAAACACTCTCTAAACTCTCTCTAAAACTTCTCAAGAAAGATTGGGCTAGGGTTTCTTTAATGTGGCCATATAAGGTCTTAAAGATCACATTCTCTCCATGAATCTGCGTAACTCAGGCATGTGACTCTTCCCTTATTGTTATTTTACTAAAATCATATGTTTAAAACATTGTTCATAAGTCATTAATGGTGGTTTTAAAAACCAAGGTTGAGGGTTTGAATGAATATTATTGGGTGTTGCCTTCTCATGATTTAATTTATTATTAGACATATTTTAATAATGGTTTTGCACATGTGGGTGAATGGGAATTGTAGCTTAACTAAAGGATCATGTTTAACCCTAAAATTATAGGGTTTTATCTTTGATAATGGCATGCCTTCAACCTATTTGTGAAATTTTCAATGAGAATTATCTTGTCACAAATTGAATTGTGTTTTAAACTAAGACATTGGCCTAAAATGATAATGATCGATAAATAGTTTTATGAAAGCCTTGTTGGCCATAAGTTTATTTGAAATACCAAATGGGTTTTAGTCCCTAAAGTATTGAATTGAATTTATGTCTTTATTTAGACAATGGGTTCTAGTCCCAAGTTGATTAATAGTAGTTATGAAATGTTGTACACTTGCAAGTGGGGTTGGTCTAACAATACCAACAGGATGCCGTCCAAAGGACTAACACTAGAAACGCGCGCTACTTAGTACGGGTGTCTATATGACCGGGAGGTTTGAGTCCCCTCAATGAATATATAAATGGGAGGTTTGAGTCCCCCATATTGTATACATTGTAGCTTAAGTCACCTTGACTATGCCAGAAGGTTTGACTCCCCCATAAATGCATATACGGATATGATTATTCTCTAGTTTGTGCGGCTACATGCATTGGGGCCTTTCTAGCTAAGGGAGAGTTGGGCCTATATAGTCCATAGGTGCCTTGTTTTATAATATTTATGCTACACATCCTAGGTTAAGGTTTTCAATATTCATGGTAATCCTTGTTCCCTTCCCCTGAATGTTATATTATGTATATGTATTTCATATGATATCGTGCTTTGGATGATTGTACTGGCTTTGAACCATTGTCATGGCATTATTTTATTCCTTTATTCCTGAGTTACATGTCCCTAGGGAGGTTTTTTTTAGATTCTTAAAGGTGAGAGGAGTTCCAGTGGCATACATCAGAGCTATTAAGGACATGTATGATGGAGGAAAGACTCGGGTGAGGACAGCGGGAGGAGACTCAGGGTATTTTCTGCTTGAGACAATTTTGCATCAGGGATCGACTCTTAGCCCGTTCTTTTTTGCGCTAGTGATGGACGTGTTGATGCAAAGTATTCAAGGTGAGGTGCCGTGGTGTATATTATTTATGAATGATGTAGTGATGATTGATGAGACGAGGGGGAGAAGGGGGTGTGAATAAGAAATTAGAGGTTCGGAGGCAAACCCTGGAATCTAAGGGGTTCAGGTTGAGTAGGTCCAAGATGGAGCATTTGGAATGCAAGTTTAGTGACTTGAGTTAGGAGGATGGTGTGGTGGTGAGGTTGGATTCTTAGGATGTTTATAAGAAGGATAGTTTTAAGTATCTGGGGTCTATGATTCAGGGAAATAACGAGATTGATGAGGATGTTTCTAAATGTATTGGAGTAGCTTGGATGAACTGAAGGCTCTCCTCGGGAGTGTTATGTGATAAGAAGGTGCCTCTTAAGCTTAAAGGCAAATTCTACAGAGTGGTAGTCCGTACGACCATGCTGTATAGAGAAAACTTTGGCCAGTTAAGAACTCTCTTATATAAAGATTGAAGGTGGTGGAAATGAGAATGTTTCATTAGATGTATGGACTTACTAGAGGGGATAAAGTTAGGAATGAGATTATCCGAGAGAAGGAGGGAGTGGCCTCGATGGAGGATAAGATGCGAGAAGGAAGGTTGAGATGGTTTGGACATATGATGAGGAAGGGCATGGATACCCCAGTTCAGAGGTGTGAGAGGCTAGCTTTGGATGGCTTTAGGAGGAGTAAAAGTAGTCCAAATAAATATTGGAGGGAGGTGATTTGGCATGACATAGAGCTACTTCAGATTACTGAGGACATGATCCCAGACAGGAAGGTGTGGAGGTCAAGGATTAGGGTAGACGGCTAGTGTGAGTGTGTAGGTTGTGGCTAGGTGTTAGGAAAGTTTGGGTGTGATGGGTGTATTAGGTTTGTGAGTGCATGTTTCTATTACATGGGTATCCGTTTTGTGTTCCCCTATTCCGTATTGTTTGTATTTCTTTTATGTCCTATTTCTTTGATACTTAGGGTTATTATTTCTTATCTCTTATCTCTGTTATGCTATACATCCTGTTTCATGTCTCATTATGACCTTGGTATATTATTCTCTATCTTAAGCCGAGGGTCAATCAGAAACAACCTCTCTACTTCCTCGGAGGAAGTGGTATGGACTGCGTATATTTTTCCCTCCCCAGACCTCACTTTGTTGAAATATACTGGGTTTGTTGTTGTTGTTGTATTCCTGAGTTACATCTAGCCCTCCAACCACTGACCACCTCTGGATGTTGTATCCCCATGCGATGCAGGCACTGAAACCTCTTCTACTTTTCCCGTATAGTGATCCAGTACTCAAGTTAGTCCGTACGTTGATATTGAAGTGATGATCTTCCATTCTTTGAAAGGCTTTATTTCATGGTAGTGATTTCATACGTATTAGTCCTTGTTTAGACTTTATTTTTGCTACTGTAGTGGCATGTCCAGACATTTTATTGACTTTGATTTAGTAAAGGCTTTTTTGGATTACTGTGGACTTGGGTTTTTTGGTTGGTTGTTTGGTGATGAACAGTTGTCCGGTTGCCAGTGATTAGTATAGACTTGCCATGAATTGTTATTAGTTTTATTCTACGCTATATGGTTATATGTTTGGAATTCATCCGACAATTAAGGGTGTTATGTTGGTTTGGTTAGGTAAAGAGGTTGATCTCCGTTCCACGTAGGACTTGAGATACCTGTCATGACTAGGCCATTGTTTGGGTCATGACATTGGTGATACTTGCTGAATTACTGAATGTCACTTAAGCGAGCTTTGGCCGCTTAAATGGCCATTGCTTAGGCACCAAATTCATCTCTTAAGCTATACCTGCTAAGCAATCTAGGCCACTTAATCGATCGGCTAGTTGCTTTAGCAGCCTTCACTTAAGCGACCCAATGGGTGCTTAAGAGAATGCACCAACATCGGTTGACACATCAAAATTTCCAAGTTTCCACCGACCCTTTGGAATTCATCCCGAATCTTGTATACGCAAACAAACTATTCTACTTTATCAAATTCAACATTTCAGACTCAAGCAACAGACTTTTAACACTAAAATCATGAATATAAGCGAGATAAGACTCGCAAAAGCTTGAAATAGGCCTATATCATGTATATAAGAAATAATCTCTGTCGGCTTACAACTAACAACTTCTTGCCATACAATTGGGGGTCCGATGGGCATGGATAAGGTAACAGTCTTAGTAAAAGAATCCAAGACCGCAAAAGATAGTGGGATAACCAATACATGCCTAGAATCATATAAAAATCAACCATATCTAGCACAATTAGATCATCCTAAGTATCAAACTCTCTAACAGTCACAACACATGATCTATAAACCCGATCCACTACAAAAGAATCACCCATGGGAATACATACACGTAATGTCATGGATAATGAATCCCAAGATAACTCTATCTGCGGGGCATAATAAGCAGGCACATAAGAATAAGTGGATCTTGAATTAGATAAAGCAAAATTCGACTGACGGCACACCATAGCATCCAAAGACTCAGCCTCGGGTCTAGCAGGTATGGAATATAATTTACCACGCCTGCCTCCTGGCTTTTCTCCTGAATGACCTACTGTCCTACCTGCATAAAAACCCCTATGAGCACCCTGGTGACCACCTCTATAACCATGATACCACCTCTAGGTGGGGGATAAACTATCGTGGTAGGTGGAACACTCTGAGCAAAAGAAATAATCGTTCCACAACTAAAGTACTCTTTCAAGAAATGACTAGAAGCTCCATAACCATAACATGCCCCAGGTAATAAGCCAAAATGAGAAAATTCGCTAACCAAGAAGAATCACCACGACTAGAATAACTAGAAGATAAACCTCTCGAAGATTGATCTTGACCCATGCCAGGATGATTATTATATCTAAATTGACCTCCATCGATAATCTAAAGCACAGACTGAATGGGTCTACTAGACTAAACCTAAGCTAATACAACTAACATGGAGGGTACCTACCCTGAGATCCACTGTCTCTGAACTATGTGCTACTACTGCTCCCACTGAACATACCGGGTGTTGCGGCCTCTTATCGCTGACCCCTTAGACCTTGCAAACCATCTCTTCTAGAAGATGAGCATTATCAAAAACCTTCACATAAGACCTACCCACAATAACAAAACTCGATGTAGACTTCTAAATAGGAAGTCTCAATCCTTGAACAAAGCACCGAACCCTCTTATACTTAGTAGACAGAATAGAAGTAGAATGCCCGGCCAACTCATGAAATCAAACCTCACACTCCACAACAGTCATGGATCCCTACTCTAACCTCGTGAACTAATCCCTTAAATGATCCCTAAGACTACAAGACATATACTTATCCAAGAAGATCTCGGAGAACTGAGTCTATGTTAAAAGGGGAGATCCAGTTGGCATGGAATCACGATGACCCCTCCAGTAATGTTGAGCTTCTAAGTCCAACTAAAAAGCAGTGTAATCCATATCAAGATTCTCAAATAGGCCAAAATTATGGATCCTATCCTCTCAAGCAATCAATAACTCATATGCATCCTCGCTTGGTGAACCAAAAGACCTAGATGAAGCTAATCTCAAAAATCTATTCAACATGTTATGCTCTTCCACAAACATAATAGGCTGGGAAAATTCCGATTATGCAATTACCAATACATGAGAGACCTCAACTCTGGGAGCCGCAGCTATAGGTTATGCCCTGCCTCAATACAATCTTTAGACTGAGCACCATCAACCTATTCCAAAAGCTGAACTAAAGCATCCCTGGGAACTAAAGAAGAAATAAATCTCGATGGAGCCTGGCTGGTCCCTAACCCACCGCTGGATAGGGAAGAATAAACTCTTGCTCAAGAGAAAAAATAGGGTTTGGTAAAGGCCCCTTATCCTGGCCCCTAGCTGGGGACACATTTCTGGCCTATCCATGAACTCTAGGTCATCCACAAACAGTGATAGGATCCATAGGCTCGATCTCGGGACCCTCATCTTGTGTAGTGGTAGCATGTGTCCTAGCCATCTATAAAGGAGTGAAACCAAAGAAATACTTTAGAATCCAACTTAGACTCTTAGAATGAAATGAGTGAAAGAAATTAAGAACTCCTATGACTGTGTAATAGCCTACCGAAGATAAGGAATAGACGTCGTCATTTTGATATGTCGGACTCTACCTGACATTTGATCTTGTATCAATAATACCAGTGAAATCTAGGCTATGATACAAATTTTTTATGACCCGATTTATGAGTCATGATGTAACCTAATTTATCCTTCCAGTAGGTAAGCTAGTCCATAGCCCAAACTAGATGCAATGGTATAACTCTTTAGAAAATGTCCTAAAAGCTGGAAATTAACAATTATAGACTTAAGTAACAATAAAATGGTCATAATAGATCAACAACCATCTCAGGACTAGGTAATATCGGTACAAGAGCTACTACAAATAAACTATACGTACTAAATAGTCAAATACAATCTGAATTGAAGATTAAAGACTATACATAGGTAAATAAAATGAAAAAGGGTAAATCTATCTCAAGAGCTTACCCAATCTCCAAAATCAACCCTATATGAGCATCGAATCAGCGGCGGCAACTAGTACTCAGATTTACACCAAAAGTGTATAGAAGTATAATATGAGTATGTTGCTCCCAAGCACATACACAAGTGTAAGTGGTCTCACTAAGTGATATAGTGGCCTTAAATAAAGTTGAATATCTATCTCATAGGGACTTGTGTTAACACCTATCCAATTCTAGTTTAACTACTGAGATTAAACTGATGCAATTCGTAACCAAAAGAGTTTGATAATGATAACTAAATATAAAGTAATAATGTGTAAAAGTAAAGTGCTTGGATAATCAATGGATAGAAACCCAGGGTTAAGGCTCTATAAACAATCATAGGATGCTATTAAACTTCATTAATTATAGATTACTTTTCTTGGTTCTTGATTCGTAGCATTTATCATATCATCATGGTCTCCCGACCATTAATCGTTTAGCTAACTTGGACATTACAACTACATCATTGAGTGGGATGTAATAATCCAATTAGATGAATGAAGCTATCATCATACATGTGAACCAAGAAAGGTTTCTAGGTATATCTTTATCCTAGTCACTAATTCAAATTCCTTGTTTCATAAAAGAACAAGAACCTTACTTATCTATCCGCACGTTCTATCTTACTATTCTCCCTCCCAAGATCACAAGGTCAACAATATATGTATTCTAAGGTTAGATATTCCTTCAAATATTTAAAAAAAGAACAAAAAAACAAATATGATAAGAAATCTAAACAAACTCAATTCAATGGGAAAGTAAACGTGTTCTTGGCCTTAACCCCAGAAAGGGGGCCATTTAGCCACTAATAGACATAACTGTAATCAAGATTATTTAATACATGAAATAATAAATTAAAAAACTAAAGTAAAAGATGAAAAAACCTAATTGAAGTGTTTTCCATCCCCCTTCCAAGTTTCAAAGACTTCCAAGGTATATAACATCAAGTACAAGTGTCCTATTTATAGGAGGACAAAGCTGTTGAGGTTTTGCACTAGGCCACATCGTGGGGTTAATTTTCTGCATCTAGCTGCACGACGTGCACTTATAATTGATAAACACTATTTTGGGTCCCTTAGAAAGACCCTGGTGTATGGCACACTCCATTTGTCCCTCACTTTGGTCCGCGATGCGCCCTTGACATCTAAGGTGTCCAATTCACGTCAAGTTGTGTCTTATGCTTTCATTGATCCATCACAAGACTCTTTGTGTTTTTTTACACTTGATTTGAAGCTAATAATATATCATCATAAAAAAACTCACCAAGAATCGTATTGCATTAAACACAAAAAAATAGAGCGGAAAACAATACAACATCCAAGATGACAAATTAGAAACTTAAGCTAAGAATACTAGTTTTGCCCCATATGATCTTTCACTTATTGACTCTTGGATTGATTCAATTTCACTTTAAAAACTATAAACAAGTTTTTACAAATATAATTACACAATCATACCTTTATTAACTCATTATACACATTAGAATCCATCGCGATTAACTAGAACTACACCTTGCTCAAGCTAGTAACACTAGTTTTCTCATATGAACTCTAATGATCAATTTGATTCCAAACTTGTTTGAAATATAACTTAAACATTGTAATCAAGTACTTGAACAATTTGATGCTCATTTATATCGTTGACTCATTAATCACACAATAAGTCCTCAAGACAAAGCTGAATAAACTTAGATAACAACACTGAAGTGCATAAATCCACATCAAATCATCACCCCACACTTAAAGCCTTGTTCGTCACCGAACAACTCTTTACTCTAAGAATCATAAGCTGATGTGAATCCATACTTATTCTACAATAAAGACACTTAAGCTAGTACTACAATGACTACACAGAATGCAGGTTTCTATAATAAGCATGTTACATACACAATTGAAAGCTCAAGAATACTACTCCAAAACATCATAACCTCAAGAAATGACTCGCCTAGTTGGCAAACTCATGCATATAATTAAATTAAATACATCATACTATTCACCTAACTATCGTCCAACATATGCCATAACACAAGAGAGTTACCTAAAATCACTCATATAAATGCATTTTATCAGAAAATGGGTACAAAAATCAAATTGCGCTCACTCTCACAAGTAATTCATAAGTTACATGAAATGAACCATATGCTTGCCTATAGTACTCCACTAATATCAGAATGATAAAGCTTGGGATCAAATGGGTCTTTAATGGTTGTAATATATGCTAAGGAATGGGTAGGAACTATTTTGGCCAAGAATAGTGACTATCTTCCCTAAGCACTTTAATACATCACATTATACAATCAACCCACCTTCAAAAACCAAATTACACCACTTTTGTCTACCCCATTCTTTTGTTTTGCCCCATCTTATTAAGCTTAAGCATATAAACTATGGTGGGAGTATTCTGTACATAACATATTCAATTTGAACAACCTTTTTTTTCTTTACATTACTCTACTCCCAACCATAATATATCAATTTTTAGATACCAATAACTATCACCTTGGGGCTTTATTTTTACCTTTCTCCAACTTGAATTTCCAACTCTTAACTTAATTAGTATTTCACTAAAGCTATTAAGAGCTTTGGATCAAATTAAGGTCAATCAAAGAAGGATATTAGGCTACATATGAGGCTACCAAAGAAAAGCTAAAGGCTCAACAGGGAAAACTAATATTATGCACAAAGGTAGGTTAGAAAAAAGGGTATGAACATGGATATCAAAGAAATGCCTATATCATCTCCTAAACCCACACTCTTTATTTTTCTTTGCACACATACCAAGCAAGTTCTAGACATCACATGCAACAAGGAATATACAAATATCTCACACGCACATGGCACATGCTCAACTCAAGAAGGATCATTATACTCTTTACCAAATAGTAAACATGAATTTATAATTAAGTCCACAAGTGAAATAGTCATAAACATAATCCTAGGAGTCTCAGAAGTTGTGATTCATACAATCAAAATGATGTTTACAACCAATACACTCGTATTATGTAGTAAAATATAGATCCAACAAGAATATACAAAAAAAAATTTAAAATTACCCTAAAATTTGGAATTTCCCCATGCCATACATAAAAATCTACTTTGTCCCCAAAGTATTCTTTTTAAAAGTAGACAAAAATACTTCCTGAGGTGGAGATAGAAATACTCTCTGAGGCCTCTAAGCCTATTTAGCAGCATTTGTAAACATCAAGAGGGTCCAGTGAGCCCACATTTAGTCTTCACTATGTTTTTTAGCTTAGATTTTCTGCTACTCAGACTTCCTATCAACCGTGGGACTTAACAAAAACAAAAGCTAGGTAAGTAAAAACTAAAATACTAAAAATTAGACTGTAACACCCTACATTTTTGAGCTAGAAATTAAACCATTGTTCCTACATGTGTAAGCTCTAATAAAAATGATGTCCAAGAGTGCATAAGTTTTATGATCTTTATCCTCATGTTTGAAGTGCTTTTAAGTTGAAAAACTGTTCATAGAAATCACTTAGAGCGAAGTTGAGCTAAGAGCTTTTGATTCAACTAAATCTTTATATTCTATTCTACAAGGTTCTATTTTGAACGTGTATAACTTTCTATACATGTATAATTTTGCAGCTTGAGACCCACCAAATTGTAGATAATTAAGTTAGATTTCCAACGATACCAATTTCCCCTTTATCTGATACCTGAGTAAAACGTTATGACATTTTTTATGAGAGGCAGTAAGGCAACGAAATTGGGATGTGGTGCTCTGATCTTTGGATGCAATAAGAAAAGTGATGCATTTATCTCCCAGCATAATATCTGACTAGAGCCAAATCTTTTTCACATGCTGTTTCAACTTTTTAAGGGTCTAGGAGCAGTTTAGTCATATTCCCTTACCCAAATTCATCCATAACACTAAATTTTAGTCCCCAAGGAGCATTAGTTACCTCTTTATTATATTTACTCTTAAAGAAAGGCCTAACCACCTCCCAAGAACAAGATTTAACTTTTTTTCTCTGAAACAAGAATTAAAGCCTTTTAACTTTAAGATTATCCTTAAAAGCATAAATATTAGAGTTACATTCTTCAAACTAAGTAATCTAATAAATATAGGACTATCTTAAACTTTATGGGTATGGATTTACTGTATTTAAACTTGATTTAACGAGTATATATGTACACATATGAGATTGGTTTTAAGATTTTGA
Source organism: Capsicum chinense (assembly GCA_026120095.1). Lineage (NCBI taxonomy): Eukaryota > Viridiplantae > Streptophyta > Magnoliopsida > Solanales > Solanaceae > Capsicum > Capsicum chinense. Next base: position 197,714 of record JAPEIP010000119.1, on the reverse strand, counting down.
TAAACATGTATCGAAAACCCTATGATTTGATGGAGTTTTGTAGAAATTGTAAAATGGTGTTTAAAACTCAAATTATTTTCTTGTGATCATGCGATATCAGAATTTTAAAGTTAAATGAGAGCGTGGGATATGTAATTCCCTCTTATACTATAAAAATTCCTTGATTTTTACATGTTATAGATTGATTATGCAAACTACTAAAGGCTTGTGTCGTTTGATGATTGATATGTACAACTGTACTATTTTATGGGAAAATAAGAGGGTATGTGACTTGTGTTGTAAATGGTCATGTTTTCTATTGAGACTTGCTTCAAATTTGATAAGAAAGGTGACCACCAAAGATAAAATATTGAAGAGGGAATAGTTTGATTTCCAACTATTTTGAAATATGAACTCTTGTTTAATTGTTGATATTTTGGGTGGTCAATAATACCTTTGAAATGATAAGATAAAAGTAGAGTTGTTACATGACTTTTAAGTCAGGGTATGACAATACCCTATTATGATATGCCTGATAACAGAATAAGAGTGAAACAGTTAAAAAAAGAAGAAAAATTTTAAAAAATCAAAAATTGGGCTTAAGAGAGTTAGATGGTTACTCGAAGAAATCATGAGTTATAAGAATCTATGTTGGAAATTGTGATTTACTAACATGGGACTTTGGTACCCTGCTATGTTATCTTGTGTACCTCGAATTATGTCATCCCAGTTTGGAACCATGGTTAGGAACCACGCTTTGTGATCTTGTGCCCAACCAGGACATGTTGATTTGGTTTTGGGATTTTGTCACCCTGCTGTGTGATCTTGCATATCCCCCTTACTAATACTCCAATCCTTACAGCAAACTTAGATTAGGGGCTTGGACGTCGAGTCAAGGGTGGATTCCATATAGCCTATGGAATTACAGAGTGTAGGGTGTACTATCTAGCTTAGAAGAGAAGAAAGAGTAGAGTCCTGATTCAAAGAATGTGTTTTGAAAGATTCAAATTATGCCCATGTGCTTTCAAATATTTTAAGATGACATGATTTTACGAAAGGCTCTCACCTAAGTTGCATAAAAATGTATTTTATTTTTGGATTGTTCTATGTTCCAGTACATTTGTATTGACCCCCTATATTTTAGGGTTTGAGGTTCAATCTCGGGGTCCTTCTAAATAGTAGATTGGTTTATCAGAATTTTGCAGTCGATAAGCCTCCCTTATTTTGGAAGGTCTTGTTCTATAAAACATTGCCATTGACTTTAGTTCATGGTCTATTTCGGGGCCTTATCCCGGCTTTAAACAAATTATTGTTTCCAATTGTAGTAGGATTTCACAAACGTGTATTAATGGTTTTGGGTCTTATTGAACTTATACCCGTATTATTTAGTGAATATAATAAGCTGACCATGTTTTTATTTTGTTTTTTGCATTTTATATAATATAGTATATGATTGCCAGATTGAAGGGCTCTCGGGCCTTCATAGTTAAGGATGCCTGTTGCGGCCATAGTCTCGATTTGGATCATGACAAAGTTGGTATTAGAGCAAGTTTCATGTAACACCCCGAAATCCCATACCGAGACGTCACATGATACTTATGGACCCGAAGGACCACAAGCTAACCTTTTTCTGATATCTGTACCTGTACACTGCATAATATCGAAAATAAATGCAGAAACTTGCCATAAGGTTCAACACATTGATACATACTCAAAATTGAAAGCTAAACTGAGTACTAATACATCCATCTGAAAAGCCTCTAACTGTCTGAACTATGGAGTTGATAGGACATGTCCCCAACTAACTCCGTCAACAGAAAAAAAACAAAGTCTGAAACAATAGTAGTAAACTAAAACTCGTCCTAAAAAAAGAGTGCTCACTGTTACTGCTGCTGATTAGGACCAAACTGCTAAGGATAAACTGGATCCTGTGCCTCTGAACTTATGGTGTCAAATAAAACACCATAGCGCAAATGCATTAGTACAAAAATGTACCAAGTATGTAGACGGGGTACGACTAAATGCAAGGGCTCATGTATGCACAATGTGTAAACTGAATAATCATGAAAACTTCGCACGAGAACACATACATAAATGCACAGGTCATAATCATAATCATCACAACTCTAGAGACTGGAACTTAGATACCACTTTTCTGCAAACTGAACTCACTATTGACACTGAGATACTGAATCACTGACTCATCTGATATTGATAATTGGGAAATATGGATGCACTTTTATCAAGGAGTGAGTTTTGAAGTTTCTAAACATACTGAGATTACGAGTATCTAAAGCTTCTAAAATGGATAGCAACCCTATCTAACAGGTTGTCTTTGAGTCTGTGAATAGCAATACTTCTTCATAAATGATTTTAAAATCAGCCTATCTAGTAACGGATCTTCGAATTAGCAAGTAATCATATTAATGGCCTGTATCTAACAACCTTAAATTCTGTACATTGAACTGAGCTCTTTCT